>OZ005686.1:7500-409817 GCA_963930675.1 Gnaphalium uliginosum | reverse complement strand
ATTAGATAAAAAAAAAAGAGCAAATTTGCACGAATCATTCGTACAAATAAATCCCCCTTTTAAGTAATAAACTTTGATTCATGGTTATAAGTTCGCTAATACTTTTCATCTAATGTGTGTGGACGGGTTTAAAAGTAAAAAAGTATGACTTATATTAGAAATTGGTGAATTCTACAATTTTTTCATTTGTGATTAATAGATTATTTTTGGTGGTAAAATGCAATTCGGATTGTGAGGCAATTCGGATGAGCAGCCCTTATATGAGATGTAGGAGAGGGAGAATTAATCTTAACCATTGATTTCTTCGATCAACGATACAGATTCACTTCATTTTAAATTTACTGCATTGAATTTTATTTTACGTTTAAAATGCAGTGAATTTAAAATGTAGTGAATCTAGACCGTTGATCGAAAAAATCAATGATTTGAATGGAGAGTTGACTGCCCCTAATACAGGGGTTATCTCTCTAAACATTATTCTTGCACTAAACGGGTGTGTTTCTAAATTCTAGTTTAATTTAATGAACAATATTTAGTTCTGACTTAGCCTTCAACATTACATATATTTACAGAGTACTAACGTTACAGATTACTTTTACCGTTTCTTTATAAAAGAACGAAATGCCATTTTTTTACTTTTTATTTGAAATGAATAATTAAGAAAGAATACTTGCATATTATTAACGGCGTCAGTGGCCGTTACCATAGAAAGAGATACGCCCAAAGAAGCTTTTACTCTGATTCAAACAAAACACTTTTCTTCTTCTTTCTTTGACGATCATTTTCAACATCTTCTTGAAGAAGATCACACATTCACACTGACACTCATTATTATAATAATCAATATAAAGGTTGATTTGGTCATAATTCTGAACCCCAATTTTCGCTAAACACCCCCACATTCACTCATCCACCCAAGTTATGATTTTTCTTTCAAGAACCCCTTGAAAACCCTAACCTACCATTTTCAAGAAACAAATCAAAATGACGTCAATCAGCAGCGGTTTCGTCCTCATTCTCACGTTGATCACTCTTATTGTGAATACTACGCTAGCCCAATCCGATCATCAAAGCAATCGTAAGTAAATTCTCTTCAAGTTCTGTTCTTTAATTGATTTCATTTTCTTGAATCATTAAAAACTAATCATTTTCTTGAAATGTTATTTAACAGGCACGGCTTACATGGAATTCGTAGTTAACGCAACGCAACTTCCGTTACATGACACGTACGATTACATAATAGTGGGTGGTGGGACTGCCGGTTGCCCACTTGCAGCTACATTATCAAAAAACTATCGAGTCTTGCTTCTTGAAAGAGGTGGTGTTCCTTTTACAAACCCTAACGTCATGACTCGTGAAGGTTTCCTTCCTGTACTCACTCACTTTGACCAATTTGACTCACCTGCACAAACATTCACTTCAGAAGACGGTGTCCCTAACGCCCGTGGTCGTGTTCTTGGCGGCAGTAGCGCCATTAATGCCGGATTTTACAGTCGAGCCGATGAAGATTTCTATAGAAGATCTGGTATTAATTTTGATTCCCATGTAGTCCAGCGTTCTTATGAATGGGTTGAGAAAGCGATTGTGTTTCAACCCGAGCTACAGACGTGGCAAACTGCGGTTCGTGACGGGTTGTTGGAAGTTGGTGTGGAACCTTTTAACGGTTTTACGTTCAACCATACTCTTGGTACCAAGATTGGTGGGTCTACATTTGATACCACTGGTCGTAGACATAGTGCTGCCGATCTCTTAAACTTGGCTACTGCAGCGAATATCAAGGTGGGTATCTATGCTAGCGTTGATCGGGTTTTATTCGCTCCTTCGTATTCATTGGCGTCTAGACAGACTGCTACTGGGGTTGTGTTTCATGATCTGCTTGGTGGATATCATCATGCTATGTTAAAGGATGATGGTGAGGTCATTTTATGTGCTGGTGCGATTGGGACACCGCAGTTGCTTCTGTTGAGTGGTATTGGCCCGCGACCTTATCTTTCTTCTTGGGGGATACCTGTGGTACGTCACTCGCCATATGTTGGGAATTATATGTATGATAACCCTAGGAATGGTATATCCATTGTATCTCCAGTTCCATTGGAGCATTCTCTTATACAGGTAGTGGGGATAACGGGTTCGGGTGCTTATCTTGAAGCGGCCTCTAATGTGCTTCCTTTTTCATCACCTGCCTACTCGGTTTTTCTCAGGCCATCGTCTTCTCCCTTGTATCTTACTGTTGCTAGCATTATGGAGAAGATTATCGGGCCACACTCTTCTGGGACGCTTCGATTGGCGTCCACAGATGTGAGAACCAACCCCATTGTGCGATTTAACTACTTCAGTAACCCAGTGGATCTGGAGAGATGTGTGAATGGGACCAGAAAAATCGGAGACTTGCTTAGAAGCCGAGCAATGGATGATTTCAAATTTTGGGAATGGTCTGGAACGGACTTCAGATTTGTGGGTCCCGCCTTGCCGGTTGACCAGTCAAATAATATCCTGATGGGGGAGTTCTGTCGACGAACGGTGAGCACAATATGGCATTACCATGGAGGTTGTGTTGTGGGGAGAGTTGTGGATCACAATTTGAAGGTCGTTGGTGTTCATTCTCTTCGTGTGGTCGATGGTTCCACTTTTACCGTCTCACCAGGGACCAATCCACAGGCTACTCTTTTGATGCTTGGCAGGTGATTACCATTTTTTTTAATAATCAGTGTATATGTATAATTTTTTGCCGTATGAGTTGGCATTCGCTTCATTGATTGTGTAACAATATAATTGTTGGTACTTACTGCAGGTACATGGGGATGCAGATTTTGAGAGATAGAATGGGCAAGTCAAGTGCGTGAATTCTCTTACTTGTTGCTGGTGATGTTTCCGCAATATATAGATTGTAGGTGTGTTGTATAAATATACACAACTAAACTTGTGTTGATTCATTCTTTGAAAAGCTATTGGTTACAATTTGTTGTATGTCTCTTAGTCTCTTGGCCTTCGCTAATTTAGATGTAATTCATACTAATGCATCAAAGTCGGTCTCCCAGCCCTAGCAGAGCAATGTATTATTTTCAGATTCTCCCTGTCATTTGCTTGAGGCAGGTTCAAGGTGATCCTACAAACCATCCATGTATAGTTGTATGAGGTTAATGTTTTGTCTTTGTGATTGGTAAGTCCTTTTGTTTGCTCTCTGATGTATTCTAAGCCTGTCAGCGGTCTTGCTTCATTTTTCATTTGAGAATGGTTCAACTTAGGCTTGGCCGAAGGCTAACATTGTAGACATGTTATATATAATACGGTCACATGTGAGTGTTTTGAGTATCCTCTTGAATACGCATAACTAAGTGCTTACCAGTCATGGTTGAAATTTGTTTGACTTGTGTCACTTGTGCCTTCCAATATAGAATATGGGTCTAATAACACTTTGTCATGACTTCATGTAGGCTTAATACTTCCTTCTGATCAGGCCTGCTATATTTTTTTTGCTTCATGGGGTGGTTTATTGGAAATTGGAATTTGTTTCTAAAGCTTTTAGTTGATGTGATTCAGTAATGAGTTAAATCATTTTGATGTTATTTCCAGTTATGAAGTTATATACAGTAGCATGTATATTTGAGGGTGGTGATAGGCTGCTCTAAAGGAGTATTTTGTCGAAGAATCTTCTCATACAAATGATTGCTCGTATTATGTCCAATGCAATGTATAAATTAAATGAAAGAAAGTTATATTACATGAGATTGGGCCATTGGAGGTTATTGTTGTTAGATATAAAGAAGATTTGAGTACTATGTCCAATGCAAAATATACGAATGGATTGGGTTTAAATGTATTTTCATTGGTATAATTTTCATCGAGTTTTATATAACACAAACAAAAATATTCAAGGTCAAAGTTGAAAAAGAAAGATTTCATAAAGTCAAAATATGACAATTATTTTGAGACGGAAGGAGTATAATATAATAAGAAAGTCATAAATGAGTTCAAATTAAAAAAAAAAAAAAAAAAAAACAAACTACATGGCATAATCTGCAACGTTAGATCGATTTGTCTTGATATGATCCAATCATTAATTCATTTGATAGACATCATATGTAAATACTATTTTGCCCCTTAAGTCTTTGTTTTTCAACAAACTAGAATAATGAAACACTAATATACCCTTTTATAATTAATTAGTTACTTTATATTTATAGATGTATGTTTAAATCAACCAACTATCCACCTATTCTATAATTAATTAGTTACTTTATGTTTGGGAAAATTTACAATTTATGTCCGTCATTTTGCATTTTGACTGATTTTGTCATTTGAAAATTTATTCCGCAACTTAACTTTGTAATTTTCGTTTATCTGCATTTTTGTTCGTCCGCCTAACTTTCGTTAATTTGTTCCGTTAAATCATATATAATAACTAAAATACCCTTCTTCTTTCTCATCAAACACTTCCTAGATGTCCCGATCAGACCCAAGCCCTAACTAGACAAACCACTTTGCAAAACTTAAATCAAAGCCACTATCTCATATATATCTGTGCATACATACAATATTTCAACAATTCATCATCTAAAAATCAAAGACCATCACCAATCAAAACTAATTGTCATATTATTCTTGTTTTAAAATACAAACTGTTCAAGAATATTTCACCTTGAGTGCTATTAAGAGAAGGTTTATAATTGATTAAGCTATTACACTCCAATAAATGTACAAATCTGGTTCGAAATTAGACTCAATCGAGGGTAGCAATAGGCTTAAGAGTTGGAGAAATATGTTATGAATATTTTCTAAGTGTATGAGGTGTTCCCTCTTCAAAGGAGGCATAACACTAGTATTTGTATAAAAACTATAGCTCCTAGAAGGTTTTAGAAGGATGTTTCTTGAGGAGTAAGGTTGATGCAGGCCGTTAGGATTGTGCATATGTGGACCAATCAGAAGAGGGGACAACCTTTATGGAACGGACATGCAAACATCTCAAAAATCTTAAGATATTATTAACATTAAAAATGTTGTTATTAATTTGAATTATATAATTAAAATATATTGTATTAAATACGAGTCAGAAGCTTTGGGTGCTAATTGTACATAGAACCTAATAAGGGGGAGGGGGGGTTTAAATGCGGCCAACACTATAATAGAGGGGCTACAATTGACAAGTGAGATGACTTGAGGGTTAAGTAATAAAAATTGAGTAAATATAGCATCTAGCTTATTTCTTTCTTTCCCTCCATTTAACAAATACCGAGTGTGAGTGTGTAGTGTGTGTATGGCGATTTGGGAGAACGAGGAGAGGAATAGGAGATCAAAAATTGAAGCTAGAATTGATTGAATTGAGGTCTCTAATTCTTAGTTCACAATCCCTAAGGTATAAACAAACTTTCTTATTACTTAATTTGATGTTTGAGAGTTTGGGGTATGAACCTAACTTGTAAATTGGGTGTAAAAAGAGTTAAATTAATAAATATATGATACATACTTGTTATTGAGTAAGGGAGAAACTTTATTTTTATGTTTTGGATAAATTATCTTATGAACCCTAAGTGGTGGGACTAGGGTAAATGAGAATTAAATGATGTAAAAGATGTTAGTTGATAAGAAAGTGTTTTGTACATGCTATTGAGTAAGAAAATGAGTTTAATTTGATAATTTCTATATAAAAGAGATGTATTACATATGTTTGGGTGTGTAACGGTGATATGTGGGAGTAGAGATTTATGTGATGATGAAATGAGGTTTAGTCGCAAAAGAGAATTTAACACCCAATAACATATGTATTTCTAGAGAAATGAATGAGTTTAAATGTTAGAAGTGGTGACTAGGATTATTATATAAAATGATGAATTTCATACATACTTGAGTGTTTGGTGTTTTATATGAAAGTAAAGACTTTGACGAGTTATGTAAATATAGATCTTATTGAGATGATGAGTTTTATGATGTTACTATAAAAAGAATCAAACACTCCAATAGTATGCGTAATTGAACTAAAAGAGTTGAGTGATTTAATTATTCATTCCTTGATGGTTAGAGCAAGATAATAACATTTGGATTACAAGTGTTGTCAAATGTATATTATCTTGAGAGGTTGAACAAAGTGGTGCCATTGAGATACAAGAGTGTTCAATGTGCACCCTTTAATAGTGGGAGTCAAGTGGTGTCAATTGAGATACACGAATATTCAATTGTGCACTTACTTGATGATTTGAGGTGGACTCTTATGAGTCAATATTGTTGAGATTAAGGATCCTTAATATGTGGTTGCTATTATTGTTGTTGTTGTTGAATTCTCATTACTTACTAAGAAAAATGCTTATAAAATTATGTTATTGATTGTGTAGGTAAAACCAAGCGGGTCAAGGGGTTATTTTGGCAAAAAGCCCATGAGAAGCTAATAGTGGACTTGCTACTTCTTGGTAATAAGTAATACATTTTGGAATCATGCTCTAATTTAGTTGGAAGCCCCTTTTTGGTGATCAAAACATCATGGTGGTTGATATTTTATGAGTCATGTTGTAAATGGGGTCAAATGGTTGTAATAGAGTCAAGAAGTTCCCATAACCCTTTGTCTTTGCAATAGAGTTATCACCATACTTCACAGAAGGTCCATCCTCTTCTATAAAATCTGATAAGAACTTCTTGCTTCCAGTCATATGTCTTGAGCAGCCACTATCTAAATACCATCTTTTATCATTCTGCACGAGATACAACAAACAAGTTAGTTTCTTTTGGGAACCCACTTTTGAGGGGCTTCTTTAGGAGGACAATTTGTCTTCCCTTTTACTTCAGATCTTACCCATACTTTGTTAACAGTTTTGACTTTTGTAGTATTTAAGTCACAATCAACCCCTATGAAAGATTTTATTAAAACCTTGACCACCATAATTGTAACATGTTCTGTTCAAGTTGCTGGTGGTTTTTGAATTCTTTTTGTTCTTTCTGTTTGACTTGTGAATAAACTTTGATTTCAATAATTTTCAAATTCAATAGTCAATTTCTGTAACTGTGTTTCAAGTTTTGTGAGAAATTCAGTTTGATTATCTTTCTTGAAACTTTGATATGGTTTAGAATCTTGTTTTGGTGACCTTCTGATCATTGGAGTTCCTTATGTTCATATCAGGTTTACCACTACCTTGATTTTATGTTCATATCAGGTTTACCACTACCTTGATTTGACTTTGAAGAATAATTGACTTTAGATTTGAAAGATGATTTGTTATTATTCTTTCTGTTAGTGTTAACAAGTCTTTACACTTACTTTTGTTATTTAATCACTCTTTTCATTCAAGCTTGAGTTAGAGTCATAAATAGTGAAAATTGATTTGTCAGAATCTGAAGTTTCAGACTCTGACTTTTCAGACCCTTGAGAATGATTTTTCAAGTTCTTCACTTGAACTTCCAGAGTTGGGAGGTCTAACAAAAGCATTTGTAACAATGGTTTTATCACTAACCGTATAACTAAAAGTGTTAGGCAAAGTAGCAGCCACAAACTTCTTTGGTACAATTTTTGATCCTCCATCTTGATAAGATTTCAGATCAAAATCTTCACCAAGTACAGCTTGTACCTAACTTGGGATTTTCTTGTTAAGGCAATCCTCATGTTTAAGAGATGCAATGCACCAAGATTTACAAATGTCTTCAAAATGTTTAGCCTTCTTTTTATATTCATGTTTTCTAAGGCTAAACTTTTGTAGACTTCTTTTTGAACACTTAATTCACTTTTGTAATCCATGTTTGCATTTATGTAGTCTTTCTTTTATTTAATTTCAAGATTAGCTTCTTTTGATTTATCCTTTAATTAATTCATTTCAAATAAACTAAACTTGAAATCTAAGTAAAGAATTTCAAACATTCTTTGCTTCTAGATGCAATCTCCTGGTCTTTTGCTTGCTATTCGAATGTCTGGACCCGTAGAAATGTACGAAAGGTGGTCTTGTCCTTTCCTTTACAATTAGTAGCTAGTAGCTCCGTCGTTGATCTCTCCTCTTCCCGGCCGGTTAAGCGTATTAATTACCTTAAGCTTGATTATCACTACCTGTATTTAGTTTGATATAGGGCTAAGTACAGTGACATTTTGGTATATTTATATATATATACACGTACGTAATTAAATATTAATTACGCGATTTTAATCGGATGGAATCCGACACTATAAATACGGACGTTGGTGAAAAACATTTTCTTAAATAACGTAACTATATTAAATAATCGTTATTTAACTAATATTATTACGATAATATATTAAACGTTATATGTTTTGTATAAAACGTACCGTACGCGACGAAAATGCGCGAATTGCGCCCTACAACCAAACGAAACTCGTTTTATATTTCAATAACTTAAAATGAAATATTTTAAATAAAACTTCAATAAAAAATCTACGCGATTAAATCGTTAACGAAAAACATAACTAATAAATGTTTAACGTTTAAACGAACGACGAAACGAACGGGTAAACGAGCACCACGCGTAACACAAATTGGGGAAATAAATCAACACACCCACATGGGGGTGGGGCCCACAAAAATCTGCAGCCATGCCCCATGGCCATGCCCCCTCCCCTCTCTTTTCCCATAACTCCCATACCCCTTACTCTTATACACTTCAACACACAAACCACAACACACTTTCACACTCAATCTCCCTCTCCTCTCCTCTCCCCCTCTCTTTCCCTCTTTCTCACGGCTTCACAGCCACCACCACACCACCACCATCAACCGCCATCATCACCGTCATCATCCACCATCATTTTAAGAAGAAATCAAGACAAAAAGCAAGATCAAGCACTCTTCAACCTCTTTCTCTTTTAGATCTTCAATTTCACTTGTAAGAACCTTCACTTTTCATTTTGTTTACTTGGATAACATGTAGGAATGTGCTAAAGGTTCACTCATATGAAATCTTGTCCAAAAATCATGTCAAAAACGTTTTTAAAACACTAAACAAACGCAAAACACCAACAGGTATTCTAACCAGAAATTTAGTCCGTCTTCAAGGAGATGTTTCGTACTCAAAACTTAACAAAAATGACGAATCAAAAGTCAAAACTTAAGTTTAAGAAGTTAGCTTTCATTTCCAAGTGTTTTCGTAATTTTTCGACACCGTTTGCTACCCGAAAAGAATTTACAAAAACATATAGCCGTTCTGTCTCGGATGGCAGATTTTTGTACGAACTTCTCGAACCCATAACTCGAGCTACACAAGTCCAAATGACATGAGGTTTCTTCCTAGAAACTACAAATTTTGTTAGCTTTAAAAGTAGTATAATTACACCTTGTGAAGTTGCGTATATTTTTCTCAGTAATTAAAAGTTCACACTTGTATCCGGATTCATCATATTTGGACGTCAGGGGACTTGTCTATTTATTTGACCAACTTAACGTTAACCAAAAATTATGAAAAAAATTTGTTTAGAAAGCTAAGACATGGGGGAATGTCTGGAAATTTTTTCGGATTTTATCTCGAAACTTTGACTAGTTAAAACGAGCCACGAAAAACGTATAATTTTGATGAAACGAACCCCAGGGACTGTTTTGGTATTAATTTAGAAACGAAACTTTCGGGTTAACAACAAAACGTAAAACTTACGTTTTATTAGTCCTAAAACATATTTAAGGGTTGGGTAAAAGTTTCGGGTCAAACCGAGTTGGTTTGACCAAAGTCAACAAATACGGTTCGTACGTTAAATGCAAACCGACATATTCAAAATTTAGTTTTAAAACCCGAGCACGAACTCCCGATAATTTAATTTAAAACTTAAACAAAAACGACACGTATAAACTCAAACCGAGATGAAAAATGACACCTAAAATGTGACACCCGACACTTTAGGTTAATTGTTAAACCTAGCTGGAAACCCTAATTACTTGTATTTAGTTGGTATTAGGCTAAATATCTGTAATTACCTGTATATTTGAACATACACTTACGTGATTATGTGTTTATCTGTAATTACGCGAAACGAACGGACTGAGTCCGACAATCTATACGGCATTGGTGATACACTTTCATAAATAATGTAAATCTATTTTATATATTAAAAAGTAATTATTTACCCTATGTTATTGTTATTAAATAATAATATACGAAAAACCTAGACGTTTTGCTTAAAACGTAACAAACGCAACGAAAACGCGCAAATCGCGCCCGACTCCCAAACGAAACCGACAAATATTTTAAGAAAGTTCAATGAAGTATTCTAAATATATTGGTCAAATTAAAATAGTGATTTGTATCAAAAATAAAACACAAAAGTTAAACGTTAACGATTTAATTTTTACACACGCGATTAACGTCTAACCGAACGAGTAAAATAACACGAAATTGAGGAGCAAGTCACGGGCCCGAGAACCACCATGGGCCAGGCCCATAACCGGCCCAGCCCAGCCCAAATTCGGCCCCATGGCCCCTCCTCCTCCTCTCCCTTTTTAAAACCACACCACACTTACAAACTCTCACTTTTACACACACAAAACTCACACTCTTTCTCTCTACTCTCCTCCCCTCCTCTCTCTCAAGAAATTCCAGCCCTACCACCCTCAAACACCACCTGCCACCACCAACAACCACCTACCACCATCATCATCCATCCAAGTTTCAAGAAGAAAGCAAGCCAACAAAAAAAAAACCAAGATCGAACTTCCAACATCATCTTTCTCCTCTTGCTCGATTGTTTAACATTTGTAAGGACTTCAAAACTCTTCCAAAATACTTGTAACACCCCTTTAAACATGTTAAAAGGTTCACATAACAAAGAAATGTCCAAAATATAGCATAAAAACGTTTTTCATGGCTTAAAATGTTCAAGAGCAAAACATGCATTTTCGGGCAGAAAAGTAGCTCGACTTTGAGGGGCTGTTTCTCCCTCAAAACTTCACCAAAATGGACGATTCAAAAGGCAAAAATTAAGTTTAAGAAGTTAGCTTTCATTTCCAAGTGGTTTCATAATTTTTGGAGCTCGTTTGATACCCGAAATGATTTTTACAAAAACATGTGTCCGGCTGTCAAAAAGGACAGAAATTTCACCTCTCTTGTTTTAATCATAACTCGAGATATACACCTCCCAATGACCTGAAACCAGCGCCAAAAGTTCACAAATTTTGTTAGGTACAAATGTCGTTTAGATAACTTTTTCTGGAAATGTGTAGATTTTGCCCAGAAATCCGATCTTGTTGCATGTATCCGGATTGGTCACTTTCTGACCTTAGGGAACAAACGAAATATTTATAAATACTTAGGAGTACCTAAAAATTCTGGAAAAATTAATTTAGAAAGCTAACATACTAAGGAACAACATATATTTTTCTTGAATTTTTATTTGAACATTTGGAACCCGAAATAAAATGCACAAAACCGATCTGTTTTAGACCTCTGTGTCGCAGAAGTCCAGTAGTCTGCGACACAAGCCTTTGTGTCGCTATACACCCGAATCGTCACATTAGCGACACAAGCCTTTGTGTCGCTGTACACCCGAATCGTCACATTAGCGACACAAGCCTTTGTGTCGCTGTACACCCGAATCGTCACATTAGCGACACAAGCCTTTGTGTCGCTATAGCACCCGAATCGACATCTTAGCGACACAAGCCTTTGTGTCGCATAACACCTTAGTGTCGCATATAGCGACACTAACCCAGTGTCGCTAAAAACACAAAATCCATGCATTTTTGGTTAAAGCAATATAAGCAATATAAACACAAAATCCAGCCAGGGGCTCTGCCCCTTGGACCCCGCCAGGGGTTGCCACCCCTTGGACCCCGCTACCAAGGGTGCTGCCCCCGGACCCCCGTCATTAATGGGCTTCGCCCCTTGCCACACTGATTACTTAACATAACTGGAGAGTAGAAATATGCATAACATAACTAATCAAATCTGTGTTTTCACAAAATATCACCAACGGCCTGTACATGTTTTTCTAAACACAAACGATAACTGAACAATTGGACATTTCTAATTGTGTGAACTAACTTAGGTGGACTTTAACCCTCCACCTACATGATTGGCTTAAGTGGACATTAACCTCCACTTATACAATCACTATAGATGGTCTTTTGAGACATCCACTTACACCACTTAATGCGTTTAGGGCGTTAGAAGGTTTCCTTACGGGACACAGAGACCCGCTATTTGTTATCTACTTGCTAATTGCTATACTTGCTTACTAATCTCAGGTGAGTCTTACAGCCCCACTTTTACTTTTACTGTTTTATATACTTTGGGGTGAGATACAAATGCTTAACTGTTTTTAATGAACACAAGTACTCGATTATTTTTACAAGATTGTATGAGTTGTTTTTAATCCATTAAAAGTCCTCAACACACATGGTTCGTTAACTGCGAAGGCGCGAGTGCTAGAGAATAGATCTATTATGGGAATGACACCCCCGTCCGGGTTACTAGCTATAACCAAGATAAAAACGGGCACTCTAGTATTTGTCATAAAGGTGTTTCGGATTAGACACCTCCGGGAGGCACAAAACGGGTTAGGCTTCGAACCGTGGGCTCATGGCAATTTCGGAAACATTAATTTTGTTTACTTTATTTGCTTGATTGCAAATCACGGATAAATCTTGTGTTTCATAACTATGTTTTTACTGTTAAACCTGTGAGATTCACCAACCGTTTGGTTGACCCTTTTAGCTTTGTGTTCTCAGGTACTCAGCAACAGTAGGATTGCCCACAGGATTGCTAGCTACATCGAGTCGCATGCATTATACGTATATGAAGATGTTCATATATTATTTTTGAAATATTTCGTTATGTACTAGAATCTTCAGGATATTATTTCGCGAACTCGAGGCTAATGTAAACTTTTAAAGTATTTCAATGTAACTACTTTTGTACTATTTTATAAACGTCTCATATAGAGTCGTTCGCTTTTACCTTTGTGTTGTGATTACTTGATTAGTCACGCCCCGACCCGAACCGCTTCCGCTGTACAAATCAGGGGGTGTGACATAAAACACTTAGAACGGAAATGAAGAACCAACAGACCCTAGTGTCGCAGGCCTCCTGAATTGACTGCGACACTAACCCTTGTGTCGCTAAACAATCCGAATGTCGCAACTTGCGACACTAAACCTAGTGTCGCATTAATCCCTACTTTCGAAATAATTGCGACACTGGCCTAGTGTCGCAATCCATCCTAGAGTCGCACCTAGTGTCGCATAAAACAGTCTGATTTAAAACATGTTTTCACTAAGTATTAAATTCGTGTAACAACAAATGAGTACATATGAAAACAACTCAGAAACACATGGCATTTATACTTATGCAAAGTATACATCGAAACGAAACGTAATAACAATGTCGTTAAGAATTATTATTACAAAACTTCACCAACGGGTCGTACACGTTTTCGAAAACATTAAACATAATTGGACATACTAGTTGTGTGAACGACTAGCATAAGTGGACATTAACCCTCCACTTGCATGCATAAGTGGACATTAACCCCCCCCCCCCCCCCACTTACACACAATCTTATGCGTTTAGGATGCTAGAAGGTTGCATCTTGGGACACGAACACCCACTATTTGATATACTTGCTTACAAGACTCAGGTGAGTCTCATAGCCCCACTTTTACTTTTACTGTTTTACTTACTTTGGGGTGAGAGTACACTGCTCTTTTTTTATGAACACAAGTACTATGAATACTTATACGGATTGCATGGGTAACTAAACCAAACTACGATGGTCTCCAACAAATATCATAATCCAAGTTTCCCACAAGTACTATGAATACACTGCTCAATATGACCAAGTTTCCCACATCTATAACAAGTTTCTTTCTTTGGATCAAAATCACTTCTTGTTCTAGATCCATCAAACTTCTTCCATTCCAGCCTTTGAGTGATTAAGGCTAGATCAGACTTGATTGATTTGGTTTCATTATCTTCAGACTCATAAGTGTCAGATTCTGAAGGCATCATATCATAGTCTGCCCTTGAGAAAAGTTCTCTGTTTCTTCTGCTTGAAGCAATCAAAGCAGCTTCAGGATCATTGGTTATCCTCTTTGTATTTAACTTCTTTCTTTCCTTGGATTCCTCATAGTTCATAAGTAATCCATACAATCCAGATAGATCATAGTCATCTATCTTTTTACTAACTATCAAAGAAGTAATGACTTCTAAGAATGAGTCTAGAAGTATATTAAGAAACTTCTGACAGATTTCATCTTGACCTTTGATTACATCTGCTCTTTCCAGATCATTTATAAAAATTTGATATCTAGTGTAAATATCAGTTAAGAATTCCTTGATTGCAGCAAAGAAAATTTCATAATTCCTTATCAGATTCTTTCTTTTTTGATTCTTCACAACAGTTACACCATCATATTGACATATAAGATTATTCCATATCTCTTTTGCTGTTTTACAGGGGATCCATCTATCTTTGCAAAGATGGGTTCCGAGAGAGAATTACCAATTATGCTCTTTGCTTTTGAGTCTAGTGCATACAAAGTTTTATCTTTGTAGGACCCCTGTTGCCGGATCTAAATCAGATCGTTGACCTCGAATGTAAGCGCGGAATACAGACAAACGAGTATTGAACGTTTAATCGAATCACACAATTATCTATAACGTTTTCTTTGTAATAATAATTGAAGTATAAACGTTTACAATCACTTTCACTCTCTGCCTCTCTCTCTGACTCGTCTGACCAGCTCCAACACCACCAACCACCTTTACGAAACCCTAACTATATATATATATATACTAACCATACTGGACCCTGCGACACAAGCCCAATGTCGCAGGCCCAGCCCATTGCGACACAACCTTTGTGTCGCTATAGCGACACAGGCTCTGTGTCGCCGGAACATTATATTGTGTATTTTCTATAATTACATTTCGTTTACAGACTCGAAAATACAAACTTAATACTTCACACGCTCAGACTAATTAACTTTAACAGAACAAACGTTGACCAACTGACTGACACACATTTATGCACCAACAAACTCCCCCATGTCAGCAGCTTGGTCAAATAATCTTCAATTAGTCTTCACCAACAAACTCCCCCATTGAGATAGCTTGGTCTTCAAAAGTCTTGATGTTCAGTCTGATATGACTGATATCCAATTAGATCTTCAACTTCTGTGACCATCATCTCTTTCATTAATAGCTTCTCCAATAATATTTATCTTCAAAGTCTTTGGAGAACTCTCATCAATTCTTATCGTTTGAATATGAGCATGATATGTAACTTGAATAAAATAACTTAGAAATAAGATATTTTTGTAATTTTCTTTATAAGACAGAATTAAAATACTGAAAGCAATAAATAAACAATCTTTTTGGGGACGGAATTGTTTTGGTCTGGTTAGGGATCATATCAGGATAACATGCAATTATTAGGAAATAGCAAGTGTTATTTCGATTATCAGTATATTTGTCCACTTTAAATTTACTTAGCATATTTAAATCATCTGTTATAAAGATTAGTTCAAGACGAATATTGATATTTTATCCATCTAAACATTTGTCCTTGTTGATACATTTAGAGTGTCTGTCACTTGGTCTAAGTTTCGAGTTGTAATTAATTAGATTAATTTTGTCTTAGGCGATATCACTAATATCGCACAGGCGATATCACCAATATCGCCCTTTAGTCCAGATTAGTTACATATAAATACTCGTTTAGGGTTTCAGTTTGCTGAGTTTTGACACTTTGCATTTTGGCATATACGAATTTTCTCTGTCATTCTCAGTGGTCCAGTCATTGTAATTCACATTGCTTTATATGATTAATTCAATATATGTGTTTGTGATTTTTGTTGTTAAACGTACAATCGATAGCTATTGAATTCCGCGCATTAGTTATTGTTTATTGATTCATTGTTTAAGATCAGTCTTTGTTGCGATCCTACAATTGGTATCAGAGCCATTTAATCATTGGATTAGTGGTTATTGAATCATTATTCGTACGTTTAAACGTCGTATTAACTAGTTTTTTCGTATAAACAAATTGTTTTTATTCTTAAAAGGCTATTTAATCAGTATTTTTAGTATTTTTAGTATTTTTAGGGTTTACAGCCGTTTTAGCGATATTAAAAGCGATATTATCATAATATCGCCTTTAGGGTTACAGCGATATTACGTGTTCTGTGCTCATTAATTTGAGCGATATCTCTAGCGATATTACTAGAGATATAACCTGGTATCGCCTAGTTAATTTTTGCGATATTGATTCAATATCGCCTGATTAAGTTTAGCGATATTACTCGAGATATCGTCTGTGATATCGCCTGTTTTGTCTGATTTCGATTTGCGCTTTAATTAGCGATATTGATAGTGATATCACCAATATCGCTCAATCCTCAGATTGTTAGCGATATTAGCAATATCGCTATATCGATATTAGACAGATTTTAAACCTTTTTCAAAAGTTAATTTTAATTAATATAAATTAAAATGTCTACTTTACAAGCTGTTAATGCAATGTTAAAACACAATGCTGAAGTGGGTAGTGCAAACAAACCTCCATTCTTTGCTCCGAGAATGGAGTATTCTGAATGGAGAGGTAGATTTTTATCGTTTGTCGCGTTTACCGACCCTGAAATGGAGATACCTTTACTGGAACGATACGTTAGACCTGTTTCAAGTGGAGAGCATGTTGGTATTCCTCCACCAAAGCCTATTCGTTCCATGTCTGTTGAAGAACGCAAAGCATGGGAATGTGAGAGGAAAGCTCACTCTGCTATAACCATGTCTTTACCTGCAGATGCCATGAAAATGTTTAAACAACACGACATCGCTTATGATCTGTGGAATGGCATAGCTGAACGATGTGGAGGTACTACTGAGTACAAGCAAAGTAAACTAGAGTTAGTGAAGAAACAGTATGATCCGTTTGACATCCAGAAGAACGAGACGGTGAAAGATTTATTCTGCAGATATTCGCGTTTTGTAAATGAGCTGACTGAAGGAGGCTACAAATTTAGCTCTATTGAAGTCAACAAGAAGCTACTGAATGCTCTGCCTCCTCACTGGGAAACTAGAGTGCTGATGATGGAGAATGATCCAGACATACTAGTTATGTCTCTGGATCAACTTATTGGGAAGCTTGAAACATGTGCCTTGGACATTCAGAAGAAAAGCACAAGATCTAGCTCTTTGCTTCCTGATAATAGCAATTTTGGATATGGAAGTACAACACTTCTATCTGGGCCGTCTACATCTTCCTCTAAACCAAATTACTCTTCGGGAAATAACTCAGTTGGGACATTCTCTTCTCTTCCATCTCAATCATCCTCTTCTGCTACTGCATCTCACAATGAGCATGCAGTAATCTTTAATGCCTTTCTATCATCATACGATGATTTTCTTTCAAAGAGGATTAACTCGGTAGATCTTACCGACGAAGATTTTACGCAAGTTGATCCTGATGAGTTAGAGAGAGTGGATCTTCGTTGGAACATGGCCATGCTGACAAGAAGGACTAAGACGTATTTAAGGAGAACTGGAAAGAGATCTCTTGAAGACGTCACTGATAAAACCAACATGGGATTTGACAAATCCAAGATCAGATGCTACAAATGTCAAAATCTGGGTCACTTTGCACGAGAATGTGAGAAGGGTAGACAACCATCTACGGGTTTTACAAAACCTTCTATCTACAAAAAGGATAATGAAGTAGCCAAGGCAGCCATTCTGTTAGAAGAAGAAGAAGCATATGATTTTTCGGCTATGGATGATCAAGAAAATGTTGCCCTTATGGCAGATGTTCAAAATGAGGTAGAATGTGATTCTTTTAATTGCCAAACATGTATCACACTAACTGGTAAAATCAACAGGTACATGGTAGATAATGATCGCTTAAATACAGATCTGACCAATCTTATTGAAGCAAACAAAGTTTTAAAAGAAAATGAAAAAGTCTATGTTATAAATCAGAAAACTATTATGGAAGAAAAGAAAGAGTTAAAAGCAATGATTTTTAACAAACAAGATGCAATTGACAGTTATTTAAAACTCATCTCTCATCTTAAAAGGGAACTTGCTGAAACTCAATCGGATAATGTTGATTTAAAACGAAGACTTGAAAATATTTCCACATCTACTATGGTCTTTTTGATATTCTGCAAAATCAACGGACTGATACAAAGAGTAAGGCAGGAATTGGTTATCACAACCAACCTCCTCCCTCAAACTTGAATCAGCCTATTCTTTCGCAGGAAGAAATTAAAGATTTTGTACCTTCTGTTCTTAAGAAGGATACAAATCCTGTGGCAGAACCAGTTAGTGTTGAAATTCCCAATCAGCCTGAAACTGTCAAGGGTGATGTTGTTGAACAGCCTAAGCTTGTTAAGGCTGCTGATAACAAGCAACCTGAGTTGCTTAAAGTTTTGAGTTCAAATAAAAAGAAGGCTGAGCTTATTAAGCCTAAAATTGAACCAATCAAGTTTGTCCTTTCAACAAATGTTGAAGAAGTGGTAGAAGTGGAGGATGTAACTCACGAGGTTACACAGAATGTGAAAAAGAATAACCTCAAACCTGAAAAGAAACAAGTCATCCAGGAGAAGTTTAAAAATAATAAAGTTTCAATTAAAAATCCTTCTCCAAAGATTACTTCAACTGTGAATACGTTTACTCCATCATGTTCACATAAGTGTTCATGTGCAGTAAACGTACCTGAAATTAAACCTCGTAGGGTTCCTCTTTCACCTAAACCACTATCAAGTTCTGATCAAACTTTCCGAGAAAGACGATCATGCTTCTACTGTCAGAAGCAGGGTCATCTCATTAATCAGTGTCCTGTGCTTGCTAGAAAATGGGCATCACGATATAGTACAAGTTATAATAAAAGAAGAAATTTTCAAAAGTCAAAACAACCTGGATTATCTCGACATGTTCCAATTTCTAAAGTTAACAACATTACACCTACTAAATCAATTGATCGAAAGGTTAATGTTATTAATAAGCAACCGACTTTATCTCAGAAAGTTTGGATAAAGAAAAGTACAAAAAATGTTATGTCATCTGAAGTTATCACATCAATAAAAGATAATGATGTACTAAAAAACAAGGTTTTAACTGATGTGATAATAATAGATGAAGTCTTAGGAGTACCCAAGTCTGTCAAGGCTTGGGTCTCCATTTCAAACTAACATTCTCTTTCCTTGTGTTGTGACAGTCAAAGGTGCAGAATAGCAAGTGGTATGTTGACAGTGGCTGTTCGCGACACATGACATGTTGCCTTTGCTGGTGATACTGGAGCTAATACCTTTAGTGACTGCAAGGATGTGATCATGTGTGGTGATGATGTTTGAGCGAATGGATGATATTTTTGAAGTGAAACAAGGTGGTTAAAAAGTGCTAAAAGAATTTGAATTTGACTTGATATGTGACTTGAAACCCTTCTGTTTTGTTTAAATGATTATTTAGTTGTTGTTTTTGTGTAAAGAATTTGCTGTTCAGGGGGAGAAATTTTAAAATTTCTAATTTAAAAAATCAGAAAAATATGACCAGGCAAATTCTTGATAAGTGCAACTGCCATTCTTTTTACTTGTTAGTATTAAAGAAATGCAATAGTTGCAACATTGTTAAAATAGATGTTGAATTGTGTCTGTAAACAATTGGGGAAATGATAGTACATCAGGAAACATGCATAAAATGGAATTTTAAGATTTATGTTTGATGTGTCAGTAGATTTATCTAGCATACTTGAAATATCTTTTATAAATATTAGATTCATCAAATGATGTATTGATAGGCATTTGTTCTAAAGTTACTAAGAAGCTTAACTTTCAAATATGCATATTATTTTATATAAAGACATATTAATATGTATGACACTAAGTTAAAATAAGGGCTGATTGTCCGAAATATTTTGACGCTTCGTCTTAATATTTGGATGACGAACATGTTATGATCTAAAAAATATAGGGTCTTTGTATGGTGTTATCTGGGGGAATATATTAGGTGTCTCCTCTGTTGTATGAAAATACAGACCTGGTTTAATCTAATATATTCTTCAAAAGAACTTAGGTGCGTAGTCTATGTTAACCTATAGACAACCATTACGTACCCGTGGCATTCCTAAAATTCTCAAAATAAAATGTACAAAAGTGCAGAAAAGTTATAAAAAGTTTGCCTCGTACTGGTCTGTGTTAAACTATGGTACTCTGTTGTACGAAAGTACAGACCTGTACCCTCTAGTTTAATTGTTCAGCCTGGTGTTTGTTCAACCCGAACTATTGCTTATGTGACTCTGTTGTATGAAAGTACAGACCTGTCACCGCTATCTTAGTTCTAAAGATACGTTCATACCCTCACCTTCTATATAGAAAATACTAACATGTTTTTTTGATTTCAAATGTATATTTTAATGTGATTTATATACTATAATATGCATGCTAATAATAACACAATGGTTCATCTCATTATGAGTTGAAATCATATACTTAAGTACAAATGTTTAGATGGATAAAATATCAATAATCGTCTTGAACTAATCTTTATAACAGATGATTTAAATATGCTAAGTAAATTTAAAGTGGACAAATATACTGATAATCGGAATAACACTTACTATTTCCTAATAATTGCATGTTATCCTGATATGATTCCTAAAGCAGACTAAAACAATTCTGTCCCCAAAAAGATTGTTTATTTATTTATTGCTTTGAGTATTATAATTCTGTCTTATAAAGAAAATTCCAAAAATATTTTATTTCTGAGTTATTTTATTCAAGTTACATATCATGCTCATATTCAAAAGACAAGAATTGATGAGAGTTCTCCAAAGACTTTGAAGATAAATACTATTGGAGAAGCTATTGATGAAAGAGATGATGGTCACTGAAGTTGAAGATCTAATTGGATATCAGTCATATGAGACTAAACATCAAGACTTTTGAAGACCAAGCTATCTCAATGGGGGAGTTTGTTGGTGCAGAAAATTGTAGATATCTGTGTAACCCATGAAATCCATGCGGGTGGCAAATTTCCTACTGGATGGGTTTAGACTGAAGACTTTTTGAAGACCAAGCTGAAGACACGGGGGAGTTTGTTGATACATTTAGAGTGTCTGTCACTTGGTCTAAGTTTCGAGTTGTAATTAATTAGATTAATTTTGTCTTAGGCGATATCACTAATATCGCACAGGCGATATCACCAATATCGCCCTTTAGTCCAGATTAGTTACATATAAATACTAGTTTAGGGTTTCAGTTTGCTGAGTTTTGACACTTTGCATTTTGGCATATACGAATTTTCTCTGTCATTCTCAGTGGTCCAGTCATTGTAATTCACATTGCTTTATATGATTAATTCAATATATGTGTTTGTGATTTTTGTTGTTAAACGTACAATCGATAGCTATTGAATTCCGCGCATTAGTTATTGTTTATTGATTCATTGTTTAAGATCAGTCTTTGTTGCGATCCTACAGTCCTTAAGTATATGATTTCAACTCATAGTGAGATGAACCACTTGTGTTATTATTAGCATTCATATTATATTATATAACTCACATTAAAATATACATTTGAAATCAAAACATGTTAGTATTTTCTTTATAGAAGGTGAGGGTATGAGCGTATCTTTAGAACTAAGTTAGCGGTGACAGGTCTGTACTTTCGTACAACAGAGTCACATAATCAATAGTTCGGGTTGAACAAACACCAGTCTGAACAATTAAACTAGAGGGTACAGGTCTGTACTTTCGTACAACAGAGTACCATAGTTTAACACAAACCAGTACGAGGCAAACTTTTTATAGCTTTTCTGCACTTTTGTACATTTTATTTTGAGAATTTGAGGAATGCCACGGGTACGTAATAGTTGTCTATAGGTTAACATAGACTACGCACCTAAGTTCTTTTGAAGAATATATTAGATGAAACCAGGTCTGTATTTTCATACAACAGAGGAGACACCTAATATATTCCCCCAGATAACACCATACAAAGACCCTATATTTTTAGATCATAACATGTTCATCATCCAAATATTAAGACGAAGCGTCAAAATATTTCGGACAATTCGGCCCTTATTTTAACTTAGTGTCATACATATTAATATGTCTTTATATAAAATAATATGCATATTTGAAAGTTAAGCTTCTTAGTAACTTTAGAACAAATGCCTATCAATACATCATTTGATGAATCTAATATTTATAAAAGATATTTCAAGTATGCTAGATAAATCTACTGACACATCAAACATAAACCTTAAAATTCCATTTTATACATGTCTCCTGATGTACTATCATTTCCCAAATTGTTTACAGACACAATTCAACATCTATTTTAACAATGTTGCAACTATTGCATTTCTTTAATACTAACAAGTAAAAAGAATGGCAGTTGCACTTATCAAGAATTTGCCTGGTCATATTTTTCTGATTTTTTAAATTAGAAATTTTAAAATTTCTCCCCCTGAACAGCAAATTCTTTACACAAAAACAACAACTAAATAATCATTTAAACAAAACAGAAGGGTTTCAAGTCACATATCAAGTCAAATTCAAATTCTTTTAGCACTTTTTAACCACCTTGTTTCACTTCAAAAATATATATATTTTTGATTAAACTTTGAGTTTCCAACGTGCAAAGTTAATCCCATTGAAAATTGGAATACCTTTACCAGCCATTATAACAGGTTGTATAACTTGAGTAGTCATTGTGTGATATGTCTTTTGGTTAAACTTTGATCGTTAAAATTTATATATTAACAATTTAAATCTTTTCTACTCTGATACCAGTCGTTAGGTCACGTTATGTGTTTAATCAACTTAGTTATCAATTACAAACAGATGATTCAAACGTTTAATACTAAATTGAATTAACAATTGAAAGTATATAATTGAAGTGCGGAATTAAAGCAATCAAACGATGAATCAATAACTTCTTTTGTATTAATAATTCGTATAGGATTTTTACAATTCAAGCCTTAGATTTTTCTAAATCTATGACTCCCTATTTATACAACTATTAGAGATAAGAAATACAATTTTCCTCAATCTCTAATAGATCGATTTTCGACTGACAAACTGATAACTATGACTCCCTATTTATAACAATATCTTCTAAATCTTTGAGTTTATCTTCGAATACTTCAGATGCTGGCTGTTGATATGATCTTCTAAGTCTTCTGGATCTGAAACTCCAAGTCTTTAAACGTTATAGTATGAAATCTCATGAAGCTTATCAGAGTCTGAAACATGTGTCAGAGTATGAAGTTTCAGACTCAGTCGTCATAGTCTGATGTTTCAGACTCGGACACGAAATCTCTCTTTTTAGACTGTAATTCTATACTTAGCATATTTACTAGACTTGGACATTTTGACTCCTCAGATTTATAAATAATGATTGATCAATTGTTTTTTCCAACAATAAAGTAGTAAAACATGAAGTGAGTAATGAAGAGAAATAATATACGAAAATAAATAACTTTGGGATGTAAAAGAAAGTTATAATATCCATGTTGGCGAGCCATGTGAGTGAAAATAAACAGTAAGTAGTAATAGTTGAGCTGAATGCACTAATATTGAAGAGAACTGAGTATTAAATGAGAAGGGAGTAGTAAATACTCTTTCATATTTAAAAAAAATCACAAATTCAGAGGTGACCTATAAAGGTAATAAAGTTTTAAAAAGAGTAGGTAACGAATTAGAGAAAAGTAATAAACATAATTAAGCGTATATTATGTAATCAAAAGAGAATGAGATTAAGTTTGAATGAGAAATTGTTAGAAGATTATAAATATTATAATTAAGAGAAATATGCACAGTTTACAAAATAGACATGGTAATGTAACTTATATGAGTGTAATGTTGAGTAGTAACGAGTAAGGAGTTGATTAGAGATTTATTATAGCTGAGAATAGAAAATGAGATTTTAATAAAATGAGAAAAGAGAATTATGAGTTTGTGAGACACTTAATCCATTATAAACATAAGGAGAGAAATAAAGCTAGATAGGTTGTCACCTAAGTAGGGGAGAATGATATAGTCAAATACGATTGCTTTTATTTAATAATATATCCCTATTTTTATCCATTTCTATTGCATTTATTTAATAATATATCCGTATTGCATAGAAATGGCAGTTAAACTGTACGAAAACAGCAGCAGAAAACAGCAATTAAAATGCACAAAACAGCAATTAAAATGCACTAAAACAGAACAAAAACAACATTTAAATTGCAGAAAACAGCTCAGTTACAACACAACTTACAACAACAATATATTTAGGCTTAAAATACATTAAATCATCATTCTTTTAACAACAAAAACAGCCTAAACGCAGTAAAGACCAGTTAATTGTATTGTGTTAAACAAATCACATCTACACTTTTCCTTTACGGAGACGCATCTTTTGGAAACGTTGAATTACATCTTCATCTTTAACATTGGCGAGTGCTTCTCTTTCCACTACACAAATTACACAAGCATTCAAAAACTCCTCCCCAATACGATTACGTAAATTCGACCTTACAATCTTCATCGTTGAAAAGCATCTCTCAACCGTTACGGTTGCAACGGGCAAAACCAATGCAAGCTTCAGTAACCGATAAACCAAACGATAAGATAGATGTATCCTTGTTTTCACCATCACTCTAGCAAGGTCGGCAATACCATTCAAGTTAGCAAATCTTTGATCTTTTCGGACACTGTGATGGTACATATCAAGTTCTTCTTCAAGCTCAATCCTCTCCAAAGTATTAAAATCTTTTGGATACAACTCACTCGACCTTATTAACTTCGATGCATCAAACATTGAAAAGGAATCACGTGGATTCAACGCCGCCATATTAATAAGTAACTCGGTACTAGCTTCACTAAAACGATCACCAAACTCTTGAACTTGCATATCCACAACGGTGTTAAAACACTCAACCTCATAATAATGTTGATTAGTGATCTTGTCCCTTTGTCTTCTTGAATTAAGACAATCATCTGTCATATTCAACATTCGGATATCATGGTTCTCACAAAAAGAAGACATTTTCTTTAAAAGTGGCTCAAACCCAATTGTTCTTAACTCTTGCAATTTTTCTTTGGTTGACTCCACCAATGAAACCGCTTCTAAAATGTCTTGATCTTTTCTTTGAAGAGCTCGCGACAATATATTTGTGAACCCTAAAATGTGCAACATTAGATGCAAATAAAACACAAAATCAAATGATTTCAAATACTTCAAAAGACCACGTGCTTGATTTTGGCTAGAACCGTTAGTTCCTTCTTCTTTAACATATTCAAGGACCTTAATAACGGACGGAAACATATCAACCAAACGCAAAAGTGTTTTATAGTGAGAATTCCATCATGTATCTCCGGGTCGTATAAGAGAAAGCTCTTGATTTAGTCCTCTTCCGGTTTCAATTATACCACTACCAATTCCTTTTTCTACCCTCTCTTTCTCCGTATCTAGTAAAATATCTTTTCATTTACAAGAAGCACAAACCACATTCATCAAAATGGCTAACTTGTCAAAAAAGTTTACTATGGCCAAATGTTTTCTTACAACCGCCACAACCACTAATTGAAGTTGATGAGCAAAATAATGTACATAATATGCCGAGTCATTTTCCTCCAAGATTTTTGCTTTCAACCCATTGAACTCACCTCGCATGTTGCTTGCTCCATCGTAACCTTAACCTCTTAATTGTTTCAAACTCACTTTATGTTTAGCAAAAAAAGAATCAATGGAAGATTTTAGAGTCAAATAAGATGTCTCCTTTACATGAACAAAACCCACAATTCTCTCCTTAACATGTCCATATGTATCAACATATCGCAAAATAATAGCCATTTGTTCCTTTTTAGATACGTCACTAGACTCATCAACTAATAATGCAAACACATCATCACTGATTTCATTAAAAATAGATTCGAGTACTTCTTGTTTAAAGCACTTTACTACATCTTTTTGTATACATGGAGACACCAACTTATTATTCCCCGGAGCTTTCGGTAGTTTACGGAGTTCCTCATTTTGACTTAAGATCAACTCCATCAATTCCAAAAAATTTCCTTTAAAAAGATATGTTTCCGTCTCATCATGCCCACGAAACGGTAATGCACATTTCAAACAATACCTACAAGCATAAACCGTAGCACTCAATAGAATTCGATTCTCGGTTTTCACAATGTCATTTTGTTTATTGAAGGCGGCAAAAATAGATTGCTTTGGTTTCATTAAATATTCACACTTTTGTGGTGCTCTATTGTGGAAGCTATTAACAAGACCCACATGATCTTTAAGTCTCTCCGTCTTATTCCAACCATTAAACCCTTCCGTCACAAATGCCTTATTAACACCTTGGTGTCCATTATGATATCTAAATAAGTAGCAACACAAGCAAAAGGCTCTATCCGACTTAACGCTATACTCTATCCAATTACTATATTTATTGAACTAAGCTTTGACAAAAGCTCTTCCCCTCTTCCTTCTTGGAAAATCATGACCACGTGGTTGACAAGGTCCTCTAAGCCAATATTGTCTCCTTATCTCATCTCTTTGATTAGGGTTATATTGCAAAATCCTTGGTCTATCAAACGGATCGCACGGAAGATCATCCATTTCAACGGCATTAATAGGAGTCGAAGATGGTTCTTTTCTTTTAAGAGAGTTTTCCATCTCTATCAATTAAAGACATCTTATTAACAAATAACTCTAAAATCAGAAAGAACAAAAAGATAATAAATAAGAAAAAAAGGAAAAAATATAGCAAGAAAAGCTACTGTTAAACAATGTTAGATGAAAAAATTAAACAAGTTAAGAACCCAAACAATAAATAACGAATTTGGCTACAATTACAACATGAACCAAATAGAAGTCTAGAACTACATGATTTTAACATTATATCTCATATTTTTAACATAAATTTTGTAAACCCTAAATTAATAAAGTGAATGGATTACCTGACTTAATAGCAAAGAAAATTGCTGCTGAGACTTGAGAATTCTATGTAGCAAATATAATATGTAAGTTAGAGTCTTCAAAAATTGACAGCTTCTTTGATTTGATAGTGAAGATGAAGATCATGTGAACCAAGAAAACGCTTCAGGCCTCCTGGCTTCCTGCTTCAGCATCGTAGGATACCAAAAAAAAAATATATTTTTAAGCCAAAAAATCTAATAGGGATTATCGATTTTTTTTAATGAGTAAGGACTTTTTCTTATTGGGCTGAGGGCTAACATTCTTTTGAGCTGAGGGCTAACATTCTTTTGGGCTGAGGGAAAAACTAAAAATTCAAAAAATTTACCTTGCAATTATTTGGGCCAACGAGGGCAGCTGACCCATACACCAAGCTTGGCACCACCCCTGGTTCCAGCAATCAAACTCCATTAAAAATGACAGTAACATCTTTCTCACCATCATTCCGATTCTAACCCCACATCACCACTTCAATTCCATCATCGAAATTTTAGGCCCCATTTGGTTCACATAATGATTTTGAAGAAATTGGAATCTGTCAAAGAAATTGGAATAGGGAGGAATTGTAATATGAAAGAATTGGACTTTGATAAAATTAGAATATGAATGAACTAGAATCTGCTACGTTTGGTTGACACAAATTAGAATGGAATTCGAATTAATAATAATAATTTAAAATTATAAAACAAATAAAATATATTTAATATTAATATAAAATTAATCTATATTAATATATATAAGAAAAACCATAAAAGAATCTACCCCCTTAATTTTTAGATAATCCTTCATAAAACAACCTTAGGATTAAACCATGACATCATTTAATTAATTAATTATGTAGTAAAATACTAATATACCCTTGATTAATTTAAACTTACCATCCTCATAATATTTTTTATTTGTCATAATAAACCTTTCAAACTTCCACCTTTTGTAACTCTTCTAAAAATAAACCTTTCGAATTGGAGATGATAATCTACAACTCATAGATTTCATGGAAGAAGATGATTTCTTAATCGCGTTTCCATTTCATGATTCACTTGAAGATTTTTGTCTTTCGGGTACAGATAATCGTCGCTTTTATCATTTTTTCTGAATGTGAGTTTGTGTTTCGGTGTGAATTTTACACATTTTGTTTATTTACGTTTGTTAATCTCTTTTGCATGCAACAACAACAACAATACCCAATCCCGCCAAAAGCAGGGTATGGGGAGGTAAGATGTAGACAATCATATTGGTAGAGAGGCTACTTCCAGAAAGACTTCCGGCAAATGAGTGTAGATGTGCATTTATGAAACCAAGAAATAAGTAAATAAATATATATATATATATATATATATATATATATATATATATAGAAAATTATATAATAAATAAAAGCATAAATTAATTCGAGACGTGTAGATTCTAAGATTCCTATACAGGCTAAAGAGCATATTCAACTATCCTAATCTCTTTTGCATGATTTCTTTTTATTTAATTCTAATTGATTTCGAGATGACTGATTATTATACGCATATTTACATGTATAATTTATATGTCTATGTATAGCGTCAGTATAAATATATATGTATAACGTCTTACAGTATGTGTATATATATATATATATATATATATATATATATATATATATATATATATATATATATATGAGAAAGATCAAGAGAGAAGCTTCAAATTTGAGGGAAGCAAAGCTCAACCACACATTTTCTTATATCTTCTCCAACTCATATATAATTCTCATTACATCAATTCTTGTCTAAAATTCAAAATTAAAGCATGTAAATCAATGATTAATCAATCAAAACATTATAAATTTCGAGTTCATCAAAGACATTCATACATATCTTCAATTCGTCATAATTCATATTCATCAAATATTAAGAATTTTGAGTATAACTTTTTGAGTTTTCGTGAAAAAATTGATTCACCAATGATTCCAATAAAATTAAACGAATTTCAACATACAAAATTATAAACAAGTAATTAATTTTATTATAGTCGTCATTCATCATCGAATTTTACAAAACTAAAAAATTTCAGACAACATTCATTTGGAATGAATGTTAATCAAAATTACAATTAATATTAATAAACAATAACTTATGATGAATATCGAGATAATTTAACATTCATCAGTGTATAATAATGTATATGAGTTAACATTTATCGTAAATGAATGTTAAAAAGTATTAAGTTTTAATTTTGATTAACATGCTTTCCAAATGAATATTAACATTCTGGAAATTTTTTGAGTTATTTACGATTTTGCTACCGCGTTGACTTTTGAGTTGACCAGAATATGCGGTTAGGAATAGCTTCTATCCTTCCCCATTATTTTACTTCTCTCTTGATCCCCACCCTATATATATATATATTATATATATATATATATATATTATATATATATACACATGCATATATGATAGATTATCAGGATTAATTCAAGAAGATGATTTAGAAGCATATACTTTTTGGATCACTTTAACACGTATTTAATTCAACTTTATATTAGTATACGGAAATTGTTAAAAAGTTTGGCCAAAAATTTTTGATGACCACTCATTGTTACTAAATCAAGTTAAAGAACGACAAATGAACAAAAAGAAAAGTAAGTTCACTGACATTATTTAACACTGTTGTTTTTGTTTAGGATTGATTTGAGATTTGAAATTATAAATGAAAACAAACGATCAGGCTACTTTTTTTGTCTAAAGTCCTACCATCGTATGATTATATACGTTTTCTGAAGAACCTTTTTTGCAGTAACATTTGATAATGTGAACTAGTGTCATCGTAACAAGCAGTAGAAAAGGAATATAGAAAACACATATGACCTTGAATTAGTTAGTATCATCCTCTACTCTCTTTTTGATTTTATATTGAAGGCCTCTCTGCAAATAATGGCCAGAATCCTAATTCAGAGGGTGTATAACCCCTTTGCGGTCTCCTGACAGGCAAATCACACATATGAGGTTGAGAGCTCAATTGCACCAAGTTATATTGTGTGTGTATTTGCTTACATACACACACACAACAAAAAATGATATTTGTAAATTCATGTTTGTATTACAAGTCTAAATAATGTCTTTTGTAGTTCCCATGACTTCCAGAGCATTACTTTTCGGATCAAAATCGACAGTTCATATCATCGAAAACGGCAAGTTGTCTCTAAAAAAAAGCCTTTTCATTTCTTTTCTTATTCTTTTTAGCTCTATCTTACTATTATTCTTCAAAAACAAAGTTTTGCTACCCAATATTATTTACTTGATGGATTATATAGCTTTGAAGGTTCTCTAAACTCCAGAATGTATGGTCTGCAAATACACTTCCCAAATCAAGTAGCGTAAGTATTTATAAAAGTGAGTGTGTTCTGAAGTCATGTACCAACTTAAGTAGGTTAGCTTTGGGTCGAACATAAAATTTTTCGAACACAAGTAAATCTCAAATCGAGCCATTCACGTATAAATGGATCAAAGTTTCGATTGCCTAAAATGGAATTGTCTAATGCCTTATACTTCTTAATATTGACTTTTGAAGATTTTATTCCATACTTTAGATATCATTAATATCTTGGTAGGATAATAAGTTGGTTACCTATTTTCTAGAGACATTGATCAAGTAGCCAAAACTTTATTTTCTTTGTGTAAGTCTATAACACGCTAACTGATCTGGTGCAACTTTTTGATGATGAAAGGATCATCATTTAAAGTATGGTCGGAGGATGTAACTTAGCTTAATTTTGTTTCTATTTCGTTAGTGACTCTGGGAGTATGGTCTATACCTTTGAATTTTGTTTTCCAAAAAACTTGGATCATCCTGCACACAGCAGTTTTGACCGTAAATCTGTATATGCTAAGTACTTAAAGTCTACTACTTGATATGGAACTCTTCTTCAATGAGACTGTATATGTCCAATTTTATGTTTCTTCTACACGTTTTTGAGCCTTGAAAAGATCAAAGAAATTACTTTGATAAATATGTTACATAGATGAAATGCATTTGCCTACCAGGTTGGTAAAATACTCTATTTTCAGTATGTTTTACCTTATGACATAGATGGCTATTTCCCGTAATAGTTATCACACATGACATTACTGAGCAATGAGTGGCAACTATAACCCATTTAGTTGGGTCGCCAGTTTGGGTTATATACATTGGTTATAGGCGAAAGTCACCTAATATTGTATTTATACATAAAAATGGGGAACGGTATGTTTTTTATTTATATATAATTAAAACATAAGATGCTTTTTATGATTTTTGGGATGCTTTAGTACTTATAAGTTACTCGGAACATCTTAATATCAACGGTATATCAAACAATCATGGTCTCCTTGCGATTTTAAACTTCATCTTCGCTCCTATCTAATGATTTCCGTTTGGCATTTTATTAAACAGTTGACAAATTTTTAAATGATGCAAATAGGAATGGAGCAGCGGTTTCAATGATTTAAAGAAGGAGAAAATGCACTTGATAAACATCAATTGCTTTCTTTTTGAGTATGGTTGAGATCAATAGGAAACATTAATCTATATATTTGCTTTCTTGGGTTCATATATGCTAAATTGATTTTTTGGTCAATTGAAGGCTTTAGATCAGATTTGGCCAGAGTTTGTTTGGATCTATAAAGGCTAAGTCGTTTAGACTGATGCGTTGCTGCTTCATTTGAAAAGACAACTGCTATATCAGTTTCTTCTTCATGATCATATAATTAGTTTTAGAAGTCTCACATATTGTAATTTATGTCTGCCAGTGTCATGTTGTTCCTTTTGTTGCTACATTGAGGATTGATGTGTTTAACATGTTGAATTTGAATTCTTTATTGTATAGATTATTTTTATTTAATACATTTCAAATTTGTACTATAAAAGTTTTAGTAGTATTTATCTTCATTGTTTGAGTATATTTAATCTTATGTTAATGCACTATAATTTTAATTGAAATTATCAAAGAATAGTTGTTTATAACTTATAAAAATAGTGTCCCCACATTGACAAGTTACAAGTTTTGGTATCATTCTTCTTTATTGTAAACTTTAAATGGACTCTATACTGGAGCTATATATTGCATTTTGATTGGCTCTCTGCATTTATCGTGCTGATTTAGGTTTAATTTCGTGAAGAGGTTAATAGTGAGGGGACAAATAAGATAAAGTTGACATAAGTTGGCGTATTAATAGATGATGTATTAAGTTGACTTTTACTAGAAGTAGTAAAATAGGTGAGTTGAGTAACAAACAAAATAGGCTTGAGTCAAAATAAGTTATATATTAATATGGGTTAATTTGGACTGGGTTTGGTTGCCTTGAAATGTATAACCTATTTGTTCATATTTATTATAAAAATATGTCAAGATGATTTTAGCATGACAAATATGAAAAGGCTATATAATTAAAATCATGAATTAGCCCACAAATTTTGCAGGTTATAATCTAGTTAAAATATATAATAAAACAATATTAATTGTTTTACACATATATAAATAGTTACTATATTTTTGTATTTATATATTTATATATTTATAAATAATTCATATCTCTCTTCTCTCTTTATTTAATATTAAAAGAAAAGCATATTTAGGTAAACTTATTAAAATTAGCTCATTATAAATTAATCTTGACCATTAAGCATATTGAATTAAAGCCATTGATAACTTTTTTGAAAATTGATTAACTAAATAGCAAATTACGTATCGCACAAGGATAAAAGTGCCCTTCAATTATTTGGTTATTTACCCGAATTTACCATTCCCTTTTCAAATACAGTATAATCAATTTTAAAATTTATAATCTTACGAGAGAAGTCCCATCTCAAACTAACCTAAATATTCAGTATTTCATCCATCTTCTCTAATTCTTCGTTGTCTTCAATGTTTTGTTAATCACCCGTCGATTTTGTATGATTTAAAATTTAAAATCCACATACTGAATGCTACACATGTTAATCTGTTCCGGTTATCTTCATCAAAATCAACTTAATTGATTATAAACCTGCATTCCACCTTTACTTGACAAGGTAAGCATTTGATTTTTTAATTGAATTTAAATGAAAACCATCATCTTCTTCTATTTGATTGAAATTGATATAAAAACCATCTTCTTCTGTTTTTATCACCAATTAAATATGTCATTCTTCTTATCTCTCATTTTCATTTGGTTTCTTCACTTCCTCTTTATTAATTTCATATGTATTTATTTTCATTCTTTTCTCAGATGATGTGATAATCACACGAGTTTTGATAACTAAATGGTCCCCGAAGTTGAAGGACGTTGGTTGTGACCTTGAACCTCGATCATATTCTGCACACTAAGCGTTTGATTAATGTGTAGGTGAAAAACTGTCATTTGATTAACACTAATAAGTAGAATATATTACATGTTTATAATTATTTTTTGTTTCTTCTCTGGGTTTTATCTCATTTTTACATGTTGAAACAAAAAATAATTATAATTTGGATTAGAGCCATTATAACTTTTGTAGATACAGTAAGGATATATAGTAGTTGATAAGTGTAACCTCAAGGTGTCTGACTTGAATTTTAATGTGGGTTATGAATCATTTTTAGTAGTTAATGAATCATTTTTAGTAGTTAATGAATCATTTTTAGTAGTTAATGAGTGTAACCTCAAGGTGTCTGACTTGAATTTTAATCTGTGCAGGGGAAACGAATTAACAATTTATCGCTGTTACTATTTGTTTAACAATGATATACATTGGACCAGGAAGCCATGGATGCCCTTAAGATTATTTATGAAGATCAAGAGTGTGTCTTTAAATTACTTGCTGCAATTATATAGTTAGGGAATACATCATTTGAAGTTACTGAAGTCGAAAGTCATGCTACTGTTATGATTGATGAAGGTACATCATCAATGCTTAGCATTGTATAATGTTTAAACTCTTAAAGTCATGCTACTGTTTTGATCTACAAATGTTAAAAATCCAGTAGTTAAAACAAATCTCTGGGTATAAAGCACCATCATATGTTGATTTTCTGAATGAATTCTAATGTATTTAATTGTGTTAATATTGTATAGCTTGAGTCTTATAGAAAAGCTGCTGCTGCAGCTCATGCTGGAAAATTCAAGGGCAAGATCATTGTTTGGGTAATTCACATGCTCACGAATTGGGTCAAGTTATCTCCAACGATAGAATTACTTGCGGTTATCAAAAGCAGCTAACACCAAACATGGAGCATCGGGCATAAGAGATTCACTGGATGCTTACAAAGATTTCACGTTATACCCCATTAAGTTTTCTTTTGTCAAAAATGTCTGCATTTGTTCAAAATCTTCACCAAAATTGACATCAATGTGTGATGATATTAGATCCAGCTACTGATCTTTGTCATGTGAACTCAAACATCAGGTTGTTTGAATGTTCATACATACGCTTACTTTTGTCTATTATCTTATTTGGGCATTTCGTTGCTTCATTATTACTTAAAGAGCATTATTTTCGAATTATGATGTTAACAAGAGGGTAGACTATGTTGTTGAAGTTTCTAATGAAGATGAGGCTACAACAACCGGTTTGTAAAATTCATCTTTATATGTCACATTTTATTTCACTTATTTCATTTGGTTTTATTTTGTGTAATTCTGTAACACAAACCTGGAGCATCGCCGGTTACCTGTTGGCTAACTTTAGTTCACTGGCTAACCATTTGATTGAGTGATGTGTTCAAGAGTAGGTCTTTTGACATCTTTTTTGTTAGACTATCCAGTTAGTATCTTGATGAATTTAAAGGAGGTAGACGTTCGAAACAGCTTCAGATTAAAGAGTTATGTTTATGTACATGGTGATAATGGGCGGCTTGAGTTGGGTTGAAAGGACATACTTTTGTTTGAAGTTATCGTAATAATGATTTGATTCTTGAATAGATGTACGCATGATATATTATGCTATAAAAGTCCACTATGGCAAAGTTTTGATTCTTGTAACCCATCTCCATTTTAGCTATTTGTTATACTTTACCAGTTTGACCCGTTAAACGTAATACATAACTTGACTCAACCCATTCTTAAATGGGTGGGTCGAAATTACCACATTTAATAAATATCTTGACAATCTCCGTGCTGAAGATTTACCAGGTGGTTTGTTTCACTCCAAGTGCTGGTGTTCTTGAGTCGGGTAACGGTGCATAACATTTAGTGAAATATTGTGTCACATATATACCTCGGGTCTAAGAATAAAAAGATTCTTAGATCAGAGTGGCTAATTTCAGCTCCCGGAGTGGCGGGGCTCATGGACATTATGGAATAGGAGATTGGTCATTTCCCAAATGTAGACTGCACATGGCTGCGGTAAGATTCTGTTCGTTCTCTTTCAGGGGATCGTAATCAACATCATCCAAACATGTCTTAGACGTATTCTCTTTTCATTTCTCTGAAATAATATGTAAATAACTTCCAAAGTTGGGAATAAATTGAGCTAACAAAAATCAAGATAAGTTAATTATACATGTCATGATCATTTTTTTGTGGGGTTTAATAGGGATTTAAAATGGTTATGTGATATATCATTTCAATTAGAGGCTTACTAATAAAAAAGCTTAAGCTTCTGACGTAGATGCTTACTAATGAAAAAAGTTTAACTACCCTGCAATTTTTAATAAGTAAAATGGTTAGTTATGTATCGAATTTTAGACATTTTACTATTGTATTTACTTAACTTACATAAAACATATCAATTTATGTAACCAAGGCAAAAAATATATAATAGACGGTTTTATAACTTGAATACATACAATGAAGGTTTGAAGTTGAATACATACAATAGTAAAAATGTGTAAATTTCGATACATAACCAGACAATAAATCCTCGAAAAATTGATCCAGACTCTGAATAAAGAGCCGATTTGGTACCAGACTACCAATATTGTTTCGATTACAATTATTTCATCATAGTTGATAAGCTTAAAACATATACATCTTTCCTTCCATTCAAAACATTTATACAATGTCAATCACAAAAATGTCTATTTAAAAATTACAAATAAAAATATAATATAAACTTTGTATTAAAATCATATAATAGCCCGCGAATTCGCGGGTTATATTCTAGTAATTAGTAAAATAAAATTAAATATTGAATTAATTTAGGTATATAACTAATTGTGTATATAATTAGGAAATTAATATCAGATTTTAATAATAAACAGATTTGTAAGATATTATTATAACATAGTTTTGTACATTATATAATATAACATAAATAATAAATATAACATAAAAATTATATTTGATTAATTTTCTTCTAATATTAATGATAGCATTAATAAACAAAAAAATTTAGAAAATAATTTTTAATCAACAATCTGAATTCTAGAGAATTATAAACATTCAATCCAATATAGAATTATAAACATTCAATCCAATATGCTAAGGAATTCAATTTCCTTGTCAGATCGAATTCAAAGGCATCCGTGTCCAAATCTTGTGATCTCCATTACATGTATATTAATTCATGCTTCATGTTTATTATTATTATTTTTATAATTTTTCATTTAGCCGTTTTTAAGATATTTACTTTTTAAAAATTTAGGAGAAAGTGAAGTTTGATAAAAATGAGTGACTGAAATTGATTCCTCCATCCTCGCTAAAATTTTTAATATAATTTGAACTCAACCTATATCTAAAAATATGATTAGTATATGTAAAAATTTAATTGATTAAGATTAAAATGAGAAAAAAATTCAAGATCTACTTTTAGATCAATATAATTAGCATTATTCAAAACAAAAAGTGCTAGAAATGAATACATAAAGATAATGCAGGACAGAAAATGTAAATAGCAGTAACTGGGCAAGGCAAGCCGTTGTAATTCTAGGGTTTCGTAATTGGGGTATATCAACCAGAAAATCCATACACCGATCGATCTTGTTAAGAAGCACAGAGAGAGATGTCTGGTAATGGAATGCATCAATACCATCATCAACATCAACATCCACATCAACATCAGCATCATCACCATCCACAGTGGGCACCGGTGGGAGGTGGTCCTTCTCCTCCGGTGGTTGTTCCAGCTCCACCACCACCACATTCTCCGATGTCATTAGACAACAATCGTAGTAACATAATGATGGCTGGTGGTGAGGAGGTTAGGACTATCTTCATATCTGGTCTACCTGAAGATGTCAAGGAAAGAGAATTGCAGAATTTGATGAGATGGTTACCAGGTTACGAAGCTTCTCAGGTTAACTTTAAGGGAGAAGTTCCTATGGGTTTTGCTCTTTTCTCCGCACCACATTTTGCTATTCAAGCTAGAGACGCTCTTCAGGTCCCCTTTCTTTTTCACCTCTTTTCTTTTATATATATATATATATATATATATATATATATATATATATATATATATATATATATATATATATATATATATATATTCATATTCATACAATATACTACAGTTCATGCTCAATTCATTTTTCTTGTTCAGGATATGGTTTTTGATGCGGAATCTAAATCAGTTCTTCACACAGAAATGGCAAAGAAAAATCTGTTTGTCAAACGTGGTCAGTTTCTACTTTTTCATCCTTACGAGCCGTGCTGGCATTTACTAAACTGTCGTGTTGATCATTCCTTTGCAGGAATAGTAGCTGATCCCAATTCTTCATTTGATCAAAGTAAACGTTTGCGAACAGGTGGAGACTATACACACACTGCTTTCTCAACTCCATCCCCCTTTCATCCTCCTCCTCCTCCTGTTTGGGGTCCTCATGGGTTAGTCCTTGTTATAGCTTATTAGTTTTTCTTTTTATGTTTCCTTCTGGTTGTATAGATATATTTTACAGGAAAGTGGGATCCTTTGGTTTAGTAATTTGTACTAGCCTGTTATATCAATAATCTTTTTATTTTTATTTTGTTTTATTTATTTATTAGGTATATGGCCCCACCACCACCACCACCATATGACCCTTACGGAGGCTATCCCGTTTCTCAAGTAGCTATGGCTGCTCCACCACCCCTTCCTGCTCCTCCTGTAGCTGCACCTAGCAGCTATATGCCAGTTCAGGTGATGCTGATCCTATAATCATTTCCCATTACTTGTTTCTGATGTAGTTATGTGTAAAGTGTTGCTTCTCTTGCATTCTTGATACTGATAGAATGACAATACATAACTAATTATGTTCAGAACAATCTTTTCATTTTTTTTACTCCTGTTCTGTTGTAAATTTTCTTCACAATATGTCCAGCGAATAATGAGCTGTATCATTCTTTCAGCATGTTGCCACAAGGACAAGTGCATTGTAGATCAAATCTTTGTGGTTGTTTTTTGTATTTGGTTTTAATCATTTACTTTGAAAGGAATTATCAGTGGTTCATCACTGTGTTTTCCTTCCAGGATTCTGTTGCATCTTTGTTGTGTGGGATGGCTCATATCTTGTTCTTTTACTAGCTATTTGTTGGCGTTTTCTTGTTTTATCTGCTTATTGTGTTTTTGTGCACTTTATATGCCCTCTTAAATTGCATTTTGCCCCCTCATTTTTCAGAACTTGCAATTCTCATTTTCCATATATATTTTTTTTTTTAGAACACGAAAGATAATCCACCTTGCAATACCTTGTTTATTGGAAATCTTGGGGAGAACATAAACGAAGAAGAGATGAGAGGACTTTTTAGCATGTAAGAAACCTCCCCTACAACACTTAAAAGAAAGCTTTGCATCCTTTTCCTTAGTCTGTTTGCTGATACTCTTGGTGACTGAATATTTACACTTCTGCAGGCAACCTGGTTTTAAGCAAATGAAGGTATTGCGGCAGGAAAGGCACACTGTTTGCTTTATTGAATTTGAGGTAAGATTCTGCTGTGATATTAACTATAGATCTTTCTTTCTCTCTCTTCTTCTTCCCTTTTTTTTTTTTTTTAAATGATGATGTTTGCTGTTCATCACCCTATCCTGGCAAATTTACATTTCTAGTTATTCTTGTATTATGTTAATTTTCCACAGGATGTGAACAGTGCAACAAATGTGCACCATGGCTTTCAGGGCGCTGTTATTCCTAGTTCCGGTTCTGTTGGCATGCGAATACAATATCCTTCTACTTATGGTCTCTACTTTTGTGTCATTATATTCGTTAACATGCTTTTCGTCTTACAAAGGCCATTAATATTTGTTTAATTGTTAATGTGTTGTTGTTATCGGGAATAACAACAACACCTATGAAACTGCTTATCTCATATCAGAAATTAGCAAGCAGTTTTAATAAGCAATTCCTACCTCCCTTCCCTCCCCAACCCCCAAGTAACAATAACCATTATTCACTTGAAGAGAGTAGACAATGTTATTTTTGTCAAAAGTAGTGGCAACATTAGTGCCAGGCCAAAATATCATCGCTTCTTTCTTTAATGCTTGGCAGAGTAGCTCATGTCTATTGTACATAGTTTTTTTGTAAAAAACTCTTGTTTCTATTCTGATTTTATCGTATAAATTGGAAGGTGCACTATATCTTGAGGTAGAGGAAAGTACTCAAAGTCTTATTTGAACAAGGGCTAATTTTTGTCTAATTTTAAGACAATGATAATGGTGTGACTGCGTCTTAATTTTTTTAATAGTTCTTGAGCTATCTAGATTTTAGGTATAAACATTACTACCATGCTTTGTAAGTGTAATATCCCTTTAGTTATTATGCCTGCTGATTTGTCATGTTGATTTCCTGCCTTCTGTCTATTCAGTGCATTTGGTGTTCAGTATTAATTTTTTTACAGTGCACACATTAGATATATGTATATCTTTTGGGGTCGATTTTTGCTTTCGCAACTAAATAACGTATTGCTCTAAGTTGGTTTATCAGAGATTTACTCCTTCAGTATTTATTTTTTGAGATGTCTACACTCACAAAATCGGAAGTCGCTTATATGCACGTATTTGTCATTTAGTCTGGCCTTCTTTCAGATGTTTTTTTCTTAACTTCAAAAACATATTCGAAGAACCCGTTTGGGAAAAGGAAGGACGCTGGATACCCTGGCTCAAATGGATCACCAGCAGCTATTAATTACCAGTAGCTGGAAGGGGATGTACTCTGTCTCTATGCTCTGACATAAAAGAACATACCACTCATAGGATGCATATTGCTGCTGGGCATGCATCCATTATATCAAGTCATGAGCAATGCATTAGTATCACTTGCATGTAATTGCAGAGGGTTCTTGTGAGCATATAATCTAGACATGTCATAGTGTATCCAAGACATGCATATTAAGCATCATCTCAGAATGTTTTGTTGAATTATTCAGGGTGGATATGATAATATTGCTGCATCAGCTTGTAGTTTTGTTTAACTTTGTGCTATTCTATATTGTTTTCATGATTATGCTTATGATCTATTCAATTAGATTCCCTTACCTAAGTGCTTCTCCAATTTTAAGTTGCACATGTCATTAGTTGGTTGTAGTTTGTGTGCCAAAAATAAATTTAAAAAATAGATGGAATAGGAATATATGATGTGTAAGGGAGGGAATCATTTCATGTCATTGAGAAATTAGCATCTCATGCCATAAGTTTTATATTATGAACTGCTACAAGATCAAAACTGTAAATAATAGTTACTATTACAAAGGCCATATACTGGTCTCTTGCAAAGCTAATTGTGGAGCTGACAGTGACCATCTAACATTCAGGGATCAGAGCATGTACCACGGAGGTTCGTCGAAACTATTCTGCTAAAGTTGTGCGGGGTAAATTTTCAATCTCCTTTGGACAGGATCAAAGGCTTAACTGCTTTCAATTTCAGGTAATTATGTTATTTAAACATCATAAGTCAAACATCTGCTTAGATGCTTGGTGTGCAGGTAAATGTTGGCTAGGTATGAGTTCTTAAGTTTTTTACTTTGCTTGTTATGCATCCTTGGTCATTGTAATGAATAGAGGATATTTGAATTTGCTTTAATTGGTGCAAGGATCTATAAATAGCAGTGAGGAGGATCTAGATTCGTAAGTGGTTATGAAACCTTTGTTGCTTTCTATCGTTTATGTCCTTATCGCATAAATGATTAATTCATACTGCAAATTCTTTATGGACTGTAAGAGCAGAGATATTGCAACTTGAATAACTTGAGTTGTACTTCAATCCTGCCAGTATAATCGATTATCAGTATCTAGTTTTGGCAGTTATTTATAATTTGTCATTTCTAGTAGGACCAGCTAGCGTTTAGTAGTATTGCTACTTGTGTTTGCTCGTGGCATGTAGGGTGCTGTTCATAGTCTCAGTGAGAGGCCAAAACTCATTTGAAGATACATTTAAATCAAATATGGCATAGTTATATGTATGTGAATATTTTTACTATTAGTTTGTAGAAACATAATGTCCTTTAAAAGAAAGAAGAAAACCATTTGGTGTATAATGTAACCAGTCATCTTTAGCAGATTGTTTGGGGCATTGTCTTTTGGGTATTGCAAGGGCACATGACATTGGTGTTGTCAATCATCCGGGTTATTTTTTCTCCTTTTTTTTTTTTTTTTCGGGGGGGAGAATGGGAGTTGAAATTGCTATAAGATCTCTTCTCAGATGTAAACCTTGTAAGAGTTTATAAAGGTTGACTAGATGATAAGAGTTGGTTTGTTTAGCCATGGGCCCTTACTTTGGTATCAGTAAAACAGTGGTTTAGTGGAACAAGCTAAAGATAAAACCTGTCTGAAGTAGTGAAGATAATGAAAGATGTCATTCCAAGTTCTACCCGATCATGGAAAGGTTGCTTAACTGATTAAACGATGATGCTTAGTAAAGTAATTTTAAGATTTAACCTGTGGGACGGCGGCCTAGCTTGCAATGATACTGGAAAACTGGCAGAGAAGGAGCTGACCTTTTAGATGGTATGGAATTCTGACCCTTGTACTTTGTATATTATTGAAATGACGCTGATGTCCAATGCTTGATCATAAAAGTGCTACATTAACGTTTTTTTTTCTTTTTGTGCAACCCCCCCCCCCCCCCCCCCCCCCCCCCCCCCCCCCTCCTCCCTTCCCCCCTTCTGGCTGGTTGATGGTTGTTATGAGGACCTTCATGTAATTAGATCTACAAGAAAATGATGATGAACAGAGAAAAAACATTTGATGACATAGCATTCAAATTTGATAGATTTGGAAGTTTAGAGTTGCAACTCTGCAAAAGCATGCATTTTGGAAGGCTTTAGTATGAGTTTGGAATTGAGCTAATGCTGTTGTCAAATCTCAATAGTTGGTTCTGGCTTGTTTAAGTTTGTTTATATTTATTTTTCAGTTGCAGGTGATCCTTTTCTTAGCTTTAATCATGCCCATAGTTTTGGTAATCCAAGAATTATCTCAAATCTTTTGCACGTATTTTGATTAGATCTACAATTTTATGAAAATGAAACAACGCATTTTCACTAAAGATGGTTTAAAATATATACTATTATGTCTGTTATTGTCTCAGTTAGCTACTCATGTCAGTTAATCATTTGAACATTTGCGATATATATATATATATATATATATATATATATATATATATATATATATATATATATATATATATATCAATTTATACCGAAAGAAAGAAAGTCAATAGAAGAGTGACATGTGTCCTCATCTCACCTTCTTCTTCCTTACATTTTTTTTTAAACTTTTTTTAATTTTTTAAATATTTTTTTACCTGACTTTTTCTTCTTTAATGCATTTAAATTTTTTTAAACACTTTTTATTTTAATTTTTTGTACTTGTTCGTTTAAAATTATTCAAACATTTATTTAACTTATTTTACTTTTATTTAAATAATACTGTAGTGTTTTTATTAATAAATTTGGTACCGTTTGGTTGAAGTACGGTGCACTTATTTTTCTAAAATATAAGAAGAGTGCATTATGGTAAATAAATACAATGCATCACACTAACTTGCATCATAGTTAAAGTCAAGTGCATCATAGTAATTACAGTACGTCAATTGCATCGTAGTTAAAAGTCTAGTGTATCATGTATATACTCTAACGATGCATCCTCGTAAATAATATAGTGCACCGAATTTAAAATTTTGTATGCATCATAGTTGAATGTACAAGCATGATAATAATAATTGTAGTGTATTAAAGTTAAAATTAGAGTTTATATTAACTATATAATAACAGTGCATTAAATTTTAATTTTTGGTACATCGTAATCTACTTATTTTTAACTAATTATGCATCAGAGTAATGATTCCATTCATGGTTAAAAGTCAAGTGTATCATAATAATTAATACATTGCGTGTTAGTTAAAAGTCAAATGCATCATAGCTAAAAGTCAAATGCATGGGAGTTAAATGTGAAGTGCATCATAATTAAACATCAAGTGCTTCATAATAATAAATACATTGCGTCGTAGTTAAAAGTCAAGTGCATCATAGCTAAAAGTCAAATGCATGATAGTTAAATGTGAAGTGCATCTTAGTTAAACGTCATATACATCGTAATAATAAATATATTGTGTCGTAGTTAATAGTCTAGTGCGTCATATCTAAAAGTTAAGTACATAATAGTTAAATGTCAAGTGCATCCTAGTTAAACGTCAATTGCATTATAATAATAAATACATTGCGTCATAATTAAAAGTCAAGTGCGTCATATCTAAAAGTCAAGTGATGATAGTTAAATGTCAAAGACATCATAGTTAAACGTCGAATGCATCATATTCAACTTTAATTGTGCATCACCATATAAATTAGTGCACATTATTTAAAAAGTGTGCAGTGTAACAGTGCATATAGTAAATTAATTAGTAATAATTATGGTGCATCAAAATTAACAGTAGAGTGCATCGTAACTAGTATAAAACTAAACTAAATTTAATTTTTGGTGCATTATAATTCATGTTTTTTGATGTTTCAGACTATCAAATTGTTTAAATTTTAATGCATACAATATCAAAATATAATATATGATAGTTATAAAGTTGTACATTAATTATATACGACAAAATGCAGTAAAAAATAAAAGTTAAAATCGGTTGCTAATATATATATATATATATATACATATATATATATATATATTTAAAGTAAAAAGCAATTAGCTACTAAATCTAAATGCTTAAAATAAAATAAAAACAATAAAAAAGTTAAAAAAGAAATTTAAAAGTTAAAAAAAGTGGGTGGAAATGTAATAATTTAAAAAAAAAAATTAAAGTGTCATAATTCCCCTACACTATAAATTTGATAAGACAATGTGTAAACTGAATTTAAACTAATTTATTGTGCATAAATAATTGAAATTGAGTGAGTCTTAGTCTGAAAGAATTAATATATCAGACTCACAAATATCAGATTTAGAGAGGCAGAAGATTAGATTGGAATGAAGATTGCGGATCAAGGCTTAAAGGAAATTAAAGATATTCGAGATAAACTTGAATATTAGAGAATTTAGTTTTCTAGTAGGAATGTATTTCCTATTTGTACCTATCTCTAAGACTCAATAAATAAAGAGTTTTTAGGAGATATTAGGTGTCTTTACTTCGTGTAAGACCATGATCTCAAAACTTGAGATCGTCTCCCCATGTATCCTCCAAGGCTGTTCTTAATGATAATATATATACCTATGCCTTAAATATCTTCTTTGTGTTATTTGTTATTACAATTACTATTGTTTAATTCTTTTGTTTTAGTGATTAACGGGTCCTACAATTGGTATCAGAGCGTATCAAGTCTATTCAAGATTTGTAAAGATCAATTCCAAGAAAAAGAAGCCGTATTGAAGAAACTAAAGAAGTTCGAAGAAAACTAGTCTTTTTGTTCGTCATAATTTGCGCAGCTGTAGTAAAGTCCTTAGTTCTCATTCGTTAACCGTTCAATCGTCATGAAATCTGAAACTATAGGTTCACAACATACAGACGCACAATCTGACCAGAGGAATTTTCGATCTGAGGTTTAAATCGTTAAATATTTATTTTCGAAATCTGCTACAGAAACCTAGGGTTATTCTGGACAGCTGTAGTAAAACGATCGACATGTCTTCATTAACCATTAGATCTTCATGATCTTTAGATATGTGGTTAAAGAAATATGTATCTACATTGTGTAAAAATTTTATCGTGATCGGATGTCTCTACAAAGAGATATCAGTTTTCGAATTTACTGCGGAATGTTGTGGTTTCTTTTTGCGCAACAACTGTTAAAAGATTACCGTGTATTCATTAGACGTTGGATCGACTTTATTTTTCGATATAATGTTCACAACATATAGATCTACTTCATGTAAAAATTTCAGCATGATCTGCGCTTTCTACAAGGAGATACAAAATTTTGAATATGCTGCAAATTTCAGTTTGAAATTTCAGACTCTGACGCGTTCAGACTATGCCGCGTTCAGACTTACTCGGTTTCAGACTCTGACATCAGACTCTAACTTCAGACTCTAACACGATTTTCAGACTCACACGATGTCAGACTCACACGAATTTTAGACTCGCATGACTTCAGACTCATATGAGTTCAAACTTAAAGGATGATAGACCCACATGAACTCAGACCCAAAGGAGGTCAGTCCCAAAAATTCAGACCCAAAGATCTGCTCAAGCCTAATCAACCTTTATGAAGCCGATGATGAAGTTTTCAAATGATAAGTTCGGAGTAATGGTGACATTCTGTGACGGGTTAGCATGCTTATGTTCAAGTTAGTTGAAGAGTTTTTCTTCTTGCATTATAGGTGTTGTTGAAGCTAAGTTTGTTTTTTGAGTAGATGATATTGAGGGGGAGATTCAAGCTAAATGCTAAAGCTTAGACCTACTGAAATTTCAAAGGTGGAATTCACACTCACCTTTAAATATAAGTTCTTACATCATATTTGTACAAAAAAAGATGAAGAAGCTATATGAGGAAGTTTAACGTTGCACATGGGTTATCTTCTCTTCACACTTTAAAAGATGACGACATAAAGGGGGAGATATGTTTAACAAGAAAATACGTAACTGATATTAAGGTATAGAGGGAAAGTAGCAACATAGAGCAAGTTGATTATGGGAATTTCTTGTGTTGAAAGTCTTCCTACAAAATATTTGGAGCTATCAAGACAGAGATTATAATTGTTTTTAATCTATATTTTACTTCTTGTATTTTTCTTGTAATCAATTTATTAATTATTTTATCATTATCAAATAGGGGGAGATTGTTGGAAAAATTAAAGTGTCATAATTTCCCTACATTATAAATTTGACGAGACAAAGTGTAAACTGAATCTAGACTAGTTTAGTGTGCTTAAATAGTCTAAGTATAAATCTAAGTGAGTCATAGTATGAAAGAATTGATATGTCATACTAACAAATATCAGATTTAGAGAGACCGAAGATTAGATTGGAATGAATATTGCGGATCAAGGCTTTAAGGAAATTAAAGATATTCGAGATAAACTTGAATATTCGAGATAAATTTTGAGTAGCATATTTAAATATATATCATATTTGTTCTTTTTTACTTCAGATATTAAAATATTAAAGATATTTTTGAAATAGTAATATAATTTTATTAGTTTTAAGTCAAGTTATTATAATTTGATTTTACTTTTTTATCATTAACCATAAAAATCAAATGCAAACTTAGATATCTTTTGTTAACTATATTCCAAATCAAATGGAATATTTGAATAAGAAGTTTAATTGTATGGCAATATTAATTTTGTAGAGTAAGGTTCAAATGAATACAACAACTTTAAGTGAGAATGAAGAACCAATTAAAACGCGCCACGTGTCACAAAACTCACTTTCCCCCACGTTTATAAAAATTAAATATCTCTCAAACAGTAAGTCGAAAAATCATAAAACTTGCACCATAAAAATCAACGTTTTTTTCTCTTCGATTCACAAGGTATACTTTCAACAATTTTTTTTCGTTTTCTTTGGGTTTTGTAAACGAGTAACACATGTGTTACCAGCGTGTAACACATGTGATATCAGCAGGTAACACATATATTACCACAGTGTTACCAACGAGTACCACATATGTTACTAATATTGTACAATCATAAAAAAAAGTCGTCGAAAGTATATAATGTGAGATGTCTAATCGAAGAGAAAAAAATTCTGATTCTCATGGTGCAATTTATATAATTTTTCAATGAGTCATTCTTGAGATATTTAAGTTTTAAAAACGTGTGGGAAGTGAGTTTTGTGACACGTGGCGCATTCCTATTGGTTATCCTATTTTCAACACTTTTGTTTCTTATTTGATGTGACACTCCTCCAATTACGGTATAATCCCGTACTGTAATCGCATGCATGTCTTAGGCAAATTCCATGTTTAGCGAATTCAAAACTATTTTTATGAGATAAGTCTAGCAAGCCCATTATTTTAACACGCGAAGTATAATGAGTTTCGTAATTGTTTATAATTACGCGCAAAATTTATCGGATTAAATCCGACACAAACAAATACGATCATTGGTGATACGAAATTTATAAATAACGTAAAACTATTTTTATAGTAATTATTTACTTGAAAATATTATGCTAACGAATAAAGCATAACAATTAAACGAAAACATATATACGTTTTATATAAAACGTAACGTACGCGACAAAAACACGTAAAACGTACCCGGCAACCAAACGAAGCAAATTTTACAATTTGTAAACTCTAAATAAAATATTTAAAATAGTACTTCGAAAAATATTAACTTTTTTAAACCGTTAACGAATTTAACGAATAGACGTATTAAAACGAATACGCGATTAACGGGTAAACGACCACGAGACTTAACGTAAAATTTGAAACAAGATTTAACCATCCCATAATGGTGGGACCCATTAAAAATTCTGCCTCAAAGAGGCCATACTCCTCACCACCTTACCCCAAGATCTTGTTTGATCATTTCAACACACAAACACACCAAACACTCAACCATTCTCTTCCATTTTTCTTTCAACTCCTCACCCAATTTTCCCTTCCCTTCCCCACGACAAGAACCAGCAGAAAATCAGCAGCAACAACATCATCATTCACCAAAATCATCATCATCTTCAAGGTTGCAAAGAAAAGAGGAGAACAAGCTTCAAGCTTCAAGCATCACCATCATCTTCTTTCATTCTCCATCTTCAAGCTTGTAAGGATCACTTCCTTTTTATTATTCTTTCATGTATTCAAGTGTTCTAACATGTTAGAAGTTCATTTTGTAAAACATCAAGCTAAGAATCTTAACAAAAACAAAGAAAACTTAAACTTTTAGAAAAATCGTTTCCTGGACAGATTTTTAGACGATGCTTGAAAACTCATAACAAATCGTGTGAGTAACGAAAATGTGTGGGACCACTTGGAAAATCTTGGTAATTTTGTTAGCTTCAACTTTCGTTTAGAACTCATCTCCTGAAAATACACTAAAATCGAGTTACAAACTGAGTTATGAACATATGTCGAAAATAGTCGTTTCTGGACACCCTTGGTCACGAATTTATTTAGCGAGTTTCACTTAGCTAAAAACTATGAAAAAAATATAGAAAGTAGTAAGTTATGTGGGAATGTTGTGTAAAAAATTTGGAATTTTTCATGAACAAATGACTAGTGAAATCGAGCTCGGAAACGAACCTATTTTTCTGAAAACATGGTTTAGGGACTGTTTTGGTGCGTTTTAAATAACGACACTTTCGGGTTAAACACAAAACGCAAAGACAATTTTCTCGAGCTCTATAAACATATTTAGGACATTCCTAAAAGTTTCGGGTCAAACCGAACACGTTTGACCAAGTCAACCGAAAACGAGCCTCGGTACGAAAAACGTAAACCAAACCATAAAATGTTAGGTTATAGCTCGAAACGAACATTTTAAATATTTTACCATGAAACTCGAACAAAAATAATGGCAATATGTGAGAAACGAAAGACGGCATTTTTGCAATTACAAATAAATGAAGACTAAACTTATATATAATATATATATATATACGCGAATAACAAAAACGACACCTATATATATATATACACACACAAAATTACTCAAACGTAAACTATATATATATATATATATATATATATATATATATATATATAATGAACAAACTATATATAAATATATAACAAACTATATATATATATATATATATATATATATATATATATATATATATATATACACACACACACACACACACACAACGAACAAGTCATGTATATATACACACGACAAACAACTATATAATATTCGTATATAATATTATGCACAAACGCAAATCGTAACATGATAATTGTATTTTAGGAAATACTATTATTCAGAAACATCACTAATGAATCGTACACATATTTTTTAAATAACAAGGATCTTTTAACGAGTGAACAACTAACATAGTTGGCTGTTAGCCAGCTACTTAGACAAACTATCTCTTGCGTTTAGGGCGTTAAGGGACACTATTTGGGCAACAATTTTACTACTACACGCTAGCTCTCACTACTTAGCTCACAAGGTGAGTTCACAGCCCCTACTTTTACTGTTTTACTGCTTTTAAACTAGGGGTGGAAAACATATAAATTGCTTTGATTGAAAACTGTTTACTTATAAACTGATTTTCATACTATATTTGGAAACATGACAACGAATCCTGGTACGAACCTAGTCTTACATGTTGTAGTGCATAGAAGTCCTCGTGCTTGCAAACTATAACCATTAGCTAGGTGACTCTAGCCACTGAATATACGGATAGTACTATCGGGGTGACGTCCCTTCAACTAAGAGCGGAGCATATATTTACATGTCCTAATAGGCAACAACGAATTGTGTCGTGGTTTGGTTATAGGGTTAGGTGTCGTGACTTTAACTCAAAATGTCTAGCTAACCTTTGGGGGATCACCGTCTATGCTTTTCCAACGAATAACAACGAATAACAACGAAAGATAACGAAAGATAACGAAAGACAACGATTTATACAATTTGATTTCCTGCGGGTTTTCAAACGATAACGATTTACATATTAGAACACCTGCGGGTCTTCTAACGATTACATATTGGAAATGCGTTTCCAACTATTTATATTTGATTGTATATCAACGATTTATACATAACTTGGTTTTCCGTTTGTATACAAAACCTGTGAATTCACTCAACAATTTTGTTGATAAAATTTTAATATGTTTTTCAGGGAATTAGCAGCCAAGTAAGAATGCGTGCATTTTGGGACAACGACTTACCCGTGACGAATTAGGATGCCACTTTCAAAACAATGGGATTTCTTTTGTATAACTATAAATCTTTTTGGTCATATTTACGAAATCTCAACTTTTTACTGTACTCGCAACGACATTGTTATTTTGATAACACTACTACTACTACTACTACTACTACTACTACTACGACGACTTGATAAGTCGTAGCTTTTGTAATAACTATTAAATTATGGCATCTTAATATTATATATTCTGCAATAATCATATGCTTGTTGATCCGCTCTTACCGCGCCCCACCACGTCACACGCTTCCGCATTAAATTAACTTAACTGTTGTTTACTGTTTTGGTGACATTTGAACATCAGCATAATTTTGTAATATTTCAAATTGTATTAGCACGTGAATACGAACATATTATGAATTTATGATTACCATTTACTCTATATGATTTGAATACATTATTTCATACTTTTTGAAACATATTATTATTAATTGGAATTGTCGATCTTCAAAAGTTGTATGTTATGTTTATAAGACGGTGATATTTGAATCCATCCCAAGCATGTTATACGTCAAAATTTATACGTCAATGTTTAACAAAAAGATATGATGGCGAATTTAAATACGCTTAAACTTATCATAAACGTGTAAATGCATCGGAAAAGTATCATCATAATAGCTATTAGTAACTTATTTTCGCTGCGAAGCGCAAAGCCTAATCCTTGTTAATTAATTAAAAGGAGATGGATGACAATTTTTTATTGTTTGTTTGAAACGAAAAATAAAAATCCCACGCAACGCAGATGATCACGTGTACAAATTTTATGGATACAAACTTCATTGGATAATGATCTTTGACATGCTTTTATATTAGTTTATTATTGGAAGCAAAAAGTCATTTTCTTTTTTACCCAAAAACTAAGTGTCCTATGTATGTTCTAAACATGGGCTAATATCAGTTGGGCATCAACGCAGCATGAGTTCATTTGCAGTTATTTTACTCAGTCTCCAAACTCTGTACTTAGTGTTTATACCGAGTATATTTATAATCACTTAGTCTGAGGGCCGTCTTTGAAGGTGGGTGAGGTGGTCGACCGCCCAGGGCCTTCGAATTATAGGGGCCTCAAAATGTGTGTGTTTTGTCTATATGTATGTGTGTATATACATATACATATAATTTGATTGTTAATCGCAAGAAGAAAAATACGTTCTATTTGTTTTAAAGTTGATTGAGACGCGACAATAAGAATAAAAAAAATATTTTATAGCTTGATATAGAGTCTCATTTTAACAATTATTCATATTTTTGTTCAGAAGTTCTGAAAATTAAGAGACGACCCTGCTTAGTCTTGGTCAGTATCTTAGCATACTTTATTCGTCTACAAAGCCAACTACACACTTTGTCTTTAAAGACAATTCTCATGTAAATTATTTCAGACCCATTGACCCCACGTACTAATATTTTTATTTTTTTAAATATATATCACTTGATTCTTTGAATTTTGCTTTGCTCCCAACTGCATTGCTTCATTGCTTGTACTAGCTGACCCATTATGTCATATTTGAAGCAAAAAGCATGCACGCACCTTTATATATACTCATGCACACTTTTACACATAAACCACATTACACATTACCGACACCAAAGCAACAAGCTGGGTTAATGAGCCACTCGTGCCATACTTTCGTACTCCCATGTGTATGTGAACAAGCAGTAATCTTGAAGACAGTCTACCACTGCACAAATGAAAAGCAAACATAAACTGACTTTCTTATCAATAAAAATAAAATTGTCTTCGTTTGATTCTTATCAATCAACTTGTAAAAAGAAAAATGATTTAAATGATGACTTTGTGCATTATCATCTTTACGCATCCAATGTCACATGATTACAGTATGCATCTAGTGTCTACATCTATAAAGCACACACGATTCACTTGATTATAGTGTGTCTCTAGTACCTGCTACATCTGTAAAGCACACATAAGTCACGTAATAACAATATGCATCTAGTGTCTGCATCCGTATAACAGTATGCATCGAGTGTATGCATCTGTAAAATTAATGTACAAATTATATGGAAAGCTTACATTTTGCAACTTTAGAAATTATAATGCTTAGTTGATTAATAATTATTAACATTAATACATATTAAGTTGCAAAACGAAGATGGTCAAATTTGATTTAAAAAAATTACGATAATATAAACTATTTATTGTCACCATCATCATCAATTACTTCAAAAATTACTTCATCGTTGACATGTGCCAATCGACATCATTTTTTATAATTTGTTGATAATCGGTATGAATTGACCGAAAGTGATTACGAATTGAAGTCAAATGTTCGCGTGAATGATCATCTATGAAAACCTAATATTTTTAACATGACCGTGTGTATTAATTTGTTACGATAGTATGTATTAATTTTGTAATTAAGTTGAAAATTAGAAGTTCTTAAAATAAATGGCGGAATTGATGCTAACCGTAAGACTGCCCGCGCCAAAAAATTCATTTCTCACGGTTCATATCCTACATGTAATTCGTAGCGGATCCCTCTACATATATACACATGTATATATGCATATACACACATATATATATATGTGTGTGTATGTGTATGCATATATAGGAATAAGATCATGTGAAAACAAGGGGATAAAATAAAAACGGTGAAAACAGTCGACCTTCACAATTTTATGAAGTGTGAAGTTGATTTTTTTGCTTCACACTTAATTTTTAAATGTGAAGCTTATTTTTTTGGCTTCACATAAAATTTACGTATTGTGAAGGTCGAAAATTAAGCTTCACACATTCATAAATTTATGTGAAGCCAAAAAAATTAAACTTCACAATTAAAATTTTTCTAAACTTCTGTGAAGCAAAAAAATAAAAATAAAGGTTCACAATGAAAACTTCATTAAAAATAAAAAAATGTAAGGGTTAAAAAAAAAACGTATATGAAGCGAAAAAATAAAAGTTCATAACTAAAAAAATTGTGAATACAAATTGAGATCGTTTTCACCGTTTTTGGAAATCAATGATCTAGAATATTTGACGGCAAATATTGTAATTTAAAATGCATTTAAGTTAATTATTTAAAGACAACAGGGGCATAACCGTACTTTCAGAAGCATTTGTAAATAAAGCCGTCGTACGTATTTAAAAACTGACTAGTGTGTTTTGGGAGTGCACCAACAGTTTAAGAAATTAGTTCCTAAAATTAGGGACTTTCTTAATATATGTGTTGAATCAAATTTATTACGAAGTAATTGATTGCAACCTTTTACGTTTTTATTTATATGTTGACATTTTTTCCTTTTTCTTTCCACTTAGTTACCCAACGTTAGTTATTTATTTATGAATCATGGTTAGCTTTACAAATAACTGAAATCATAGTAAGTGCTTGTTAAAGAATTTGAATCAATTTTTATTTTGTTATTTATCAGATTAGTGAATTATAATATGTAGATAGTGAATCAAAGTATAAATTTCAGAATCATAGTAATAAAATCTTTAATAAACTAAAAGTTAATAAACCATGTTTATAATTTGCTGATAAGAAATGAAAGTACGTCTTGAATAGACTATAAGTTACCGAATCCACATAAAAAATTTATGAATCCTTTTGATAAAGTCGATGATTGATACAACATTTTCTTTTTATTCTTCTATTTTCATAATCTTAACCTTAGACCTAAATTAACTACTACCACATGTTATCTACCTTTTTGAAAGTGAAAACGGACACATAGTTAAAAGCTTCATTAAACTAATGAATCATTACTAAAACTTTTAAAACTAATGAATCATTACTATAAACTTTTGAATCATTATTGAACCATTACTATGAACTGGTGAATCAATCAATGGCATATAATTTTGTGAATCGATGCTTTAAAATTTCCGAATCAGTGTTAGAAAATATATGAATCAACAACATAAGCTTCGTGAATCGATGATATAGATTTTATGAATCGATGATACAGAATTTCCGAATCAATGTTATAGCTTATGCTATTTGATACATTATGAACCTATGAATTTATATTAAAAAATTTCAGCCATTGACACTAGTGTAAAATATTGAATCAGCAATATAAATTAGATGAATCATAGTACAAATTGGATCAATCATAGTATAAACTCGATTCATGAGTAACATACGATTCTATAATAAATATTAACAAAACTTGAATCACAAAGAGCTTAATATTTTCTATCGGAACAACGAAGATAAAGAAGAATTCAGAAAAAAAAATGAAAAAATTAAATATAATCAAAAACTACCTTATTTCCTTATTCAATCGTGAAGAAATTATTAAAATAAATCACTAACGATAGAGGATGAGGTCATGACAATGTTTCAACCGACAATGGGCGCTTCAATATCTAGATCATATAAATACTATTTTTTATACAAATTCTAAATCATACTAATACTTATCATTGCTTTATAAAAGATTTTCATTTAAAAAAAGTTTTTGAGATTGAATATGTAAGAAAACGTAACTGAGTTTTTACCTTCAAATTTTTTTGGATCTGATATGGATAAATTATTAGCAAATCCAGGAAAAATATGTTGATGGCCGTTAAAATTTATGCTTCCAAAATTTAAGGCATTAAAAAGTAATATTTATTGGAATTTAACAAGGAATTAAAAGAAATCTCCTTTTACTACTATAAGAGGAGGTTAAATGCCTAAATATTTTTGAATTAATTCATTTAAAATTAATCCAAGCCCTTCATTGAATTAATAAAAATAATCTACACCACTAATTTAAATTTCTAAATTTATTTATGTAATATGTGTTTAAATGATTGGCAAAATTACATAATCAACCCCCTATTTTTTTATGGAATAAACCGTTCAAATTTAAATAAATTTGAAATTTAAAAACATCTAAATACATACAAATTAATTTGGGCTTATATTGATTAAATTAAATAAATGGTTAAATATATAGGTACGGTTCAAATATATTTAAATTTGAAATCTAAAATCATATAAATACATGCAAATTAATTTGGGCTTATATTTATTAAATTAAATAAATGGTTAAATGTATAGTTTTTGTTTCTAGAAAAGAGTACCTATACAGGAGCATATGGTGGCTTATGACGTGTTGTGGTTTGTGCCTATACAAATCCTCGGATTGACAGTGGTGTTTTAATATGATTCAAATTCATTTGCATCACTGGATTCGCCTCACGCAAATCGCTCCACCTGATTTTCAAACTCACCAGGTAATCGCCAATAATCTAGGGCTTTTTTATATTTAAAAGTTAAATAAATTTTGGGAAAAAATACAACAAATTGCACACTTTTAGCTATGGTTTTTATTTTTGTTGAAATCAACATCGGTTCTGTGCAAATGGATTACAAAAAACAATTCCCTCCTTTTGATTTTTTTAAACAAAATCCTGCGTAGGTGAAATCACAGTTTTGAAAAACTAAGAAAGTCATGGCAGCAGAAGAAGGCTTTACGCCATTGAATCAGATTCATGGTGGAAGAGACGACTGGAGTATCCGTATTAAAGTTTTTATGTTGTGGAAGCAAAGCTATATTAATAATCCTACCCAAATTGCATCGATGGAGATGATCCTACTGGATCAACAGGTATACATTACTATTTTTTGCTTTGTTAATTGTTCTTTATTGATAGTTTGGAATATGGGATGCTAACACATATATTTTTTATTAAATTAATGCATCTTTGATGTTTATACTCACTTGCTATATTAATTGTATTAAATTAAATTACTACAATATCTTTTTAATATTATGAGTTATATGCCTGTGAATCAGTTACATTATAATCTAAAAGTGCTTGCTGTTCCAAGCCATTAGATGATTTAGCAAATTAACTCAAATGTCTGTCATTTGAGGAATGATATGTCTAGATCTCCATATAGTTTTTCAGTGACAGATTATGTGCCTGGATTTATAAGTGATTAACTAAAAGTGTCATCAATTTTTGTATATAGAAGTCAACATCAGTAAACGATGCTATATTTAACATTCTGTCATCAATATTGTACACAGAAATCAAAATCAACATCCCACCCATTTTGCCACCTTGTATGTAGATGCTATATGCCAAACAAAAATTGTGTTGCATTTACCGAGTCATGTACCACAAGTTATCAGAGACTGGAAACGTATGTATACATTGATTAAACCTTCGTTTTTTCCCCCTAACATATGCAATAATTATCATACTTGCATTCATAGTTCAATCATGATTATACAATCCACGTAGATGAATTCTAAACGTCTTTTTATTTTAGAAAATCCTCAAGTTTCAAATAAGCTATTTGGTTGTCGCATTCACATTAACACTGAAGTTGTGCTGATAGTCAAATATGTGACTGTCAAATATGTGGCAAAGTGAAACAAGTTAATGGGAAGTAAGTTACTCCGTTTTCAATAATATTTAAACCAAGTTGTTTTAATCAAGAATATGTGTTGTATATTATCAACAGTATTCTAGCCTTACAAATATTGAGAAACGTCAACAGGGTTCGCACCGTGGTTAGGGTTCAAGATGTAACAGGATCTACATCGCATATACTATTTGATAATCAACTTGCAAAGTTGCTAAATAGGAGTGTGGCATGGCTTGAGAAGAAAATTATAACTGTAGTCCTACTTCTTAACTACACTTATCCCACACATTATTCCATTATTTAGCTTTCATTACTAAATAAAATGTGTGTATTGTAGATAGATGATCCTCATGAAATTCCACATGAATTTGATTGTGGTCAACAAAGAATTGGTGTTCAAAGTGCGTGTTGGACAAATTAATGTCGACTACGGATACTCGACATATACTGTGCACCGAGGAACTGAGGATCCTGAGGTAATCACTAAAATAACAAACAAGTTGGATGAGCACGAACCAGAAATTGATGATGAGCCTGACATCGAATCTACTCCTATTGGAAGGTACATCCTTGCATTCAAATCCCAATATCACAGTTCATATTATTTATTATACATGTCTCCCATTAAACACTCTGTACTATTGTTATATCATAACTTTTTTAACTCGGTATAATACATTTCGACAGATTATTGGATGCAAAGATGAAGATGGATTGTCACCTATTTCACCTGTAGATTTTACAGATGCATCATTTACCCTAAAAAGGAAGAGTGCGTCTCCTCCTGATAATGAAGGGGCATCTCCAAGCACTTCCACAACCACCAAGAGATTAGCTTCACTTAAGATTGCTCGAATGGAAGACCTTTGAGGGAGAGATATGTTGCCATCTTCAAACATATTTATTGGCATTTACTTTCAAGTTAAGATAAATATTCTATGCTAAGTTGTTTTAGCACGTGACATTGACTTTAATTTTCGTTTTATTTGGATTTACTGGTTACTTACTTTGTATGTTTTGCATTTATTCAAAGCTTTTGTCTTAATGTTGAGTGAATGCATTATGACTGTTTGCTGTAGTTTAGTGCATACTAGGAATTGCGGTTGTACTAGACCAAAATTAAAACTGCAGAGTGAATTATATGACTAGGGGTAATATGGGTCAGCACATATTCTATTTGAAATCAAAAGGAATGTTACAGTACTTGGAAAGAAAACCATAAGATTGAATGCATTTTGACTTTGATTATCGTTTTATTTGGATTTATTGGTTATTTACTTGGTATGTTTTCCATTTGTTCAAAGTTGTTGTCTTAATGTTGATCGATTGTATTTTGACTGTTTGCTTAATTTAGTTTATATTTGGAATTGTAGTTGTATTGGACCCAAATTATAACTGCAGTGTGAATTAATAAATTAGTGTAATATGGGGCACGACATATACAATCAAAATAACATGAATGTTACGGTACTTGAAAAAGAAAACCATAAGATGAGTTGGGATGTTACAAAATTGAAATTAAGAAGCTTAATGTGGATAAAAATTGAAAATACGGGTCACGGCATATATACGTATTTAAACATATAGTAACATTATTTTATTTTTAGTTTGTAAACTTCAACATCATTAAACATATGTATATCAATATAAACAACTTAAATATAAATATTGTTTTATAAGTAATTCATTTTAAATCCGTCATATGATTTCTTCATGGTGTAGTCCGTAAATTTTACAGGTTATGATCTAGTGTTATTTATTTGATTAATTAAATTATAATTTACTAGAATACCCTTTCACTTTAAATTCAAATGATTGGCTAGATATGCTTCTTCCCCTTCTCCATCCAAATTCTTTTCTTTTTTATCCCCCTATTATATATATATAAATGTGGTTCAATATAAAATGCTAAAAAAGTGAAAAATGAGAGAACCAATAGGATTACTCCATTTCCTTTAAAACCCAATTTCCACTCGTATCTTTAAAATCAAATAGCTCACAAACGGAATGACCAAAAATTATAAAAATTACATATTCAAAATCAGCGTCTTTTTCTCTTCGATTAGAGATCCCACAAACTATACTTTCGACAAATTTTGTTTTTTTTTTCATTTTTATTGGATCGTAGAAAATGTGACTTATATAATCACATGTGATTTTATGTACAATCACATGTGATTTTATATACAATCACATGTGATTTATGAGTAAATATAACAGGTACACGACTATTAATCAATTGTGGATGTTAATTTACTAATGATTACAACTTATTAATATAAACACATATAAATAAGATTTTAGCAATTGCATTCATTTACGATCAAAATCACATGTGATTATTGATTTGAGGTTTAATCAAATGTGTTTTTCAAATGAATTATGTGATAATAACTGACAATTCACATGTGACTTCACATTTATATTTATTTACATGTATAATTATAAATAATTATTTAAAATTCGTATTTATTTACACTTTATTCATATGTGATTACTAATTTAATGTTTAATCACATGTGATTATAACTAAAATTTTTTCCGAAGGTTTATTAAATTATCAAATAAATTATTTTTATGTGATTTTAAACTTATAATTTGTAAATTTGATTATTCATATGTGATTATAGACACTGCTTTAAAACTTATAATTTATGACTAATACTGTTTGCAAAGTCTATTGGATTTAAACACATGTAACTAATCCATTTGCTTCTCTTTTAGTAGACACATTTTGACATTTTCATATCACAAATGTATTTGAATCTTTGAAAGTGGCTTTTATAAATGGATTTTTCTAAAGGATTGACTTTCAATTTTTATCTTTTTAAAGTTTAATAATATCAAACTAAAACCGTAAATAAATGTATCTCGCTAGGAACAAACAGTCAACATTTATCTCTCCCACGTTTAAATAATTCATCAATCAAACAACATGATAAATTAGTCCCTTATAATTTCTTGATATTAATTTTACACCCTACACTTTCTTTACGTGCTTAGACATTTTTGGGTAACTTTTTATTATCACTTATTTTACATATATTTTCTAGTATATGTCAAATCTCACCTTTGATATGGATAAAAAAAAGTGAGAAGGTAAAACTTAAATAGTTTTCTTATTACGAGATGTTTAAAAGAAACTACAGGGGGGATGTATATAACTGATTGTACGTTCAACCACACAAGTGCTATAATTCCAGAAAAGCTCCGGTTAGATACCTCCAATCGCATAACTGCAATCACATGTAACACTCTAGCGTTAAGTGAAAGACGAGAAGGTTTCATGTGATTCACCTCCTGTGTGAAAATAAGTGACTGTGATCGGGATATATAAAATGATGAGTAAATTAGGGTTTTATTTGGAGAAGATGAACATAACTCCCCATGAAGGGTGTGACTCCTTTTATACTTATTATGCCTTGACCAAGAAACTTCTCTTAACCAATGAGATGATAGCACTCACAAATATTCTCTTTAGACCAATCACAATCCTCTAAATGATCCTTTCAAATCTTTGCATGGTCCCCACTCTAATTTTGTTAAGTCTGGAGGTGTATTGTGTGACCTACTGGGTAGGGGCGGAATGATCGATAATTTGAGGGCGATTCCCTATATGGTAGTAAGTACTTAATAATCACATACTATACGCCACAAGATCAAATAATGATCTTCCTCTAAGTGGAGATAAATGTATAAGTTACCTCTGAGTAGAGGTGTACAATAAGTGGGTGGAATATTGGTTACACCGTTAATAACATCAATGAAGTGTAGAGATAAAAATACACCGATTGTTCATGAAAATTGTTAATTGAAAAAATAGAGGATATATAGGAGGAGAAAAAACAAATTTAAATATAAAACGTGGGTTGCAGTTAAATTTGTCTAGAGAGTGTGTAATTTAAAAACCATAAAAGTTAAAAACAATCCTTAAAAACAGCCCTAAGGGCTTCCGTTAAAATAAATCCTTTAAATACTTAACAAGCATTTCACCACTTATGTAGCAAAATAGAGATGTAGGTGCCTCACAATAGGGATAAATCGAATAATGCAACTGGTTAACTAGAATTATGTATACACCGTGACTTTTATTTGTTTATAGAAATTATTGTTTGGTTATGCGCTCAACTTTACACTTATTACTATTATATGCTCTCAACTTTCGTACTCTCTATTGTATGGGGTGAACCTTCAAAAAACTCTATTGTATGCTTTCAACTTTCATACTATCTATTATATGAGGTGAACTTTCTAAAAACTCTAAGTATTATGATATAAATTAGATATTCTAAAAACCCTATTAGAAAAGTTCATATATACAATAGAGGGTATGAAAGTTAGGAGCATATAATAGAGTTGTTAGAAGGTTCACCTCATATAATAGAATGTACGAAAGTTGAGAGCATACAATATAAATGAGTGTAAAATTGAACACATAACCAAACAATAAACTCTTATTTTTCAAGGGACAATTCCAAGTTTTTTTTTTTACTTTAATACAGCTCTCTCTCTCTTTTTTTAATAATTTATGCTCAGGTAAGTTTTCTCTAATTATATCGCATATATTCATGAAGATACTTGATATTGTAGATGTCAAGATATGTCGGTAATTCATCCTCACACGTATAGATATTTATCGTTAATTAATTGGTTTTATTACTAGATAGCATAGATAATGTGGTAACATAAAATATCACATAAAAATTGTTCAGTTATTATAGAGATAAATAAATGTAAAAAATTATATTATAAAGTGTTTTTAATAAAATCCGTGTAGTTGATACTCGAAAGTAGGGGTGTTATTCAGATGGATTATTCGGTTTTCGGATTATTCGGTTCGGATTAATCGGATTTTGGACAATCTCAAGTTAATCCTTAATCTAATCCAAATAAGAAACGGATTAATTGAATACGAATTAAACGGTTTCGAATTAGTGTTCAGATTAAACGGTTTCATCCGAATTAGCTAAAGTTGGAATATCATTTAAGACTAAATTTAACAAATTGTTTACATTTGAATCAATTATATAAAATAAAATAGATGTAATAATAGATCATATTATAATATCCAAATTACAATTCCACTTCTATTAGTTTCTAAACCAAATAAACATCATCTCAAATTTAATTCAAAAGAGGATTAAAAAACAACCAAAAATTATTCGATCTCATTTTTTTGAAATTCATAGCATTCCAAAAGTCAAACGTTTATTCTTCAAAAAATTATAATTCAAGATTTTATTTGTAATTAATTCTTATATGGTAAACATTAATATATTATTAAAAATATATTATCTAATTATTTAATCCTTATTCGGATATATTCAAACATTTTAATTTTGATCATTTATTCTATCCGTATAATTCATTTAAGTAATTTCGAAACTATTTAAGCGATTTGTAATTCGAATAATCATGTATCGAATAGAATGGATTATTCGGAATCAAATAGAAGTGACATCCTACTCGAAAGTAACTGGTAAGAAAATAGTGAACACATCTCAAGAAAGACTACGGACAAAATGTGGCAAAATCAAACTTTAAACCAAATACCACTCAGCAAGAACGTGAATTCTGACCGACGAAACCGCGTTGAATTAAAAACCTTGTACCATTCTTTCTTGTCCCTCTATCTCTATATCTCTCCTGTTTGTGTTGTTTTTAAATTAAATATTTATTTTCTTATTATTCGGTTTTATTGAGAATAGCAACTTTCCTACTGCTGCCGCTGCTGCTGCTGCTGTTCATGATTAGTATTTGGTGGCATTTACAGTCGGAGTTTCTTGCTCTTGCCTTCTTCTTAGTTGAACAAGTGAGTTACGTTCATTGAAGCCCATTTCTTGAATCAAGTTTCAATCTTTTATATTCCCATTTTTTCTTTTTCTAAGAAATGTTCAGTACTACCCTTTTCTTGCTACCTGCCTTAAACTACAACTCAAGATAGATAATATAGTATCAATTTTTCATACCTTTAATGGAAACAAGACCTTGCTGGGCGTTGTGTTTCTTATTAGAACTAATTGCCGTTTCCCCATCTTTCTATTTTGTGTCTGCTTCAGATGATGGGTTAACCTTATTATCACTCATGACCCACTGGACATCAATACCTCCATCCCTTTCCTCTACATGGATCTTTAATTCAACAACAACTACACCTTGTTTATGGGTTGGTGTTCATTGTAACCCACCACCTACTAATCATGTTGTTGCTCTCAACCTGTCCACTTTGCTTATTTCTGGTGTTATAGGCCCAGAGATTGCTAACTTGAAACATCTTAAATATATTGACTTGAGCTATAATAATCTATCTGGAACAATACCCCAAACTCTAGGGAACTTGACCCATTTAAAACAAATTAATCTTAGTAGCAATAACCTCACTGGTACCATCCCTTGGCAAATTGGGAATTGTACTTATCTCGAGGAACTTGATTTTTCCTCTAACTACCTCACAGGAACATTACCTCAAAGCCTCTTTAGTTTGCAAAGCCTAAGACTTTTAAGCCTTTATGATAATTCTCTTTATGGTTCTATACCCAAATCCTCCTTTCACAGTTCCCACTTGGATACTCTATATCTCAGCTTTAATCACCTTAGTGGCCCAATCCCGTCTACCATAGGTAACTTGACTGAGCTAGTAGATTTGGAGTTAAACGACAATCAACTATCGGGTTCTATTCCCTCGTCCATTGGAAACTGCACTAGGCTGCAGACATTCATGCTTGGTAACAATCGGTTGACTGGTACACTGCCTGATACCCTAAACGATCTTGCACAATTTACTATGTTTGATGTAAATAACAACAGTTTAGAGGGTGGTATCATTCACTTTGATAATTGTAAGGAGTTGGTCTATTTGGATATCTCTTTCAACCACTTCCACGGTGTCCTTCCTTACGCAATTGGAAATTGTAGCAGCTTAAACCAAGTTGCTGCTGTCAACTGTGGCTTAAGTGGCACTATTCCTTCTTCTCTTGGAAATCTCACTTCAATGACCACCCTCCACCTTTCCATTAATCGTTTCTCGGGAACAATACCACCTGAGCTTGGCAATTGCAAATCCTTGATTAGTCTAGAAATTCAAGCTAACCTACTTGAAGGAAATTTGCCAAACGATTTTGGGAAGTTAAGTGAATTGCAAATATTTCAAGCATTTGACAATCATTTGACAGGAGAGATCCCTATGGGAATATGGAGGCTTAAAGGCCTAAAGATATTTAACGTTTATAACAATGATTTTTTCGGGGAACTGCCTAGTGAGCTTTCTGAAATGAAACAATTGATGGAGATCACATTGTATAACAACCGCTTCACTGGATTTATACCTCAGGGTTTAGGAATGAATAGTAGTTTGACGGTAATTGATTTCACCAATAACTCCTTCACTGGGAAAATTCCTCCCAACCTTTGTTTTCGAAAGCAACTGCAAAGGCTACTTTTGGGTTTTAATCATCTTGAAGGTGGTGTCCCGACTGATGTTGGAAGCTGTTCTAGTCTTTCAAGATTAATTTTGCAACATAATAACCTCATGGGAGTCCTTCCAGAGTTTGTGGAGAACCAAAACATGCTATACATGAACCTTAGGAACAATGGTTTCAATGGAGAAATTCCAGCTAGCATTGCAAAGCTTACCAATATCACAGAAATTGACATCTCCATGAATAAACTCTCTGGTCACGTACCCCTGGAGTTGGGACATCTTGTGCAGCTTCAAGCTCTGAATATTTCCTACAATGAGTTGGAAGGTCCTTTGCCATCTCAGCTGTCCAACTGTAGCAGGCTGTTGGAATTTGATGCAAATCATAATTTGCTAAGTGGTTCCATCCCAACCACATTTTGGAGGTTGACTCGGTTGTCAACTTTAAGTCTAAGTGATAATGGTTTTTCTGGGGGAGTTCCACTTTATGTGAATCAACTCAAAGATCTAATAATTCTCCAACTTGGTGGGAATCTATTGGGTGGAAATATCCCCTCGTCGATAGTAGAGCTTCATAGTCTGAATACGTTGAATCTCAGCAGCAACAGGCTGATTGGTGTCATACCTTCACATTTTGGGAAGATGGTAATGTTAGAATATTTAGATGTCTCGCGCAACAATCTGACTGGGAATTTAGCATCACTCGGTGACATTCATGGACTTGTCACCTTGAATGTCTCTTATAACCATCTCGCAGGCCCAATACCTGAAGCATTGTTGACATCTCCAAACATATCTGAGTCATCTTTTTTAGGAAATTCGGGCCTTTGTGCCGATTGTGGCTTGACTTGTGTTAAAAACAGCAATATCAAGCCTTGTGTTGTTGGGTCAAGAAATCAGAAACGTCTAAACAAACAGCAATTTGTAATGATAGCCGTTGGAACGTGTCTACTCGTGGCAGTTGTCTTCCTAGTACTTTATCTTGTAGTTCTCTGTCGCAGAAAACAAAAGCAGGAAATCAACATGCTTACTGAAGTGTGTGGTTCATCTCTGCTCATAAAAGTACTGGAAGCTACGGAGAACCTGAATGAAAAGTATATTATTGGGAGAGGAGCCCATGGCACGGTATACAGGGCTTTGTTGGGTCATGGTAGGGTGTACGCGGTGAAAAAACTTGTATTTGGAGGAATCAAAGGTGAAGAGATGAGTATGAAAAGAGAAGTTGAGACAGTTGGGAAGGTGAGGCATAGAAATCTGTTGACGATAGAAGACTTGCTGATAAAGAAGGATTATGGTTTGATCTTGTATAAGTATATGGAAAATGGTAGCCTGTATGATGTTCTGTACGAGAGAAATCCACCTTTAATCTTAGATTGGAGAATTCGGTACAAGATAGCATTAGGAACAGCTCAGGGATTGGCATATCTTCATTTTGACTGTGATCCTGCTATTGTGCACAGAGATATAAAACCCATGAATATTCTTTTGGATAGCGAAATGGAGCCTCATATCTCAGACTTTGGGATTGCAAAGCTCCTGGATCAGTCTACTGCTGCAATACCAACCAGCACACTGATGGGCACAATAGGATACATTGCTCCAGGTATATATTTGATTTCTCTAGCTTTTGCACTCCTATATATATGTATGTATATAAATTAGGGTTGGGTTCTGGTGAAAACAAATTTTTAAAATAAAAACGTTGAAAATGATATCAATTTGTATTTACAATTTTTTTTAGTCGTGAACTTTTATTTTTTTCGCTTTACATACGTTTTTTTATTGTGAACCCTTACATTTTCTTTTATTTTTCAAAAAGTTTTCATTGTGAACATCTATGTTTTTTTTGCTTCACAAAAAGTTAAAAAAAATTTAAATGTGAAGCTTAATTCTCAACCTTCGCATAAATTTATGAATGTGTAAAGCTTAATTTTATAAGCTTCACATTTGTGAAGCAAAAAATAAATCAACTTCACATTTTATAAAATTGTGAAGGTCAACTGTTTTCACCGTTTTTATTTTATCTCCACCATTTTTTATATATATTTTTTGATCCAAGGGTTGAGATCTGTTTTCACCGTTTTTATTTTATTCACAGGATTTCAATCCTATATATATATATAGTTGGATGATCCAGGGGGAAACACATTATTGAGGGAAGGGAGAAGCGTTATTATTCATCACGGAGCATCTTAACTTCGAAAATACAAATCTCACAAAATACGAAGTGAAATTTAGTAAATGTTAATCAGAATCGATGTTATGAATGTTAAGCTTCATTGATAAATTCTTTTTGCGTGTTATAACATCAATATATGAATATTAGACCCAAAATTATTAATATTCATCGCGGTGAATGTTAGTTAACATTCATGGTGATGAATGTTAAAAATAAAAATATTCTTCAAATAATGTGATGTTTTAACATTCATCGTAATAAATGTTTGTTAACATTCATCACACAATTTATAAAATAAATATTCATCAACTAATGTTATGACTTAAAAATGAAATTCTTCCGCTAATATATTCTTTATAGCATCGATTTTGATTACTATTTATTGGCAAAATTAATTTTTTTGTTGACATTTTGATTGGTAAGTGTAATATTGTTCGTGATGAATATTAATGTTTTCCCCTAAAAAAAAACACTTCCCTCTTGAATGCTTCCCTATATATATATATATATATATATATATATATATATATATATATATATATATATATATATATATATATATATACATACATATACCTATATACATACATATACCTATATATATATCCAACATCATAAAAAAGGATATTAGCCCTTAATTGTAACTTAATCATATGATGCCACGTCACCTAATAAATCCCCTTCCCGCAAAAATATTTGGAACGGTCTTTTTGTTGTTTCGCCCGTATAACATAAACCGTTCCAACCTATCCTAATCATTTTGTAACGTTTCAATTTTTTTTTAATTATAATAAAACTGTTCCAATAGTTATCTCTACTTTATTATTTTATTTATTATATTATTAAGATCAAATCAATCTACTGTTTTTTCTCAACATTTAAATTCCACTTCATCTTTAGCATTAATTTATTTACCCAATTCATTTGTTATTGTTGAAATTTTTTCTTTCTAAATGCAAAAGAAGAAATTCCATGAATATTAATTGATATGTTTTGGGTGTCTTTTAATTTCTTTTACGAATTCATATTTTTATTTCTTTTGTATAGAAATGTTTGTTTACTTCTTTAAAGTATTGTATTGAACTTTTTATTTTTATTTTTTATGATTGATCGAAATTGTTGGGTATGATGATTTTGATTTAATTTTTGGTTTTCATGATTGAGGATTCAGACATGTTGTTCGAGAACCACAAAAATTTGATGATGTAATTGGTATGTTCGTAGTGATTTATTGTTGTTTGGTATTTTAATGACAAATTTATTGTTGTTTGTTTTATCCATGTGTTTATCTAGATAAACCTTATATGTAATGTCATTTTACCATGCAACCTACAAAGAGCTATTATGTAGGTGGCAAATCTTCAAATCAAAATAATATGTAACAACTCATATCTAACCAAAAATATCATAAGTTTTTTTACTTAAACCTTCATTTTCCCTGCTACTCTAAGAAGTTATTTAACTTCTATTTGTGTATGTTTGTTGCATGATTACTAAGATTATGAATACCTAAAGAAGATTATGTTAATTTGAGACGTGTATTTTGTAAAGTTTCATAAATTTAACTATATTGTTGTTGCACGAAAATAAACTTCAATGGGCCTAGCAATTTACTATGATAGGCAATTAACACTATTAGTTACTTAAATTTGCGAAAAATTAACGGTTGTTAGCATTACAGTCGTTAGCAGTACCCGAGTAATAAACTAGTATATGTATATTTGCAGAGGTGAAAATGATGTTTGTTTCTTGTTTATATTGCAGAGAATGCATTCACAAGCTCAAAAAGCACGGAGTCGGATGTATATAGTTATGGAGTTGTGCTGCTGGAGTTGATATCTAGACAAAAGGTTATAGATCCTTTGTTCATGGAAAATGTGGACATTGTGTCATGGGTTAGGTCAACATGGAGTGAAACGCATCAAGTTGAGATGATTGTAGATGGAGGGCTGTTATATGAAATTGAAAATGATGAAGAAGAAGATGGCGTTAGCATGGTAAGGGAACAAGTGACAAATGTGTTATTGGTGGCTTTGAGATGTACTGAATGGGAACCAACCAAAAGACCGTCGATGAGGGAGGTGGTAAAACGTCTTCAAGATTCTGACGCTGCTCAGATCAAAAGCGTACACATGTAGATTTCGTTCGACGCACCTACTTGTTTGTATGTTCCAAGATCCTTAATTGGTAGATAAAATCCAGGCACCATTCTGTTTAATTTATTTTACTAGTTTATGGTATGGCTGATAATATATATATACTCTAATATCTTTACCTAAAGTGTAGCTGTCTTTCCCGAATATTATACGGAGTACTACGAGTAGTAATTAAATTAAAAATGAATGGGTGGGGCCAAGTCAGTTGTGGCGGGTTAGTTTAGGCGTCACTTGTTTGTTTGTTTGTCTCTAAATTTTAGTTATTATCAATGAGTGCGCATCTGTTTGTTTCCATTACAAAAGGTTAATTATTTCTCTTTTAGCAGGTGACATGGTAACGACAACATGGACAAATATAAAACGACCGTTGAATACATCATAAATTGTTCATGGGCGTAGTTCTAAAGAAAAGAAAAATACAAGTTAGTTAGGAAGATAAGAAGTCAATGAAGAGGTGCATCATAGTTAAAAGTCAGGTTGCATCATAATTAAAAGTCAGGTACATCATGGTTAAAAATCAAGTGATAATAATATATTTTCCGGCCGCCAGAATCTGGCAACGACGGTGACAGCCAGAATTCGGCGCCGGCAAGTGCGGCGGTGACTGGTGGTCAGTCAACATTCGTTGCCATGTGCATTATCTTTCTATCTGCGTGCCTAAAACTTATTTTGCATTAGATGCCTGTCTAAAACTTATTTTGCATTAGATCCAATTCCATTGTTTATATATTAGTATTTACAAAAATTGGTGCTTGGTAAACAAAAGAAATTAAAGATTAGAGGAAAAATCTCTTATAGCTCATTTTCCTCCTTGGACGGTGTAAAGGTAGCATAGCTAATGCGTTTCACATGTGAATGTTATTATTAATATTATATAATAATACTAATAAATATATATAAATATATTTAATTAATAATATATTTCATTGGGGATAAGATCCAAGAATGGATAGGTTTTTGCACTTCGGTTCATATCAGGAGGGAACTGTCTGAGAAGGTTAAAAATTGAAACTTTATTTTATTATTAGTAAGCCAACAAAAAGAAGAAAACACAGACAAGATAGACAGATGGAAAGGCCATAGATATATAAACAAATACTTGAAAGCAGGGCGGAGCTAGAAATTTTTATACGGCGGGGACAAATTTTTTGTTTTTCTTTCTTTCTATTATTTTGAAGGGTCAAAATTTCTAAATTCTCACTAATTACCTTAAAAATATTACGAGTATATTTTTTTCAGTAATTTTAGATATTTTGAGGGGACGACTGACCCCCTTGCCCCCTCTAGCTCCGCCTCCGCTTGAAAGTAGTAGTAGTAGTTAATTTTTGGGGTATTTTCATATAAAATTCGATGCCAGCCACTTATGAATGGAATCCCCAATCACTTTTCCTATATAGCATTTCTTGTGCATTTATTCCATTTTCCATATTGGGCGGAGAAACATATAAAATTAAATGATGATGATGATTTTGGGTGGCTTGACTGGGATTCCAGGAAACCTCAAAACCAGCCCAACAACAAACAAACATCTTTTCTTTTCTTTCTGAATTCTGAGTTGAAGCCAACCAACCAGCTCCCGCATACCATACCATTTTAGTTCAGGAATAATACTTGTAGTAGTGCAGTAATAAATTAAATATCATAAACCATTTTGGTATGATATGCAATATTCATCACCATCTCATCTACATGTTTATGCATAATGGTAGTCTTCATGACATTTTGCACGAGGTATATCCACCTCCATTGTTAGATTGGAGCATTCGTTGTAACATAGCTCTTGGAACGGCCCATGGTTTAGCATATCTCCATTTTGACTGCGATCCTGCTATAGTTCACAGAGATATCAAACCCGTGAATATTCTTTTGGATGCTGAGTTGGAACCTCACACCTCTGATTTTGGCATTGCCAAGCTTCTGGATCAATCATCCCCGACACTAATGAGTGGCACGTTACGTGGTAAAATAATTCATATTTCCTTTTGGTTACATTGGCTACATTGCATCAGGTGAATTAATTCATATTTCATTTTGGTTTTCCTGTATTTGGAACAGTTATTGAATGTGTCTATATATGATTATGGTAAAATAAAAATATTTGGACAGAAAATGCATTTACATCCACGAAAAGCATGGAGTCTGATGTGTACAGTTATGGCGTTGTGTTACTTGAACTGATGACCAGAAAACAGGCTGTTGATCCTTCATTTGAGGAAGGGTTGGACATTGTGAGATGGGTGCGTTCTGTTTGGAGTGAAAAGTTAGAATTAGAAGTGGTTGTGGATCCGGGTCTTTATGATGATCTGTATGATTCGTTTGTAAGGGAACAAGTGACGCAAGTGCTTCAGCTTGCTTTGGGGTGTACACAAACGGAACCAAGCGAAAGAAGTCGAAGATGTGTATGCACGTATTGGGAGTAAGCTTAAGGAGTCTAAATAGAATGTCCATTAATATTTTGTTGTGACGTTCTTGTTGGAAGATTTTTCATATACAAAACATAGTTTAAAGTGTACAGTTTCAGGATTTGATTTGTGTTGTTATGTTGGGGGCTGTAGTTGGTATTTGGTAATGGCATGGTGATGAGTACATACTTACTAGTGCATTACATATATATTTCTTTCTTCAAGTTTATGATGAATGAAACATACAACTGTAGTAGTCATCATGCATATATATGGAAGTCAAACAAAAGGTAGAATCAGCCATTGGTTGAGTTGGCCTAGATCCTATAGTGGGTCCAGACCCTCCCTCCCCCATGATGTCAAATTTCATACATTAGTTGATTAAACAATGTGATGTGCATCATATGTGTGGCATCAAGTCATTTGCTCCTTAAAAAATGTACACTCACAAGATGAAATTTTCGGTTTGCATCATCCAGTCCGAAAGTAAATGATCAATTTAATAGGTTTTCCATGTCATTTATAATATCCACCAACAATATAAATTCATTTTAAAAGAGATTAAATAAGTGTCACTCTTTATTCAAGTTTGACTTAAAAATGTTTAGGAAATAAAAACGTTGAGGGTAGAAATGTCTAATGTCTAATGTCTAATGTTTATTTTTTGCAAATGGACTGAGATTTTAGCAAGAAGGAGCCGGCCTTCCGGGGATAACTTTTTTTACGATAAACAATAATAGTAATGTGAATGCGAATAATTAAAATTAGACAAGGAGTGAAGTTTTGTTAACTAATAATGATGTTTCTGTTATCGTTGTAACTTGACTAGTTTAGTGTGATCGTTGGTAAAAAAAAACATGTATATTCCAACAATACATTCTCTCTTGCATTTAATACCATAAAATGTTAAAATGACAATTCAAAAGTTTCAAATCAGTTACTACGTACCTGGTATTTCTTATATAGAATATAGAAAATAAATAAAAATAAAAATTGAAGTATAAAATGTTTTAAATATCAACAAGAAATATATCCAAGACTCACGTTTATAGTTTATATTTAATATTTATAGTAGTATATGAAAAGAAAAGAAAAACTTAATATTTGATTTCATATAATATTAAGAATAATTCTAAGAAAAATATAGTGTTGGTCTCATTAACCTGTGTAAATTCGAATTGACATAAGAAAATTTCCTCATGATAATAATTCTTCCTTTTCTTTTCTAGAAAATTCATAAGCAATAATAGTAACTGCTTGGGGTAAATCGTTAGCAATATTGGTAAATGGGCTTTGAGATTAAAATTGGTTTGGGCCAAATGTGATTTGTTTCATACGGTTTGAAGAAAAACAACTAAAAAAAACCGAAATAGTGTACTAGTTGATTTAGGATGATGCCGCTGCCACCACAGCGCCTAGAATAGAATAGAATGAAATGAAATTGTAAATCATCATCATCATCATCATCATCAATCATCATCATCCAGTTGAATGTTATCATCTTATAACATGGTTATCATCTATTCCCCAAAACTACAACAACAATCATCGCCTATTATCTATTTCAAATCAAAATCTAAAACCTTGAGATGTTGTTCTCCAGTTACTGTGGCTGTGGCTCCCCAATCAAAAACAACAATCGATTTATCATTATCATATAATAATAATAAACCATCAGCAGCAGAGGTTTCAAGAACAATAATGGAGTTATCATCTGTTGCTACTTTTTCCACTTCTTCTCCTGAAGAAGAAAATGAAAATAATAATCGTAACTGGTGTGTTGGTGTTGGGGTCCGTTTCGCTGTTGATCCCGAACAAGGCACTCCAATCCTTTGCTTAAACCCTAAACATTATCATTCTTCTTCTTCTTCTAATATTCCCTCCAGCCTTAATGTTCAGGTATCCCCTTCTCTCTATCTTTACTTTTTGGTTACTTTTCTTTAACAATTAATTACTTAATTGAGTAATAATTCAACAGTTAGAGCAATGTGGGGTTCGAACAACACAATGCACCATTCAAGGTACCCTTCATACACCTCACAGTGATCAATTTCTTTTCAAGGTACCCTTTTTCCATCCCCCTTTACTACTTTACTTGTTATCATTTTGCAATCCCTTCCCTTAACACTATTTATAACTCAACTTCACTTCCAACTTATTATTACTAGTATCATCATTCTTTTAATATGCTCACCTTATATAAATTATAACTCTCACATGCTTTTGGAACAATAACAAACTACTATAAGGGTTGGTGAATCATTCACTGTTATTATTTCCTTAAATATCACTAATTACCATCACTATTATATGTTCATACTTCTGTTCACACAATATTTAGTCTCTATGGGAAAAGAGGTTTGGAGAAAAAGCAGATGCACAATTTATTCATCTTCTTCATGTGGAACGGGTACTACAAATGGACAACTTCTTGGAGGTCTGTCTCTCTGTCTACTATCCACTTTTACACGTCTAGTTTTTTTGTTTTTTTATATGATTTATCAAGATGACAAATAACTACATTCCTCCTATATATGCTCTTTATCACCCTGAGATACCTAATTTTACCGTCATAACCTGCAACCTGGACTTTAATCACTGACAAGTGACAACTATTGTGGATTAATCCTACTCCATCACAAAAACAAATGACCTTTTCACAAATTTCTTGGCTTGAATAAAATGATCACGACATGACTTCGGGGGAGAATAAGTCTCTATAATTGCCTATTTCATATAGGACATACATGATAAGGAAATTTCGTACCACACTAACATGCCAATAATCATATTCATACTTTCTTTCCTACGTAATTACGTGGGACCAACCCAATCTTACAAAATTGCAGGATGGTGTCTGGGTTACTTCTTCAGAATATAGAGTGGCAGCAGCTGATCCACTTCGAGATTGTGCGGAGCATCTGGTTCATGAGATAAACACACATAACATGGATGATGTTCTGCGGTTTTGCAATATCTATGTGGACTCAGATGTTCAGGTTTGGACTGATATTTGTGCTTCTTCATTATTTGCTCAGTTTGTGTTCCGAACAACACTGCTTGATAACTTTTGAAAATAAACACAAAGAGTAGACAACAGTTTCGATAAGAAATCCCAAATACCCTTTAGTTCATTGCATGCTTTATGATATGGCATATCTTTTTGCTGTTTAGGTGTCAAAAGCGAAGATGGTGTGGGTTGACCGCTTAGGGTTTGACATACATCTCTATTCTCCACAAAGTGATGTTTTTGAGGTCAGGATCCCTTTCCCTAGAGAAGTCACAAATGAGAAAGGTGCAAAATCATCTTTTAATGGTATGGCCCAACTAGCATGGGAAGTCGAAAAAAATTACCATCCCCTAGAATTTGAGAAAGTGAAACAGTTGAAGAAGATCGCCTCAAAAGTATAGTGATTACAGAATACAATGTCCAGGTTAAAAGTAAATTATGTGACTCGAGCTTCATGGTGAACAACCCGCAGGTGGTGAATTTGCTAGCTAAAATAGTAGCAGTTAAATAGAGAAGCGTGTTTAAAGCCCGGTGACCTATTGCTTCAACATAATTTTATGACCTACTGTATTCATTATTTTTATGTCCTGACTCCTGTATCATGATTTGAGCATACTATTTGTAAGACAGCTGGCGCATATTAGTCATTTGATAGTTATACTTAATCTGTAAGGGACATAATTTCTTCTTGCTGCTACATTTCTGCTGAATGGACCAATTTTTTAAATATGCAATGGTTGATGCCATTTATTTAGTTATTTGATTATACTTTTTCCTTTCTATTAGAATGCTTTGTAGATTCTTCTTTAATCACCATTTGAATCCCAACAATACTCTCCACCGAGAAAGTCAGTATCGTCGGTATACTGTCTTCAGATATTTTGATTACAATTGTGACTGAAATTGTCTCATTTACTTTTGTTTTGTACAAGTAACAAAGTACGCGCCTGTTTTATATAGAATAATTTTGTACATATTATGTTATGGTACTACATTTGAGGCGAGCGATAGTATGTACATGATTATGGCATTCTGCACAGTTAAGAGTTGAGCTATATGAGATTAGTAGTGAAGGCTTGTGATTATATTGGTCAAGCTACAACTGTTGTTGGTGAGAAGCTTCCTGCAATGACACTCTTGATCTTACCCATCAAGTTTGTACATTTGGTGCTGCTGCTGCCATACTTACCCAACTTCGGTTGATACATACAAGTTAACATATTTTCTAGGCTCTCTACACTATATTTTACATAGTGGTTAGGACTGGAACCATCCGCACCTTCCACCAAGCCCAAGTAGTTATTCAGTAGTTAGGATGTGAACAGTGCAACAAATGTGCACCATAGCTTTCAGGGTGCTGTTATCCCTAGTTCTGGTTCTGTTAGCATGCGAATACAATATCCTTATATATTATGGTCCCTTCTTTTGTGTCATTTTATTTGTTAACATGCTTTTCGTCTTATATAGACCTTCAATATTTGTTGTAATTGTTAATGTGTTGTTGTTATGGTTTTTTCTACCCCTGAATAATGGAAAATCGGAATTGTAAAAGATATTTACCTCGGTCTCTTGATGTAAAGCTGGAAACTATCAACTTTCACTTCTCTTAGGTTGTTGAGCTTCTCTAGTGTTTCTACCTAATTTAGGGGTTCTTTGGATTCCTTATTGAATCTGCTTACTGAAATAAACTCTTTTGAATGATTAGTTTAGAGATTTTATTCCAAGAATCTAAGCTTCCTTAATTCATTCACAAACACCTATGAAACTGCTTATCTCATAGAAGTAATTAGCAAGCAGCTGTAATAAGCAATTCTTACCTCCCTTCCCTCCCCAACCCCTAAGTGACAATAACCATTATTCGCTTGAAGAGAGCATACAATGTTATATTTGTCAAAAGTAGTGGCATCATTTTTGTGATGCCAAAATATTATCGGTTCTTTCTTTAATGCTTGGCAAAGTAGCTCATGTATGTTGTCTTCAAAGTCTTATTTGAACAAGGGATAATTTTGTTAAATTTAAGATAATGATAATGCTGTGACTCCGTCTTAAATTTTTGAGTAAGTTCTTGAGCTACTTAGGAATAAACATTAATACCATGCTTTACGTGTAATATCCCTTTAGTTTTTATGCCTGCTGATTTGTCATGTTGATTTCCTGCTTTCTGATTTGTCATGTTGTTTTGCTTTAATTTCGATTTTTGCTTTCGCAACCAATAATGTATTGCTTTAAATTGGTTTATCAGATCTTTGCTCCTCAGTATTTATTTTGAGATGTCTACGCTCACAATATTGGAAGTCGCTTATATGCATGTATTTGTCGATGAGTGTTGCCTTCTTTCAGATTCATTTTCCCTAACTTCAGAAAACATATTCGAAGAACCCATTTGGGAAAAGGAAGGACGCTGGATACCCTGGCTCAAATGGATTACCGGCAGCTATCAATTACCAGTAGCTGGAAGGGGATGTACTCTGTTCTCTATGCTCTGACATAAAAGAACATACTACTCATAGGATGCATATTGCTGCTGGGCATGCATCCATTATATCAAATCATGAGCAATGCATTAGCATCACTTGCATGTAATTGCAGAGGGTTCTTGTGAGCATATAATCTAGACATATCATAGTGTATCCAAGACATGCATTTTAAGCAGCATCTCAGAATTTATTGTTGAATTCAGGCGGATATGATAATATTGCTGCATCAGCTTGTAGTTTTATTCAACTTTGTGCTATATATTATTTTCAGTTATGATCTATTTAATCTGATTTCATTACCTAAGTTCACCTCCATTTTAAGTTACACATGTCATTACTTGGTTGTATTTTGTGTGCCAAAAAGAAAGAAAAAAAGGAAGAAAGAAAAAGAAAAAAGATGGAATGGGAATATATGATGTGTAAGGGAGGGGATCATTTCATGTCATTGCAAAATATGCATCTCATGCCATGAGTTTATAGTACATGAAATGCTACAAGATCCAAGCTATAAATACTAGTTACTATTACCAATGCCATAATCTGGTCTCTTGCAAAGCTAATTGTGGAGCTGACAATGACCATCTAACATTCAGGGATGAAAGCATGTACCTGGGAGGTTCTTCGAAACTATTCAGCTAAAGTTGGGCAGGGTAAATTTGCAATCTCCTTTGGACAGGATCAAAGGACTAACTGCTTTCAGTTTCAGGTAATAATGTCTATTTAAACGTCATAAGTCAAACATCTGCTGCAGATGTTAAGTATGCAGGTTAATGTTGGCTAGATATGAGAACTTAAGGGTTTTACTTTGCTTGTAATGCATCCTTGGTCATTGTAACGAATAGAGGGTATTTGAATTCGCTTTAATTGGTGCAAGGTCCCTTATAAATAGCAGTGAGGAGGATCTAGGTTTCGTTAGTTGTTTTGAAACCTTTGTTGCATTCTATTGTTTGTCTTTTTGGCATGGATGATATACTGCGAATTCTTTATGTTGCAACTCAAATACCTTGAGTTGTAATTCAATCCTGCCAGTATAACCAATTATCAATATCTAGTTTTAGCAGTTATTTATAATTTGTCATTTCTAGTAGGACCAGCTAGCATTTAGTATTTGCTACTTGTGTTTGCTGGTGGCATGTAGGGTGCTGTTGATAGTTTCAGTCAGAGGCCAAAACTCTTTTGAAGATACATTTAGATCTAATATAGCATAGTTATAAGCATGTGAATATTATTATTATTAGTTTGTAGAAGCATAATGTGCCTTTAAAAGAAAGAAGAAAACCATTTGATATTTTATGTAAACAGTCGTCTTTAGCAGCTAAGGCGTTGTCTTTTGGGGATTGCAAGGGCACATGACGTTGGTGTTGTCAGTCATCCTCTTTTGTGTGTGTGTGTGTGTGAGAATGGGAGTTGAAGTTGCTGGTAAGATCTCAGCTGTAAATCTTGTAATAAGCCTTAAAGGTTAACTAGATGATAAGAGTTGGTTTGTTTAGCCATTGGCCCTAACTATTGTACAAGTAAAACAGTGTTTTAGTGGACCAAGCTGAAGATAAAACTTGTCTGAAGTAGTGAAGAGAATGAACGATGTCATCCCAAGGTCTACCCGATCATGAAAAGATTGCTTAACGGATTAAGGCGATGATGTTTAGTAAAGTGATTTTAAGATTGAACCTATGGGACGGCGTAGCATGCAAAACTGGTGGAGAAGGAGCTGACCTTTAGATGGTGTGAAATTCTGACCCTTGTACTTTGTAATTATTGATTAAAAATGACACTGATGTCCAATGCTTGATCTTAAAAGTGTTACATTAACGTGTTTTTTTTTGTACAACACGTTTTTTTGATGGTTTTGGCTTGGTTAGTTTTGGTGCTAAAAGTTATGGGGACATTCATGTAATTAGATGTACAAGAGAAAACGATGCTGAACAGAGCCTCTGTTAAAGATAGACAAGGGATGCCTTGCATTCGTCTGTAAAAGAGAGAGAACATTTGAAAGTTTAAAGTTGCAACTCTGCAAAAGCTTGCATTGTGGAAGGCTTTGGTATGAGTTTGGAATTGAGCTGAAGCTGTTGTCAAATCTCAATAGTTTGTTCTGTCTTCTTAATTTGGTTATTTAAGAATTTTCTAAAATCTTATGTACGTATTTTGATCAGATTTACAATCTTATGAACATGAAACAACGCTTTTCTCTTAAGAGTGTTTAAAATAAAACCATTTGGATTGGCATCCATTAGGAGCAGTGTAGAATAAAAGGTTTATGCTACAGAATTATCATTATCTCGTAGTCGTAAAGTATTCACATTCATGCACAAGCTATATAAATGAAGTCGTTTGATAACTTTGATTTGGATAGTGCATTTGTCTATGATGAATGAATGTATGGATATATGCAGCAGTAGCATTCATCTTGTAATTACCTAAATTAATTAACTGAAATAAAAAAACAATCATTTTGTAGACCACGAGGTATGCTTTTGTTCCCATTTTTCAAAGCTTTTTTCATTAGATACTGCTAACAAATTAATAGATAAGGTGATCGATAATGTAGTGGAAAGCAAGTAGCATATATAGGGTTTCCCTCCCATTTGAACGCAACAGGAACTAGGGGTGTTCAAAATAATCCGAAACCGGAAAACCGAACCGCAAATAGGTGAACCGCACTGAATTTGAGGTTAACCGAACCGATTTTTTTTTGTTTTCCGGTTTCGGCTAATTGAACCGGCATTTTTTCCGGTTTTCGGTTCGGTTCACACTTTGGAGATAACTGGTTAACCGAAAAATTTAAATAATTATTTTTAATATGTATATTTCTAAATATATATTTATATAGATTTATTATAAATCAACATTATTAACTATATTTGTAAATAGGAGAATGTATCTTTGTAAAAAGTGGGGTCAAGATTAAAGGGTATATTTTTGTGAAGTGACTTATATTTTTTGGTGAAAAACTTTAACTTAGATAATTATATATCAGTTTACAAGTTATGGATATGTATCTTTTGTAATTTGGTGGCATATTTAACTATAAATATTCGTCAATCGATGTTGAAATGTATTTGGATATATGTTAAGACTTAACAAATATATTTGGATGAATGTGTATTTGTGTGTTATTCTTATTTTTAATATAATTAGTAGATAAGAGCCAGTTAGTTGGTTAACCGCATAACCGAACCGTAAAAGTCGGTTAACTGATTACCGGTTAATCGAACTTTTCGGTTTCGATTTAGGTTCAAGAAATTGATGAATCGAATTTTTAGTTAACCGGTTCTCAGTTAACCGAACCTCCGGTTAACCGTCCATGAACACCCGTAAAGCAACCATTAATACATATGTTATGTTATACATGTTTGGATATAATAATAATAATACTAATAATATAATATAATATAATAATAATAATAAACATATATCTCAAGAGAAAAAGAAAGACCAAGGACAAAACGTGGCAAAATCCCATTTTAAGTTGATGCTTACTTCCCATTCCCAATACCAGTGAAGACTGACCGACGAAAGCGCGTTGAATTTAATTTTAACAAAACATTGTACTCCCACCTTTCTTATCTCTCGCTCTCTCTCTTGTTTTTGTTGTTTTTAAATACTACTGTATTTATTACAGTATTCGGTTTTACTAATTGTTACTAGTCTCTACTCTCTACATAATACTAATTGATATTTTCCTGTTGCTGTTGCTGCTCATGATCATTCTTATAGTACTTGGAGGCATTCACTATGAGAGTTTCTTGCGCTTTCCTTCTTCCTAGTTGAACAAGTGAGTTCATTCTTGAATCAAGTTTCAATCTTTTCTATTCCATTTTTGTTTTTCTAAGAAATGTTCAATACCACCCTTTTCTTGCTACCTGCCTTAAATTACAACTCAAGACCTTGCTGGGTTTTGTTTTTCTTATTAGGACTAGTTGTTTCTCCATCTTTCTATTTTGTGTCTGCTTCTTCTTCTGACGATGGCTTAACCTTATTATCACTCATGACCTACTGGACATCAATACCTCCATCCCTTTCTTCTACATGGATCTTCAATTCAACAACAACCACACCTTGTTCATGGGTTGGTGTTCATTATAACCCACTACCTAGTAATCATAATCATGTTCATGTTGTTGCTCTCAGTTTGTCCACTTTTCTTATTTCTGGTGTTATAGGTTCAGAGATTGCTAACTTGAAACATCTTAAATATATTTACTTTAGCTTTAATAATCTATCTGGAACAATACCCCAAACTCTAGGAAACTTGACCCATTTAAAACAAATGAATCTTAGTACCAATAACCTCACTGGTACCATCCCTTGGCAAATTGGGAACTGTACTCATCTTGGGAACTGTACCACAAACCCTCTTTAGTTTGCAAAGCCTAAGACTTTTAAGCTTATATGATAATTCTCTTTATGGTTCCATGCCCGAATCCTCCTTTCACACTTCCCACTTGGATACTCTTTATCTCAGCTTTAATCAACTTAGTGGCCCGATTCCGTCTACCATAGGTAACTTGATCTAGCTATTAGATTTGGAATTAAATGACGATCAACTATCGGGCTCTATTCCCTCGTCCGTTGGTAACTACACCAGGCTGCAGACACTAATGCTTGGTAACAATCGGTTGACTGGTACAGTGCCCGATACTCTAAGTGATCTTGCTCAATTTACAACGTTTGATGTAAATAACAACAGTTTAGAGGGTGGTATCATTCACTTTGATAATTGTAAGGAGTTGCTCTATTTGGATATCTCTTTCAACCACTTCCATGGTGTCCTTCCTTATGCAATTGGAAATTGTCGCAGCTTAAACCAACTTGCTGCTGTCAACTGTGGTTTAAGACTTAAGTGGCCCTATTCCTTCTTCTCTTGGAAATGACCACCCTCCACCTTTCTATTAATCGTTTCTCGGGAACAATACTGCCTGAGCTTGGCAATTGCAAATCTTTGATTAGTCTAGAACTTCAAGCTAACCTACTTGAGGGAAATTTGCCAAACAACCTTGGGGAGTTAAGTGAATTGCAAATATTACAAGCATTTGACAATCATTTGACAGGAGAGATCCCTATGGGAATTTGGAGGCTTAATGGCTTAAAGAAACTTAACGTTTATAACAATGATTTTTTTGGGGATCTGCCCAGTGAGCTTTCTGAAATGAAACAATTGATGGAGATCACATTGTATAACAACCGCTTCACTGGAGTTATACCTCAGGGTTTAGGAATGAATAGTAGATTGACGGTAATTGATTTCACCAATAATTCTTTCACTGGGAAAATTCCTCCCAACCTTTGTTTTCGAAAGCAACTGCAGAGGCTACTTTTGGGTTTTAATTATCTTGAAGGTGGTGACCCGACTGATGTTGGAAGCTGTTCTAGTCTTTCAAGATTGATTTTGCAACATAATAACCTTACAGGAGTCCTTCCAGAGTTTGTGGAGAACCAAAACATGGTATACTTGAACCTTAGGAACAATGGTTTCAATGGAGAAATTCCAGCTAGCATTGCAAAGCTTACCAATATCACAGAAATTGACATCTCCATGAATAAACTCTCTGGTCACGTACCCCTGGAGTTGGGACATCTTGTGCAGCTTCAAGCTCTGAATTGGAAGGTCCTTTGCCATCTCAGCTGTGCAACTGTAGCAGGCTGTTGGAATTTGATCAAATCATAATTTGCTAAGTGGATCCATCCCACCCACATTTTGGAGGTTGACTCGATTGTCAACTTTAAGTCTAAGTGATAATGGTTTTTCTGGGGGAGTTTCACTTTTTGTAAATCAAATGAAAGATCTAATAAATCTCCAACTTGGTGGGAATTTATTGGGTGGAAATATCCCCTTATCGATAGTAGAGCTGGAAAGTCTGAATACATTGAATCTCACCAACAGGCTGATTGGTGGTATTCCTTCACATTTTGGGAAGATGGTAATGCTAGAACATTTAGATATCTCGTGCAACAATCTAACTGGGAATTTAGCATCACTTGGTGACACCCATGGACTTGTCACCTTGAATGTCTCTCATAACCATTTTACAGGCCCAATACCTGAAGTATTGTTGACTTCTCCAAACATATCTAAGTCATCTCTTTTTGGAAATTCAGGCCTTTGTGCTGATTGTGGCCTTTCTTGTATTAAAAACAGAAATATCAAGCCTTGTGTTGTCCGGTCAAGAAATCAGAAACGTCTAAACAAACAGCAATATGTAATGATAGCCGTTGGAACGTGTCTATCTGTGGCGGTTGTCTTCCTAGTACTTTATCTTGTAGTTCTCTGCCGCAGAAAACAAAAGCAGGAAATCGACATGCTTGCCGAAGTGTGTGGTTCATCTTTGCTCATAAAAGTACTGGAAGCTACAGAGAACTTGAATGACAAGTATATTATTGGGAGAGGAGCCCATGGCACAGTGTACAGGGCTTTGTTGGGTCATGGTAGGGTGTACGCGGTGAAACAACTTGTATTTGGAGGAATCAAAGGTGAAGAGATGAGTATGAAAAGAGAAGTTGAGACAGTTGGGAAGGTGAGGCATAGAAATCTGTTGACGATAGAAGACTTGCTGATAAAGAAGGATTATGGTTTGATCTTGTATAAGTATATGGAAAATGGTAGCCTGTATGATGTTCTGTACGAGAGAAGTCCACCTTTAATCTTAGATTGGAGTATTCGGTACAAGATAGCATTAGGAACAGCTCAGGGATTGGCATATCTTCATTTTGACTGTGATCCTGCTATTGTGCACAGAGATATAAAACCCATGAATATTCTTTTGGATAGCGACATGGAGCCTCATATCTCAGACTTTGGGATTGCAAAGCTCCTGGATCAGTCTACTGCTGCACTACCAACCAGGACACTAAGAGCAAAGGGAGTGGTCATTTTGATCCCTCTGAAAAAAGTTAGACGCATCAGTGCCTCGTCATTTTCATATTGAAACCATATTGAAATTAACTTTCACCCCTAATCATCAAACTGAAAATTGGACCCACATTTACCTTTATAAATAATTATATACACACACAAAATAAAATAAAAAAAGCTATCATTCAATATGGTAGCCACCATATTGAACAATTATTTTTGTGAACCATATTGAGGGGGAGTGATCACATTCAAAATGGTAGAGAACCATTTTGGGCACAATAGGATACATTGCTCCAGGTAGATATGTCTATCTTTTGCACCCTTGTATATATAGATATAGATATGAATATTTACAGAGGTGAAAATGATGTTTGTTTTTTGTTTATATTGCAGAGAATGCGTTCACAAGCTCAAAAAGCATGGAGTCAGATGTATATAGTTATGGAGTTGTGTTACTGGAGTTGATAAGTAGACAGAAGGTTATAGATCCTTTGTTCAAGGAAAATGTGGACATTGTGTCATGGGTTAGGTCGACATGGAGTGAAACACATCAAGTTGAGATGATTGTAGATGGAGGGCTATCATATGAAATTGAAGATGATGAAGAAAAAGAAGAAGATTGCATTAGTATGGTAAGGGAACAAGTGACAAATGTGTTATTGGTGGCTTTGAGATGTACCGAATGGGACCCAACCAAAAGACCCTCGATGAGGGAGGTAGTAAAACGTCTTCAAGGTTCAAACGTTGCTCAGATCAAAACCAAAAGCGTATGCATGTAGATTTTGTACGACACGCCTACTTGCTTGTATGTTACAAGATCCTTAATTGGTAGATAAATTCCAGCCAACCATTCTGTCTCTTTTTTTCCTTTTTCTTTTAGTAGTTTGTGGTATGGCTGATAATATACATCGTTACCTAAAGTCAGTTGTGGCGGGTTAGTTAAGGCGTCACTTGTTTGTCCGTCTCTATATTATATTATATTTATTAATTAATGAAAATGAATACGCATCTGTTTGGTTGCATTGCAAAAGTTTAATTATTTTTGTTGCTAGAAGGTGACATGGTAACGACAACAACATGGACAAATATAAAACACCGTTGAATGCATCATAAATGGTTTAATTAATAATAATAATAATAATAATAATAATAATAATAATAATTATTATTATTATTATTATTATTATTATTATTATTCAATGAAAATGAAAATTGGCGCGTGGTTAACTAGCTCTCATTTTCCTCCTCACTCGGTGTAAAGTTAGTGGTCATAGCTAATGCGTTTCACATGTGATTATTAATAAATAAAGATATTCTCAAGTAAATAGAGACCTCATTATTAATTAATTAATGGCGATAAGATCCAAGAATGGATGGGCTTTTTGTTTATAGCCACAGGATAGGATTTGAACATGTGCACTTTGGTTCATATCAGGAAGGAAGTGTCTAAAAAGGTTAAAAATTGAAACTTTATCGTATTATTCGTGAGGTGACTCGGAACCCGGTTCGTCGAGAACCTTCTCTCGTAGATTCCCTTCACCAAGTCATCGCCAGCAATCCGCTCTTATCCCTTGGTGTCAAAGGTCGAGGGCGGGAGATGAGCGGAAAGTCTTCAAACTCTTCCCACTACTGTCAAAACTCTCGGATCTCTTTCCCACCTATCAATATCAAGTAAGGCGTGTAAGTCAACTTTGCTATCTATCAATATCAAGTAAGGCGTGTAAGTCAACTTTTCTTTGGGAAAGAACTCCTTGCTAACTGCTTCAACTTTCGACTAGGGCAGCAGCTCCCTCTTGCACAACTCCCCCTTCGGAGGCTAATGTCGGTGAATCGGTTAATATGACATAGATCGGAGGTTAAAATGAGAATGAAAATTTTTGTGAGAACGAAGGAATCAATAACAATGCGTCACGTATCATAAAATTCACTTTTTCTAACGTTTTTAAAAATTAAATATTTTAAGAATGACTCATTGAAAAATTATGAAAATTGCACAATAAAAATAAAAAAAATCTCTTCGATTAGACATCTCATAAGGTATACTTCCGACGACTTTTTTTTATGGGTTTTACAAAATATACAAATATTAGTATCGCATGTGTCACCCGCAGGTATCACATGTGTTACTCGCTGATATCACATGTGTTACCCGCTGGTATCACATATCACATGTAATAGTCGATTACAAAATTTATCAAAAAAAATGAAAAAAAAAAAGTTCGTTGAAAGTATACATTTTTAGATCTGTAATCGAAGAGAAAAAAACGCTGATTATTATGCTGCAATTTTTATGATTTTTCGACTTACCGTTTGGGAGATATTTAATTTTTAAATACATAAAAAACTGAATTTTGTAATACGTGTCACGTTCTTATTGGTTCATCAATTCTCACGAAAAGTTGTTTCAATCGTTTGAACCCCGTTCACTATTTTTATTATTATTAAGCCAACAAAAAGAAGAAAACACAGACAGATGGGAAGACTAAACAAATACCTGTAGCAGCAGTTAATTTTGGGGGTCGTTTCATATAAAAATGCGAAAAGTGATATAGCATTTTTTGTGCATATATTCCATTGCATTCCATATATTTGGGTTGACAATAATCATGGCATTTTTAAAGAAAAAAAAGGGTGGAGAAATATATAAAATGAAAAAATGATGAAGATGATGATGATGATGATGGGTGAGTTGACTGGGATTCCAGGAAACCACCCCAACAGCAAAGAAACATTATGTCTCTTTTCTTTCTGAATTTCTGAGTTTAAACCAACCAACCAGCTCCCTCATACCCATACCATTCTACTTAAGCAGCTATACTTGTAGTATGTAGTACTGTAATAAATTAAATCTCATAAACCAGGAGTCTTATGCTGTGATATGCAATTTCCATCACCATCTCATCTTTATGACAGACAGCCTGATTTGCTAATTGAATTAATCACTTTATTAATTCATAAATCATCTTCATTCCTCTACAACAGCCACACACACCCCTACCCCCTATTCTTATTGTAATCATTCAATGAGGATGAGGAGGACAAGGATCATTAAGATTGATTTCATTAACTTGTTGTCAATTGCTGCTTGTTTTTTCTACTCGGTATCTGGTTTGAGCTCTGATGGTCAAACATTATTATCACTCTCAACTCACTGGATTTCAACTTCTTCTCTTCTCTCATCCTGGAATGCCTCTGATCCCAATCCGTGTTCGTGGGTTGGTGTTCTGTGTGACCTTAACAACAATCTGGTAGTCTCTCTCGACTTATCAGGTTATCGAATTTCTGGTCAACTAGGACCAGAAATATCCCGGTTGACTCACCTAAAGTCATTGAATTTAAGCTCTAACTACATCTCTGGACCAATTCCTTCACAGATAGGCAACTGCAGTCTTCTTCAACACTTGGACCTGTCCCTCAACTTTCTTGATGGTAACATTCCAGACAACCTTGGTAACTTCTTAAGCTTGAAATATTTGAGCCTTTTTAATAACTCACTCAATGCTTCCATTCCAGAATCCATTTTTCGCATTCCCACTTTGGAGATTCTTCTCCTTAGCTTTAACAAGCTGACCGGTTTCATTCCCTCAAACTTGGGAAATGCCACGATGCTCCAACAATTGTATATCGATAATAATCAGTTTACCGGATCCTTGCCTCATAGCCTAAACAATCTTGCTAACCTTGTTTATTTAGATGCTCATAGCACTGGTCTAGAGGGTAGAATTCCTTTGGGTGGTAATAATGGTGGTTGCAATAATTTGATCTATTTAGATTTGTCTTTCAACCAATTCATCAGTCTTCCACCTGAGTTGGGAAACTGTACTAAACTGGAACAATTTGCAGTTGTGGGAAGCGGGTTAACAGGTACGATCCCCTCTTCTTTTGGTCGACTCACCAACATGATTCTCCTTTACCTTTCAATTAATGAGCTGTCAGGAAAGATAACACCTGAGCTTTCCAATTGCACCTCCTTGGTTGATCTCGAACTAGACACTAATCAACTTGAGGGTAGTATTCCAAGCGAGCTTGGTATGCTAAAGCTGACAAAACTTTATTTAATGACCAACCTTTTAAACGGTGAGGTTCCAATGAGTATTTGGAAAATCGAAACCCTTGAGGAACTTCTTTTATATGAGAACAGTCTTGTGGGTGAACTACCCATCGAGGTCACACAGATGAAGCATTTGAGAGAAATAACTCTCTATACTAATAATTTCTCTGGCATCATTCCTCAAACCCTAGGAATCAACAGCAGTTTTCTCACCATACTTGATTTCTTAAACAACTCTTTCACCGGACCAATCCCACCGAATCTTTGTTCGGGAGAGAAACTTTCAACATTGGTTCTGGGTTTAAATCCTCTTGAAGGGAGTGTTCCTTCCGATCTTAGCAACTGCCAGAGTCTTGAAAGATTAATTCTAAGAAATAATAATCTCACTGGGGCACTTCCAAACTTCGTGGATACTCCAAACCTGTCATTCTTGAATCTTCAGAACAACGGGTTAACAGGAGAAATTCCAGCAACATATGGTAATCTTACTAATATCACAAGAATTAACCTCTCCATGAATAGGCTTTCTGGTGTTATACCACAGGAGCTTGGAAACCTCTTGCAGCTTCAGGGTCTGAACCTTTCTTACAACGCATTTGAAGGTCCTTTGCCATCTCAACTAGCAAATTGCAGCAGGATGTTGAACTTTGATGCAAGTCATAACTCGTTCAACGGCTCAATTCCAACTGCTTTGCGGACCATGTCAGGGTTATTGACACTTGATTTAAGTGAAAATCATTTTTCAGGGAGCATCCCAAGTTTCGTATCTGAATTCCAGGTGCTGATAGATCTTCGACTTGGTGGAAATTCATTAGGTGGAACAATACCATCAGGAATAGTAGCTCTTGAGACAATTGGCACTTTGAATATCAGCAGCAATAGTCTGACAGGTGGGCTTCCCTCAGGTTTCAGTAAACTGGTGATGTTACAAGAGTTTGATGTTTCTCACAACCATCTAAACGGAACTTTAACCTCACTTGCAGAGCTTCCTGCCTTAACTGACCTCAACATCTCATACAATCTCTTCACGGGTCAGATACCAGCAGCATTGGTGAAATTTCTCAACTCATCATTTTATTCATTCTCAGGGAATCCGGGTCTTTGTGTCGATTGCAACATGATTGATTGTGGTGCTACCAGAACCTTCAGACGATGTAGCGGTCCTTTTGAGAGACGTAGAGGTCTTACTAAGTTTCAAACTGCAATGGTAGCCCTTGGAACGTTAGCATTTTTGTTTGCCGCTGTCATTGGACTTGGCTTCGTGTTTCAATGTCGGCGGAGAGAAAAACATGACATTGAAGAAATGTTTAGTGATAAAGAGGACGTTTCTTTGTTTCACAGAGTAATGGAAGCTACAGAGGACTTGGATGACAAGTACTTAATTGGGAAAGGAGCCCATGGAAGTGTTTACAAGGCATCGTTGGATGGGGTGGTTTATGCTGTAAAGAAACTTGAATTTGGAGGGAGCAAAGAAGGTAGCACGAGCATGGTTAGAGAGATTGAGACAGTTGGGAAGGTGAGACACAGGAATCTTGTGAAATTGGAAGAATTTTGGATGAAAAAGGATTATGGGCTGATCTTGTACAGGTTTATGCATAATGGTAGTCTTCATGACATTTTGCACCAAGTGTATCCACCTCTATTGTTAGATTGGAGCATTCGTTGTAACATAGCTCTTGGAACCGCCCATGGTTTAGCATATCTACATTTTGACTGCAATCCTGCTATAGTTCACAGAGATGTCAAGCCGATGAATATTCTTTTGGATGCTGAGTTGGAACCTCACATATCTGATTTTGGCATTGCCAAGCTTCTGGATCAGTCATCCCCGGCATTAATGAGTGGCACGTTACGTGGCACAATTGGCTACATTGCTCCTGGTGAATTAATTCATATATCATTTTGGTTTTACTGTATTTTGAACAATTATTAAATGTGTGTATATATGATTATGGTAAAATGATTTATTTGGACAGAAAATGCATTTACATCCACAAAAAGCATGGAGTCTGATGTGTACAGCTATGGCGTTGTGTTACTTGAACTGATCACCAGAAAACAGGCAGTTGATCCTTCGTTTGAAGAAGGGCTGGACATTGTGAGATGGGTGCACTCCGTTTGGAGTGAAAAGTTAGAATTAGAAGTGGTTGTGGATCCAGGTCTTTATGATGATCTGTATGATTCATTTGTAAGGGAACAAGTGACGCAAGTGCTTCAGCTTGCTTTGAGGTGTACACAGACGGAACCAAGCAAAAGACCGTCAATGAGAGATGTAGTGAAAGAACTCGAAGATGTGTATGCAACTATTGGGAGTAAGCTTAAGGAGTCTAAATAGAATGTCCATCCATTAGTGTTTTGTTGTAATGTTCTTGTTAGAAGATTTTCATATACCAAAACCTAGTTTAAAGTGTACAGTTAAAGGTTTTGATTTTTGTTGTTATGTTGGGGGCTGTAGTTGGTATTTGGTATGCTAATGGCATGGTGATGAGTATATACTTACCTAGTGGCATTACATATATTTCTTTCTTTAAATGATTGTGATGAATGATACATACAACTGTAGTAGTCATCATGGATATTATATTATATTATATATATATATAATTCAAACAAAAGGTAGAATTATTAAAAATCAGCCATTGGTTGAGTTGGCCTAGATCCTATACCTCCCTCCCCCTTGATGTCAAATTTTCATTTGTTGATTAAACAATGTGATGTGCAGCACATGTCTGGCAGCAAGTCATTTGCTCCTTAAAAAAATGTACATTCAAAAGATGAAATTTTCGATTTGCATCATTCAGCTCCAAAGTAAATGATAAAGATAGTGCTAAAGGTACTCCATTAATATACGGGTTTGACTGAAGAATAAAATTATAAAATAATATAATATTGGATGTATTAAATATATAAATACGTTTTATGTAGTAAATTTTGTACAATTTTAATATTTTATGAAACACCATCATTTCTATAAGCCCCAATAAATTGAGAAACTAATACCTCTCGTTTAAGTAACCCGTGATTATCCGGATACTGTTCAAATAAAGTTTTAATAACATAGTAACCAGGGGCGATTCTTCAATATTATATTGGGGTCCATTATCCATTATATTTTCAAAATATTTAACAAAGGATTAGATAAATACATAAAATACACCATTTATAATTAAGTTTGGACTCATTTGAATTAATGATTAGACATTTAGAGATAAAACCCATCAACTACCTTAATATTGATCCCAATTATTTAGCCCAATTACACAAAAAAGTTTCATTGAATTTAACTTATCTTGATCATTTCCTTAAAGTATGGTTACGAATAAATAAAATTTGCACTTTTGTTGAACAAAAAGTCCAGACTTGCTATCCGTAATTCTAGAATTGATTTTAGTGCAAGTCACTCTATTGTATTTCTCTTTTTTCCGAGTCACTCTTACAATAGTATTCACTCATGTAGAAAACTTAAATATTATTTTAACTGACAGGTAACTTATTAGCATAATTGTAACTTTATCTCAGATAATGTGTTTAAATTTTTTTTGGATTATTGAATTACTTAAAAAAGGTTGAATTAGTTAATATCTTGTTTTATGTTACTATATTGAACATTACACATGTTTGATTGTGACAACTCGTAAGGAACAAGCTAGTGTATCAACTATCATATTAGTTTTCAATTTCAAATATTCAGATATTAATAAAACGTCTACACGAGTTATCTATTTTTATTTATGTAACTATTCGATCCGACCCGACTTGTATTGCGAATATTACCATTTTTAACTTGTTGCTCCTCCCGTCATAAAATTAATAAAATTGGACCCCGATTGATGTGAATCTTAAATTCACCACAGATGGTAACTAATTTTGCAAGACTAAATATAGAAATACGATTATACATGTTACATTCAAAACGTGGTATGGCAATTCAAAACATTGATGGGTCTTTGGTTAATTCACTACTAGCAAACCAAGGTGATCACCTTGTATTCCATTTTCGTCATTCGAAAAAGAATGAAAGACAAATATCATTTTATAAATTACATTCAAAGAAAACAAAAGAAATGTAATTTATATTATAACCTAATATCAATTGTGACACCCCTCAAATTTCAGTGTAATTACATACATTAATCACGTGCATATCTTAGGCTAATTCCCTACTTAAGAGAATTCACACTATTTTTATGAGATAAGTCTAGTAAAGCCCAACAATTTTAATACGTAAAGTATTACTATTTTCGTAGTTAGTTATAAAAACGCGCGAAACTATCGGAACGGGTCCGACAAAAATATACGATCGTTGGTGAAAACTTTTTCCTAAATAACGTAAATCTATTTTATAATTAAATACTAGTTATTTACATTATATTATTATAGTACAATAATATATAAACGTTTTACGTTTCGAATAAAACGTACCGTACGCGACAAAAACGCGCGAATCGCGCCCAACAACCGAACGAAACCCGAAACATATTTCAATAACTTAAAATGAAGTGTTTTAAATAAAAATTCAACCAAAACTTATACGAATAAATCGTTAACGAAAAACTTGAATACTAAACATTTAACGTTTAAACGAACGACGAAACGAACGGGTAAACGAACACCGCGCGTAACGCAAATTGGAGAATTAATTTAATACATCCACATGGTGGGACCCACCCCAAAAATCTGCAATTTGGCCAAGAAACCCCCCATGTTTGACTACTCCAACACTCAACCTATCATCATCACATCTATCTCTACTCCCTCATTCCCTTTCACACTTCACACACTCAACCTCCCCTCTTGCCCTCTCCTCTCCCCACCCACGAATTCCAGCTGGTTTTCCCAGCCCCCAACTCCACCTAAGAGCCACCACTCATCCACCATACAACCACCACGAACCGTCATCCGCCGCCACGTCGGAAATTCAAGAAAACGGACTTTTGAGCTCATTTCTTCACCCCTTCGTCTACAACACTTGTAAGAACTCCAAAACTCTTCTAAAATACTTTTAACACATGTATTTACATGTTCTAAGGTCCACTTAACAAGATTATGTCCAAAAACTAAGTCGGAACACGTTTTTATAACACAAAAACAACCACAGTCTTGCTGGACAGAAATTTAACACAACTTCAACTAAATGTTTCGTGCTCATTTTTTAAGTAAAATGAACGAATCTTAGCTCTAAAATAAATTTCAAAAAGTTAACTTTCCAACAAAATTAGTTTTCATAATTTTGAAGTTCGTTTACTATTTTAACTAATTTTTGTAAGAAAACGAGTATAATCTGTCCAGAAAAGTCAGAAAATGACTCTTGGGGTTTTAACCATAACTAGAGATATACATCTCCAAATAACTTGAAACTACCGCCAAAGTCTCACAAATTTTGTTAGGTACAAATGTCGTTTAGATAACTTTCTCTGAAAAAGTATGGATTTTTCCCAGTAATTAGATCTTGTTGCATGTGTCCAGATTGATCAATTTTAGACCTCAGAGGACAAATATAATATTTAAAAATTCTTAAACTTGCCTAAAAATTCTAGAAAAATTACTGGAAGTAGTCAAGACACAGGGGAACCTCTGTGATTTTTCTTGTAATTTATTTCGGAATTATGATTTTTGAAATCAAGCTAACAATAATGTACATTTTCTGAAAATATAAAATGTGGACTGAGTTTGCATAAAAATGAAAACCAACACTTGTGAACCTACTAAAAATGGAAGGGCTGAATTATTATAACCTATAAACATATTTAAGAGTTTGGGGAAAGTTTCGGGTCAAACCGAGTAGGTTTGACCAAGTCAACATAAACAGGGTTCAGTTTTGATAAAACGTTGAAGTTACTATTTTTGGCAAGAATGGTAACAAAAAGGGTTTGGGTGACTTATTAAGTGACTTGGACTAAAAATGAGACTTGTAAACATAACCCGAACGAAAAACGACACTTATATTTGTACCGAGATGTAAACTGCAAGACGTTGACACTAAATATTAAATTCGCGTGACAACCGATAACCACATACTAAGGCAATTCGATAACACATGACATTACTATTGTAAAGGGGTAGAACAAAACAAATTTAATAAAATGTCCTTAAGATCTATTATTACAAACTTTCACCAACGGGTCGTACACGTTTATTTTCAAAAACAAAACACAATTGGACATACTAGTTGAGTGAACACTAGCGTGGATGGTCTACTTAAACATCCACTTACATCTACTTATAATATCATGCGTTTAGGACGTTAGGGACTTTACTTGGATACACGCTTTGCTAGCACTCACGTATTTAGCTCACGAGGTGAGTTCACAGCCCCTCTTTTACTGTTTTTACTTCTTTTAAGATAAGGGTGAAAAACATAGTTACTGTTTTACTATTTGCCATAATCGAAAACTATTATATAATTGCTTTCAATGCTTTTATACAACCGTTTATGATCGTGTTCATACTATTGTGCAACTGTATTTATGAAGTGAGTTTCATACTCTTATACAAACTGTTTACAAAAACGTTTTACTACTTGTGATAAACCGGAGAACGACCGGTAACTTTTGATTCGCTGGAGAACGACCAGCAGTGTGATACACCGGAGAACGACCGGTATTTTTTTTGTTTCGCTGCAGAACGACCAGCTGCTTGATAAACCGGAGAACGGCCGGTAGTTTTTGATAAACCGGAGAACGACCGGTACTTTTTTTTGTTTTGCTGGAGAACGACCAGCTGCTTAATAAACCGGAGAACGACCAGTAGTTTTTGATAAATGTGTTACGCTGGAGAACGACCAGCACAATGTTTTAAACCTAGTTTTAAACTAAATTTTTGATAATATTCCACGAAACACTATTTGACTGTTATGGCAACAACAACGACTCACAAATGACTTTGGTTTACTAAACTATACTTCTGAACATAAAACCTGTGAATTCACTCAACAACCATGTTGACTTTTTACTATGTTTTTCAGGGAATTAGCTGCACCAGTAAGCATGCATACTTATGAAAATAGGCAACCCACGAAGAATTTAGAATGCCATATTTTGAAGCCAATGAGATTTCTTTTGTATAATTAATATGTTTTAGTCATATTTACAAAATCCACTTTTGTATAACTTAAACTACATTCCTACTTCTACGATTCGATGAATCGCAAACTTTTGTAAACGATTAATTATGGCATCTTAATACATACATGTTTTGCGATAATCATATGCTCTGATATGTATGAATGTCCAATGTTTACGGCGACGCCCCCATCTCCGTACCCAATTGCTTCCGCTGACCAACGTTGACCGGTTTTGGGGGTGTGACATCAATTAACAAACAACTATGAATAGTAAGTTGTTTGTACTTTTGTATAAGGGCTTAGTGCCTGAGAATGCAACTAACTTGTGTCCGATATCTATTGTGTGTACCTAACTTAGGTTTGCTATTTTTAATGCATCAAACTTCAAAAAAGGGTGTTTTAATGTATTTTGGTGAAGTTTTGATGATGTGTCAAACTCTCCGGATGCCACGTGGCACCTTAAACGAGCGACACATCAACAAAATATATTAAAACACCATTTTTGAAAGTTTGATGCATTAAAAATAGCAAACCTAAATTGGGTACACACAATAGATATCGGACACAAGTTAGTTACATTCCCAGGCACTTAGCTCTTTGTATAAATAGGTTTGAAAGCTAATATAAAATAAACTATTTTGATATAGGTAAATAAAGAAAGATTGGTCCAAGTGGTAGAGTCGTTGCTATTTCGTTCAAGAACATCTAGATTCAGCTCATATGAGCTCCATTATTACTTGCTTAATTTTTTGCTTCACGTTCATGTTTATTACTATTATTAGTACTATTATTATTATTACTACTACTATTATACTATTATTATTACACTAATTCAATAATATATGTTCATTACAAAATATGACACTAAAGTTTTATGCTATTATATATAGATTAGACAATTTTATAAGTATGATACTAAAATTATTTTATTTTTGAGAGCAACTAATAGTTATATTTAAGTTATTAATATCTATCTCACGCGATTTCGAATTATTTCTATAGAGTAGTGTATTGAATGTTAAAATCTTTACAAAGAAAATTAAAAAGCAAACATCATTTCTCAACAGATACTTGAACTAACGACATATTAGTTAATTTATCATTAAGAATATTCGTCATGTTAAATTAATGTTATATATCATTAAAATTGATGAAATGAGGACTAATCATCAATTAAATTTATTTAACGAAACTTAATCTATGCCCTGGTCTCTAAATTTTAAACTTCGCAGACCGAGAAAAAAATAAATAAATAAAAAGTATGTTAGTGAAAGCATAAAAGATAAGCATAAAGTATAAATGCTTTTGACCGATCAACATATAAATAATTTTTAAAATTTTAAATTTTCAGCTTTCAAACTTTCTAATATACATAAGAAAACTCCTCGATGTTTTAGCTAATAACACAGTTTCATCCATGTAGTTAATATCACGAATTATTTTTCTTATATAAACCGAAAAATATTAAAACATAACTAAATAATATAAATCAAAGCGAACTCAAACAATAGTTTTGACCCGACGCAAAGCGTGGGCAAATAGTCACCTGTTATGATCAATTTAAATAAATGGTCACATCGGATCACACTTGAAAAATTAATGGAGAACAAAGAGGATGGCGAGGATGAAGATGATGACTATTCAACCTGAAAATCGGATTCTTATAGAACTTAATACATGAGGCACTTAAGACCGGTGCTATTCATCGGTTGGCAACCGGCGAAGGCCGACGAACCAACGCCGTTGGCACGGTTTCGTTGGTTGCTTCGTCGGTTTCGGTTCTTCGGCTTGGCGACGAAAGGAGAAGTGCTCAGGTGGGGTCCACATGTATTTTTTATTTTATTTTTAAAAAATCAAGCCGTTTGAGGTTTTAAAAAAATAAAAATAAAAAAAATTAAATAACGGTAATATATCCGTTAATTTGAAATAAAATTTTTATTTTTTATTTTTTTTAACATTTTTATCCAACCCAAACACACTATAAATAAACACACAACTAAACTTCAATTCACACATATTTTTATCTTCCATTATCTCAATCAAATATATTATTCCACCCAATTATTCTATACAATTCAACACTTTTCTTTATCATTCTTTCACTTCCAATTCACTAAAAATGTCTAACCCCAACAACAATGATTTCTATTAAAATTACTAAACACTCCTATTTACCCCAATTCACCGGCGAACTCATCTTCGACAACTACTTCCAACAATTCACCAACCGGTTTCACTTCATATCTATCACAACCCTAACCATGGTATCCCCAACAACCACAACCACAATACGGCTACCAACCACCACAATACGGCTACCAACAACCACAATACGGGTACCAACCACCACCACAATACGGCTACCAACAACCACAATACGGGTACCAACCACCACCACAATACGGCTTCTAAGCTTACGCTCAACCACAATCCATCCAACACTCACACTCACAAAAACGATTGCCTCGTACTGGTTTGTGTTAAACTATGGTACTCTGTTGTACGAAAGTACAGACCTGTACCCTCTAGTGTAAATTCTTCAGACTGGTGTTTGTTCAACCCGAACTATTGTTTATGTGACTCTGTTGTACGAAAGTACAGACCTGTCACCGCTAACTTGGTTCTAAAGATACATCCATACCTTCACCTTCTATATAGAAAATAATAACATGTTTTGATTTCAAATGTATATTTTAATGTGACTTATATAATATAATATGCATGCTAATAATAACACAAGTGGTTCATCTCATTATGAGTTGAAATCATATACTTAAGTACAAATGTTTAGATGGATAAAATATCAATAGTCGTCTTGAACTAATCTTTATAACAGGTGATTTAAATATGTCAAGTAAATTTAAAGTGGACAAACATACTGATAATCGAAAATAACACTTACTATTCCTAATAATTGCATGTTATCCTGATATGATTCCTAAAGCAGAATTCAACAATCCCGTCACCAAAAAGATGTTATGATTTTGTCGTTGATTGTAAAATAGAATCAACGATTTTTTATTTTTCTTTTGTAGATTGTTATTTTATTTATTTATTGCTTTATTGTTCTTAGTTATACCAAGTCTCTAAGTAAATATCAAATCGGCTTTCGAGTGTAAAACTTGAAATCAAATCGAACTTCACAAACTGTCCATGGTGCGACACAAGTATTGTGTCGCAATGCGACACAAGCCTTGTGTCGCTATCCATGTCGCATCTTGTGTCGGTATACAGGTTGAGGTATAAAAGTCGGTCCTTACCTCTCAGTCGCTACACGTTCTTGTGACACAAATAGCGACACAACACTCAAATTAGCGACACAAGGACTACGACGTAATTTTCATTCGATTTCATCTTTCGGCTTGTTTTTGTTACAATCAAATCCGTGTTTCGTGTTCATCTCATTCTTCTTGACTTATAGGTACCAATTTTAATCTTTTTTTTACCGTGTAATTCGTGTTTAATTGTTAAAATAATATACGGGTTTTTAGGGTTTTGCTTTTTGGGCCAAATTAACGAGGTGTTTGGTTATGTTACGGGTTAAAACACATGATTTCTTATTCTCCAAACATTGGCGCATCATTTGGTGTGCTCAATTTCGAAAACCCCCAAACTTGATCATCGGGTTTTTCTGGGTTGGACATCTGTTCGTCATTGCGACACAAGCTGCAACACAAGCCCTTGTGTCGCACTTGTGTCTGTTGCATTGCTGCGATGCGACACAACCTTTTGTGTGGTTTTTCTTTGCGACACAGGATGTGCGACATAAGCCTTCTGTCGCAGTGTTAACATAAAATCATTTTATTGCAAAATGCGACACAATCCTTGCTGTCGCTTAATTTGTTAGCGACACAAGAGCTTCTGTCGCATAGTTTTTGAAATTGATTTCTGCGACACCATCTTCTGTGTTACACACCATTCTAGCGACACAAATGCTTATGTCGCCTTCTAGCTGCGACACAATCCTCTGTGTCGCATAAGACGTTTTTATTAATATAATTTGTCTTCGACTTTTAATGCTAACGTTTTTCCAGCTATGTTTATTCTTTTTGTTAATAGCAATGCCAGATATTAATGCAAATGACTCGGAGCCAAGGCATAACATCGTGGCTTTTCTCAAGGATGATCGGGATTCGGCTGCGCCTTTTAGGCCGATGATTGCTTTCTTACGCCGTTCCCGCATCTTTACCGCCATCTCAGCGACTGCTCCAATATAAAAAGATCAAGTTGGTTCCTTCTGGAATTCAGCTGTCATAAATTCTGATCTGCCCGTGACTCGCATTATTTCAAGGGTGGACGAAAAGAAAGTGGTTATTTCCGAACAGCTGATTCGCGAATTCTTTCAATTCGTTGACCACCCGGATTTGCCCATCCAGTTCTCCAATTCTTTTATCAATGGCGGCATGCTCCGTCTTGGCTATCCGGGTGTCCCAAAGGATCAATACCGCAAGGTCAACCTAACTAGGGTCTGGCGGTATCTAATGCATATTATGATCGTCTGCCTCTTTAGCAGGAAGGTTGGTTTTGATGGCATGAGCCATTCAACTGCTTCGGCCATGCTAGCCCTGGTGTACAACAAGCCCTACAACTTTTCTGGTTATATTTTTAGGGCTATGGTTGATAATGTACACACCGGGGACAAACGTTGGAATATGTACCCCTGGTTTATTCAGCTCTTGCTCAACCATCTTCTCCCGGGGCTTCCGGTGAATGCCGCTCACCGTTTTCGCCAAACTCCTATGAACATCCGTATCTTTGCTATCTGCGGACAATATGCGAAAGGGGTCCCGACACCGGCTGACACACCACTTTTTGGGCACATTGTAAATGAGAATTATGTTCCTCCGGCGGCCGATGAATTTTTGGATGCTGCATCTGCTCCTCAGCCAGAGGATACTTTTGTGAATGTGCCTGTACAACAAGAAAATCCTCAGCTAGAGGCAATTTTGGAAGATATTGAGACTTTTGGTCGTATCGAAGACCTTGAAGGTGAAAACTTTCAGGCACATGAGCCTCATATTGACGAAGAAATGGCTGAAAGCTCTTCTGATGGTGGCTTCACTCCACCAACTTCTCCTCGGATAGTCCCTTCCGAAATCTCAATGGAAAATATACGTCGCTTTGATATAAGACGCTTTAAGCGCATTCAGAGACGCAAAAGGGCAGGGATGGTTTATGTGCGACCCGATGTGGGTAAAAGGCCTCGTGAATCAGAATCTACGGATGAAGATTGGGTGCCTCCGCTGGTTTGCCATAGTCAATTTGTTCCTACTTCTTCTTCCACGCCACGGGTTGACATTCCCCGTGTTGATGTTCCTGTCCAACCTCTCCCGTCTGTCATCCAAGAGCTTCTGAGGCGTATGGATGAGATGCAGCAAGCAGCAAGAGACCAAGCTGCGTTAATTCAATCACAATCTGTGATTCTGGAAGCTCAAGCAGCACAGATTAAGGATTTGGAGCTGCAGACTGCCAGAGTTACTGCTTTGGAGACTAGGGTCATAGAATTAGAAGCCCTAGCTGTCGTTTCGGGGGAGTCAGGCATGCGTGCCATTGAAACAACACCTAAGACTTCCGCCGGAACACAGACTGATGATGTAAATAATTTTGATATTAATGAAAACATCAGTTTGGATTATTTTGCGTCTTCAGAAGCAATTCCAGGTCAACCGATCGCATTAAATATTGACTACTCTGAAGCAAATTTGGAATATCTTCAAAGTCTATTAAATGAAGATACGCATTCAACGCGTGATTCAGATTTAGATGAGGCTGATATTGAAGAAGAGGTGCTGAGTGAAGATGAAATTTATGATGATGCGCCTATTGTTGAAGACTGAGAAGAGTCTGATAGTGAAAAGGAGCCAAATAATGAGTCAAATCAGTTTGTTCCTAAAATGTTTAGGGAACATCCAGACTGGATAAGGGTCGTGGCAGCAGCTCCACCAACCTGTAAATTTTACAAGGTTAAAGGTGATTTTACGGGACTGATAAAAAGTTGGAAGTTTGATTGTGATCACAATGTTTTTATGATAAAGAGATCAGATGGCATTCAATACTTCCAGCCGAAATTTAAGAAGTTGAGTTCTCTCCCAAAATGTGAAATAAACAGATTAGCTCAACTGGAGCTCATTAATCCGGGAAGAGAAGGAAAGGCCGACTACATTCAGAAAATTATCAGGCGTGAAGTATATTCAAAGAGATATAACATGATAAAGCCTACTTTGGGAAAACGACGAAAATCAAAGAAAAGGCTTGACTCTGTTACAGGACAGCCGACCGTCAAGATGATCTATCCGCCGGCGAATTGTTTGAAAAAGATCCCTCTGGAGATATTACCACTGAATGTGTTGAGTAGATTATGTCATTGGTGAAGCTGAAATCGTCTTTGTTCCAGATTCAGAGCCAGAAGAGAATTGGGGATTAGCTAAAAAGAAAATTCGCATTTTTGATCCAATTAGCTTGATTAATATGTCTGAGAATGATCTAAAAGCCTTAAGCAAAAAGCAGATTGAATATAAAATAGAAGATCGAGCTGAAGCTTTAAAGTTTCAAAAGATAGTAAACATTTGTGTGTCAAAGGGAATCCACGCTGGTGGACGTTTTCCAGAAGACTGGAGCTATTAGAAGATTTTTGAAGACCAAGCTGAAGACACGGGGGAGTTTGTTGGTGCATATTTCTATGTCTGTCAGTTGGTCTTAGCTTGTAATAGTTTGATATGTAATTACGACGTTTTGTCTATTATATGTTATATTACAAGTTTTGTTTTAGGCGACACAGAACCTGTGTCGCTTATGCGACACAAGTCTTGTGTCGCATGAGTTGGCTGTGCGACACATTCCTTGTGTCGTAGGTCATTTCGGTTTTGAGTATAAATAGATCATTTCGGCCTCAGTTGTGAGGTTGACGAATCCAGGGTTTCAGAGAGTGATTATAAGGCATTTCAGTGTATTCAAGCTAGTTGATTATCATATTAATATACAAGTTGATTTGCGTTTGATTCGTTTGTGGTTTACGTACTATATACAATCGTTTGAATTCCGCTTCTCGATTGTGTATGTTGATTCGATTAGGTCCAAGATCAGGGAATCTACATTTATTTCTCATGGTTCTCACTAAAGTTTAGTTCTCATCAGATCCCTATAAAGATTACCCTTATGACTTGAGCATCCGACCTGATGATCCTTCTCCGGTTTTCTTGATCTTCATTCTTTCTCAAGTCCAAAGTGTATCTGAAGTGGCGTGAAGCATTAAGTACAAGGGCAGCTTGTTGTAATGGATGACATGCTCCATCATTAATTAGCTTAACAGTTACATAATAGTAAATAGGACATAAGACAATTGTCCATGACATCAAGAGTAGTTTCCGGTTTTATAAGAAAACGAAATTCAAAAATAAAAAATAGTGAATACCCTCGAGCGTATAAGGCTTTGAGTAGATGCATTCTTAGTAGTTGTGATGTCAAAATGATCATTAAAATCACCAACATCCTCATAATCATCATCTACGACCACGACACCACTTTCGATGTCTTCCACATGGTAAGAGTGGTCGCTTCTGCTTCGAGTCATTAATAGTATATAAAATACTATGTTGTTTCAATTCAAATAATTATTATTTTAGGATTAGGTTAATATATGAATGATGATTCACAACAGATTAATTAACTTCGAGTGAAGTGATGAGGATTGATGACACCAATCTCAATCTCAATAACATATTGTTCGCAAGGAGAGGACAACCACCATTTTAGCACTTCCTTTTCTTATTACTTTTTTCCTTTTATTATTATTATTATTATTATTATTATTATTATATTATTATTATTATTATTATTATTATTATTATTATTATTATTATTATTATTATTAGGTTATAAACTCGTGATTACACGGGCTTTCTAAGAGGCTTTTGTACTATAAATATAGGTAAGTTAATATGTAGTCATTAGTTACTTAAGCATTAATAATATTAAGTATTAAACTGTGTATTTCACTGGTTCTTGAGATAGATATATAAACACACGATTATGATAATTAAATTAAAATGTGCATTTCACATAAAATTATCTTTCATATTTGAATGTTAAACCCGTGAATACACATTCATTTCGCATAAAACTATCTTTCGTTTATTTGAATGTTAAGCATGTGAATACATACGGATATCGAATAAAAGTACTTTTCATAAACCCCTACGAATATACATGCATTTCGCATAACACTATATTTCATTTATTTGAATGTTAAACCTGTAAATACATACGCATATCGAATGAGGGATTATATTATGATGGTATTAGTGTGAATATATTCTATCTAATGAGGGATTATTATTATGATGGTATTATGTTAATTGATTAATTAATTTAATAAATTAAAAGTTATTTAATAGGAATCTTCGAAACAATGACGTTATCTCCTCAATGTTTGGTAATTCAACTTATCGAAAAACATATTTATTTATTTATTTTATTTCGATAGATATGAAAGGTATAACTCGTTTATTTATATTATATATAAAGTATTTATTTATTTATTTATTTAAAAAGAGAAACTTTAGGTGAATAAATGCATTTGATTGGTTAATTGAAAGTGTGATGAAATTAAAGCATTTGATTGGTCGTTAGACCTTGATTTTAAGCAAAATTGAAGATAATAAAATTTTCTTTTATTAATATTTATTTATTTATTAGATTATTATTATTATTATATTATAGGATATTTTTCCTAATACTAATTGTACTATGACCAACGTTTATGTTTATCAGAGCACGGGGTGTGGTGACACTCTCACCACAGTGTTCTGGACAGTGTTCTGGAGAATGTTGTAATTGAGGATTTTGTGGTGTGGTGACAGTGTTCTGTACATTGTTCTGGACAGTATTCTGGAGTTTTTTATTATTTGTTTTATTTATTTTTTTAATGCTGATAATTGTATAAATTAATATATAAAAATAAATAAATCAAATAAAACAAGATTTAATTAATTAAAAAAAAATTACAAGTCCTAAAATTAAAATACATAATTTAAAAAGTCCTACAAATTTAAAATACAAAAGTAAATAAAATAAGACAAATCAGTTTCCCGATCCCGAACCCGAAGCACCACCTCCCGCTCCCGTTCCGTATGGCCATCCCATTGTCTCGCAAATCTTCTTCTTCTCCATTTCCAAGATGAACCTTGCTTGCTCCGGTAAATGCTCAGACGGCATCGACAAGATTCGAAGTTTGGCCTCGAGATCCTTCGTCTTGTAGTAGCCTTGCTTGTCGGATCGGATGCCTTCGAATGTTGTTGCGAGTGATTCATCAAACGAAGCACGGGAGGACCCGGCCGAACCAGAAGAAGTGGTTTTTTGAGACTTCGGTTTCCTTGACTTTCCAGCCGGCCGTTGATGCGGATCGTCCCCAAATAAACCCTCATTCGGGTTTTGCGTTTCTTGCTCCGGTGGTTCGTCAAAGTCCGAGTCCAAATTGACCGTCTCGCGGCGTTTTGGAACATTTCGTCTACCGACGACAAACGGATCGGGATGTAGCCACTTCTGTTTATCCTTCAAAAAGTTCCACGCCAACAAACTTGTGAAAGTTTTTTCGTTTTCCAACTTGTATTGCGTGTCACAACGGATCATCAAATCATCCCCCCTTCACCGCTTCGTTGTTGATCCGAAAGCCTTTTCCATATGCCTTGCCACCTGTTGCAGTCCGCGTTGAGTTTGGTCCATTTTGACGACAACGCGTCTTTTTCTTGTTGAAATGGTGGATTCCGTGCGTTGTACGAATCCATAACGAGATACCAAAACGAAGACCCTTCTTGGTCAGTTCCACGTTGTGAATTTTCGGACACCGAAATCCAACTTTCGGCCAAACGAAGCTCGTCCTCCGGTACCCAAACGTTACGGTGTGGAACGACTTTTTTGGTTTTGGCCGGTGAATCTTTTTTGGGTTTTTTGCCCTTGGTTTTTTTGGATGATTCGGGTGTCGGGTTGGTGTCTTCAACGGATTGGACGTCAGGTTGTTGTTGACTTTGACGCCACATTTGAAATTGGGCGTATTGTAAGTCCGTTTGTATAAGGATCGATAACGAGGTTATCTAAGGTATTAAGGTGCGGAATCCCTCAATACTAGTTATAGGATCTATAACGAAATCCTTCGCAATATAATAGCGAATCAATTGTCTAATTGCTTTGTATTGATTATAACAAGTGTTAACGATCAATACCTAGCCTTTAGAACGTTGTGAAGTCTCTGGAGTCGCAGGGTTTCTGGTTAACGAAATGGTAAAAGGGTGTGTAATATGAAAACCTAGTTTTTCATGTATACTCGTCTCGGTTCGCAGGCTCATGGGCTCTGCGAACTGACTCAGTTCGCAGCCCATGTTGGCCCAGCGAACTCACTCAGTTCGCAGCACAAACTAATCCTGCGAACTGACTCGGTTCGCGGTCAACCTTGGTCAACATTTTTCAGCCTTTTGATATTTAATTCTAAAATGTTTACCAAGCAATATATTTTATTTACAATTCAAAACCAATTACTAAAAGTACTAAACCTCACTATTACAAGCTAGATCTGTTGTCACAAAACATGTCTCAACACGTATTCATCAGGTGACAATTGTGGTGGTGGTTGCATCGGTCGGTTGTAGGCGTATTGGGCAAATCCTTGAATTTGTGAGTTGAAAGATGGTTGATTTTGTTGCGGTTGTGAGGTTTGCCATTCGCTCGTGAATGGGTTCCAAGTGGATTGTAAATGGTACGGGTTATTCGGGTTATTCGGGTTGTTCGACATGATGAAGAAGATGAGATGAAGAAAATAGAATTTTTGGATGAATTTTTGATTGTTTAGATTGTGTGTGTGAAAGAGTGTTTGAGATAGCGACAAATCGCCCCCCACACCCCGTGCTCTCAGAGTTCAATCAAAATTTAGGGATATCAAGTTTGCTATGACCATGGAATACATATCACTTAATTAATAAATGAAAAAACATATAAGTATGAAGATGCGTTTCTATATAAAGACTTGACTAACAGATAACAATGAATTTTAGGTTTCACAATAGTTGGAAAACAAAATAATGCATGCACATTCTTTTCTTCACTGCATTTGTATTAAATAGAGATTACAATGCGGAAGAAAGCGTCTTAGTTTTGAGGTAGTATCTGAAATTGATGAGGAACATTGACATTTAAATTTCCTCGGTATCTAGATGAAGATCTTCGCAAGATAGCTCGTCAATAAAATAAGATGACTGATTTATTGACGGTTGTTCTCTCTCTCCTTGGAGCCTGCCATTTCGGTTTGTCTTTGAAGAATTCAAGTGACTTATAATGATTGGACGGCTCCTTTAAATGCGAGTCCAATTAACTTTGATTTTGACGAGGGAAATTTTAATAAATGGTGTTGAACTTTTGACAAGGAGTAATTGAACAAACATATAGAACTTTGATTCTTATTCCAGAAAATAACCAAACCAATCAACAACTTTGTAACAGATTTTGAATCAACAAAAAACTACTCAAAACATATGATATTACATCAAACCTCACTATAATACTCTTCTCTTTGGTGGAACAACTTTGTATCAAGATGATACAGAGCTAAAACTGATAACAAACCCTAGATCGCCTCTCTTTTGTTTTCTGGAAAGAGGTTATGTTAAAAACAGAGAATAAAAGCCTTTTTATATTTTAGGCATAAAACGTAATTTTCACAAGGCTTAGTGTCAGGGAATGCAACTAATTTGTGCCCGATATCTATTGTGTATACCCAACTTAAGTTTGCTATTTTTAATGCATCAAACTTTCAAAAAGGGTGTTTTAATGTATTTTGCTGATGTGTCGCTCGTTTAAGGTGCCACGTGGCATCCGGAGAGTTTTACACATCAAACAAACATCACCAAAATACACTAAAACTCACTTTTTTACAATTTGATTCATTAAAAGTAGTAAATATAAGTTGGGTACACACAATAGATATTGAGCCTTAGTAAGTTGCATTCCCGACACTAAGCCCTTTTCACAAATGGCCCCTTCACTTCTTGTAAATCCAGAACAGCACCAAACTTTTTCCCTTTTAATTCCAAGAAAAGCAACAGCCACTATACTTCTAAATATCCAACTTTTGCCACCAACCACACTTAACTACAAAACAAACCAAACTAATAAGAACAACATTTATACAATACAATTAGATTGATTCATTTAACACCCCTCCTCAATCTAATTGTGAAACATATCAAATAAGTTCAACTTATTACTTAAGTAATTATGTTGTGCCACAGATAAGCCCTTAGTAAACAAATCTGCAAGATTATCCAATGAAGGAATCTTTATAGTTTCAATGACACCATAAACAATTTTCTCTCTAGCAAAAACAAGTCAATTTCAAAATGTTTTGTTTTCTCATAAGAAACAGGAAATTGTTGCAATTTGTATAGCAACTTTATTATCAATAAACACCTTCACAGGTAACAGATTCTTTATACCAAAATCATCCAAAACTTTCAAGACCCAATACTCACAAGTAACAGAAGCCAAGGCTCTATACTCAGCTTCTGCCGATGATCTGGAAATTGTTGCTTGCTTTTTGCTTTTTCAGGATATTAATGATCCATTTAAGAACAAGCAAAAACCAGTAACATATTTCCTATTCATAATAGTCTTATCAGAGTCAGAATCAACATAAGCAGTATGTTCAAGACCATTACCTTTGGCTATATGAAACCCCTTACCTGGAGATCCCTTTAAATACCTGAGAACTCTTAAAGCATGTTTTAAATGTGACTTCATTGGTGCATGCATAAACTGACTTAGAAGATGCACAACATAGGCTATATCAGGCCTTGTTAGAGTTAAATAAAGGGCTTAGCGTCTGAGAATGCAACTAACTTGTACCCGATATCTATTGTGTGTATCCAACTTAGTTTTGCTATTTTTAATGCATCAAACTTTCAAAAATGGTGTTTTAATGTATTTTGCTAATGTGTCGCTTGTTTAAGGTTCCACGTGGCATCCAGAGAGTTTGACACAACATCAAAACATCACCAAAATACACTTTTTGAAAATTTGATTCATTAAAAACAACAAATCTAAGTTGAGTACACACAATAGAGATTGAGCCTTAGTTAGTTGCATTCCAAGGCACTAAGCCCTTAAATAAATAAGCTTTCCAACTAATTTTTGATATTCAGTAATGTTCTTTAATGGAGCATCATTACCACACATACCATTTTTCATACAGTTAAAAGCACCAGAGTCAATTGGAGTGTAAGGTGGCTTGCACCCCAATAAACCAAATTCAACTAACAATTCTAAGCAATACTTCTTTTGAGTAAGATAAATACCTTCATTGGAATCAAGAACTTCAATTCCACGAAAATATTTAAGTTTTCCCAAATCTTTAATTTTAAATTTAGAGCTTAGAAGCTGTTTAACTTTATTAATCTCACTAATTTTTACCTGTCAACACAATATCATCAACATATACTAACAAAGCAACAAACACATCATTATCAGATTTAATAAACATTGAGTAATCATTTTTACTCTGACTAAAACCATTCTTTAAAAGAGCAGAAGTAAGCTTTTCATTCCACTTTCTTAGAGCTTGTTTAAGCCCATATAATGACTTGACCAGTTTGTTACCTTTTTATCAGATTGATCATAGTAACCCAATGGTATAGTCATATATACATCTTCATCCAAATCACCATATATGTCAAGTTGAAACAATAACAAATTATTTTGGACAGCTACATTAATAAGGCATCTTATAGTTACCATTTTGCTACAAGTATAGCCTTCCCTTTGTCTCATCAAAATCTATACCTTCCCTTTGAATGTATCCTTTTGCTACAAGTATAGCCTTATACCTATCAATCTCACCGGTTGATTTGTATTTGACTTTATAAACCCATTTACATCCTATAGGTTTCCTATTTTTAGGTAAATCGGTAAGAATCCAAGTACCATTCTTATGCAAAGCCTCCATTTCTTAATTCATTGCATCTACCCACTGTGGACTTTTACAAGCCTCCCAATAAGTAGAAGGTTCTATACTTTTATTCAAGTTAGAAACAAAACAAAAATTATCTTTAGACAACTTAGTATAGTTAACAACTCTCTCAATTCCATAGTTAACTTTTCCTTCAATAATAAATTCATCAAACCTTTTTGGAACACTTGTATTTCTTTTAGGTCTACCATCATCATTTGGCAAATTCTCACTTTGAATTGATATATCTCTATAGTTTTCATAATTGCCCTCGGGGTTATGATTTTCATCATTGGATGTTGTAGTGGGACTGCCATCACCGTTAAGTATATCTCCTCCTTCATCATTGGGACATTGAGTATTTGGATCATTATTTTCATAAACATTTTCAATATTGTTTTCATCAAAGAAATTTAAATGATTTAAGACTTTATCTGAATTACCAGACTCTTGATCACTTGAAGTTTTAAAAGGAAAAATATTCTTATAAAATTTAACATCTCTTGAAAATAAAAAAGTTTTGTGATCAAGACTAAATAGTTTATAACCTTTTTTTTATTAGAAAAATCAAGAAGAACACATTTTTCTAATCTACTACTAAACTTGTCAGCATTATTTAAAACTGTTGCAAAACAGAGACATCGAAATACTCTAAGATAGGAGAGACTTGGTTTAGAACCATATACCAACTCAAATGGACACTTACCAGATAAAACAGAAGATGGAAGCCTGTTAATCAAGTAAGTTGCAGTTAGAATACACTCAGTCCACATATACAACGGAATCCCCCCTTGAAACATAAGAGCTCTTGCTACATTGAGCAAGTGTTTATTTTTCCTCTTAGCAATATCATTCTGTTGTGGAGAATAAGCACAATATGTTTGATGTATAATTCCTTTTTAATGTAAAAAGGATTGCATTCTATTATTTATAAATTCTGAGCCATTATCACTTCTAAACACTTTAACATTTTTATCAAACTGATTCTTTAATAAATCACAAAAAATTTCAACATTTTTAAGAACTTCATCTTTAGCTTTAACAAAAAGGTCCAAACAGCCCTTGTATAATCATCCACAACAGTAAGAAAGTACCTATAACCATCTCTATTTTGTATCTTATAAGGTCCCCAAACATCCAAATGAACCAAGTCACCGGTAGATTTATGTTCACTTAGAGGAAATGGTTATTGATGCGTGTTAAGTTGTCGTTAAAAATAACAAGTTTTAATTGATTGGAAATACTAAAGTAAACTTAAACACAACCAGGCAAGAATATATGTTCGTATTATAGTATAGCTTTGGTAAGACCGAGTCGAACCACAGGGAATCGGTGTAAATTAAAATAATTAATTAAACCTAAAATTACAAATTACAAATAGATAAGGGGTGCGTTTTAGTTCCGTACGAACAATTTTTAATAAGGAAACTAAATAAAACTGTAAACAATTAAAAAGATGAAAAGTAACTTGAAAGTAATCAGATAGATAAGTATGTATTTACTTAGAATTGTGATTCTTCGATTCAGATTTCAGATATGTTTATTGTTGATTGTTTATTATGGTGATTTCAACTTATATGGACATCCTCCTGTTAAGGTTAACTAATCCCTAATAAACCTTACTTTAATACTAGATTTTCTTGAATACACTGAAGCGTGTTATTAACATAAACTTTATGCTATTAATCCTATCAACAGATCATTAAGATTCATTCAGTGACATCGTGTTAACGCAAGTCTATAATTATTGGTTAAATAATTATCATATCAATTAGGTTATATTAATTGCTAGTCTCTTAACTTATTACCGGTTACAGTCTCAAGCCACAATTAACTAATAAAATACTTAATTGCAAATAATCAATCGACTTATACAAACGTTAGTTATAACATAAATCTTTTGACCACGTTAAGTAACAATTAATTAACACACAATTAATTTGGATCTTTCGAATAAACTTAATAACCATTCATAACTTGAATCAACATAAACATATCATAAAACTTTCATCTAATAATCATTCATCTAAGTAAATACAATAAAAGAATTAGCTCATGTTTATAGAAAACAAAATCAAATCTAAAAACATGTTATTACACATAGTAAATAGAAAAGATTAAGAATCAAACCCAAGAAACCGAACTAAATCTTCGTTAGGGTTGAAAACCTTCAAACCCTAGCTTCCTAGCCTCCAAATACCTCCTTAAGTCGACCTTTAAACCCTAGAACCGAATTAAGGGTTACTTAATTCATATGTAATTGTGTATGATTATGGGTTGATAATAGCAAACCCGGTTTTGACCTGCGCGCTCCAACCGCCTTCCATAGTTAGGTTCAACCGCAGGTTGAATAATTCAACCGCCGGTTGGATTGCAGTTTCAGAATATTCCACATTCGGGCTTGGTCTTCTTCTTGGGCTTTAATCTTTAACAACTTCGATTTTAATCCTCTTTCTTGGCCCAATAACCTAACCTTTTGGGTTAATTCTTCTCTCTAAGCCCAGTCTTCTTGATTCTTTAGTCTTCACTTCATTTTCTTCAGTTTTTAGCCCGTTTTCGCTCCTTTTCATTATTTCTTTAATTTAAACACCTTTTTGCAAATATAAACGAAATCAATAATATATATAAATAAATTGCAATAAAAAGGCTTAAAAATAAGATAATATTATTATATAAATATGACATTATTTGATGTTATTAAGTACCTAACTCTCTCACTTATAATCTCAATATGATTATCTTCATAGTATGATTAGTTTATTTTATGCTTGTGTTCCTATTAAATTAATTATGTTTGTAATAGTTTTGATAACTTACTATTTCCTTTTGAGTTAATTATGAAAACGTGATTAGTTATTTCACATCACATATGTTATCAAATTTGAATGTTGATAAACACAACTTATTTAAACAATTAAAATGGTTGGTGATGGGAAAAAATGAAGAAGTAAATAGTATATATGAAGTTTGTATTTTTAACAATAGTCAAAAATATAATAAGAGTGATATAAATATAAATGGATATATTATAATATAATTAATAATAATAATAACAATAACAATAAATATTAAAGTCATTACAAGTGTGACACTATCCACTTTTCCAATATCTTTTAATATCTCTTGAAATACTCAAAATGTCTTTAGCATGATAAATCATGAAATATCATTTAAAATATCATGATAATATATAGTAATAAAAAATAATATATATAGTCTCTTACTCTTGCTCTTCTATTGACTAGTCAGTGAGGAAGGCAGCCAAAAAAGCCCTAATAAATTACCATTGGAATTATTCAAGTAGAATAATCAATAAACGAAATGAAATCATCCGGACGAAGTATCAAAAGCAAGTAGCAGCATGGATGAAAATGGTAATTATTGTTCAAGTAGTGATTTGATGATGATATTATCAGATGACCATCTGTTGTCGATTCTCGTGTTGTTACCAGTTGAATCCATCCTATCATTTGCAATGACTTGCAAGAGAAATATCCTTCGCTGTAATAATTATAGTTTGTGGAAATCAATCTGCATCAGAGATTGGGGACACTCCACCGTCGATGCAATCAGTAATTCTTCAACTAATTCTTCAAGATTTGTGGATTGGAACCGAGTCTACCAGCGGCTACGTAACCTGGATCAAGTCTCTTGCTTTAACATCACAACAAATTCTTCTTCCTTTGGACCAACACCCAGAGCCTCACATTCTCTGAATTTTCTCAAAGGATGTCTTGTTCTCTTTGCTGGTGGATCTGATGGGGGTATTCTAATCCATCTATTCTGTTTAATTTCTAATTTCATTATTATTTTTATTATTATATCATCTGTTTATTTGTTTTCAGATTACTTCACTTGTTACTTACTAATCCTACTATTGCTACCTGCCAATATCTATCTATCTATCTATCTATCTATCTATCTATCATATTAGGAGTACGATTACTAGTAGGTAGATGTTTGAAATTGAAACATAGAACCAACTGATATAAAAAAACGGTCTGGCATCCAATCTACCAAACACCCAGCCCCAAAAATTATTTATTAATTTTGTTTGCTTTTCACTTCTTGTTTTCTCTCCTTTATCTCCTGTTTGTAAAGCAATGCATTGAATGCGCCTTCTCCATTTGCATTCAGGCCGTCATCTCGATGATACTTGGATAGCCTATATCGGAAACAGTACTACTACAAGGATGATCAACTGGCAAAGGGTTATATCAGACGGCCCAAGTGGCCGGTTTGGGCATTCATGTGTTGTAATAGGCGATTGTCTTGTCCTGTTTGGAGGTATCAATGACAGTGGCATCCGCCAAAATGATACATGGATTGCACACGAGACATTAGACGACACCAACAACAACACTAGTACATTGTCATGGAGACTACTTGATGTGGGTCCAGTTGCACCTCCAACTCGAGGAGCCCATGCCTGTTGTTCGATTGATGATCGAAGGATGCTTATCCATGGAGGGATTGGGTTATCCGGGATTAGACTTGGAGACACATGGGTGTTACACCTATCCGATAATCTTTGCTTTGGCACATGGTATCAAACCGTGACTCACCACCCAGTTCCCTCGCCTCGGTCAGGACACACATTGACCTATATCGGAGGAAGCACGACGGTTCTATTTGGAGGAAGGGGAACGGGTTATGAGGTACTTGATGATGTCTGGTGTTTTGATTCATCTCAAGGCCATTTGGGGTGGGTACCGCTACTGTTCGAACTACGGAATATATCTGGTGGGCTTTCCCTTCCTCGGGTTGGACACTCAGCCACCTTAACCTTAGGAGGGAGAGTACTCATTTACGGAGGAGAAGATTCATTCAGGCACAGGAAGAATGACTTTTGGTTGTTAGACATCAGTTCAAGGCAATCCATGAGTCAGAACCAGAGGGTATTATGGCGAAGACTAAAATGCGACGGCTATCAACCCAGAAGCAGGTCTTTCCATCGAGCTTGTACAGATGAATCTGGACGTTATTTGTATGTGTTTGGTGGAATGGTCGATGGAATCCTCCAGCCTGCTGAACCCAGCGGGCTGAGATTTGATGGAGAACTTTTTGTTGTAGAGCTTGGACTGTAGCTCAACTAGAGGGAAAATGTGAATACTGTATACAACATGCATCGCCAATAAGCACGTTTGTGATTTAGATGTTGGCAACTAAGTTCTGAATGCTAGAAACTAGCTGGATCTTTCGAGAATACATTACTAGGAATAGTTAAGCTTGGCTGTGGGCTTGAAATTAGAGGATGTTAGCTATTCATGGTAAAATTGAATATGAGGTGATTTTTTTATGAAAGCTCGCATTACATGAATTGTCGTGCACATGTCATTGTGGAAGGCCCAGGTATTTGTCCCTTTCTCGTTTGGTCAGGAAATTGTATTCAAGGAGCATTGCCTGTACGGAAGGCGGTAGAAACAAGTGTGCAGTTAATATGAAAGGACACATCTAAATGTAGTCCTTTATGTATGGGGAGTTGATTTGTCCACAACAAGTTTACCTTGAACACGAGAGGTACAAGCTGCAAGCAACACATGGTATAGCTATATCTATCAAAAACTTATTATGTAAAAAAATGTATGTGTTGTGTACAAATAACCTCTGTTATGTGTTCCCTTTGGTAATGAGATTAGGTTTGGCACTATCTAATGGACAGGAGTGTAACTAATTGGCTTAATTACATGTTTGAGGCTTCATCATTGTATATACTTACTCTATGCTACTCTGCATAAACAAATTTGTTTTCTTTTTACTACTATAAGTTTTGTATGTCTGTCAGGTAAAGTAAATAAGAGTTTGTAACGTGTGCAAGTCTTTTAAAGGAGTCCTAGGGTGGCCACACTACTACATCCAAAATGTTGGTAGATTATATTATACATTTGCTGACTGCCTAGAGAAGAAGCGACCCAAGTCAAGTGGGAATGTGAGTGTGAGTGGGGCACCTGTTTTAAGCTTTGTGGCTGCTGTGTGCCTGTCTGTCTTGGTGGTCCTAATTCTACATTCTTCCATTAATGATCTCCTCTTGCCTACAAAATATCAATGGACCCTTGTTAGTCGAAATTTTACTCCAACAACATGGTCGACACTCTGTGGTCCAGCTATTGAGGTTATGGCATTTTTTTGCCCCCTAGTGATGTAAATATCTAAATAAATTCTTGCACAGTTGACATCAATTGTTCAACCAGTGCACACAATGTTCAAATATGCATCTTTAACATAGGAATGTTTATGTATATGCATCCATATCTAACAAGCTTCTTTATATTTGATTGCATTGCAAGTGTGGAATCCAAATGTGTATCGGGCTTTTATATATTTCCAAAAAAACGATATCACCAAGTCTGTTTGTTCTACTAAAGAGGAGTTCGCATCGGTTATAAATAGTTCTATAAAATTGGCAAAAAGTTATAACAGGAATATTGGTGACATATATGCAAGGATCCCCTACACCTACTCCCAGAGTCCCAAGTAATATTACCTCAAAAACATTGATTCAACTGTCCCAAAACACTTCACACCACTTTTTTCCATGGGGCTCTATGTATCTATATGGACAAGGATGAATAAATAACAAAAGCAGAAAAGCAAGTACACATAAGAATGGCTAACTATTACACATGTTGCAAATAACTTTGTTCTGGTACAAAAGAATCAAAATTTAAAAATGTATCTATATCTATATCTATATATTATATATTATATAATATATAATAATATGATGATATATTGTTATATTAATAAGGTGAATGTCATAATCTCAATTTTGTTCTCCACATCTCTCCAATGACCTTTTTGGGTGTAGGATCATCAGGTCCTCTATCTCGTTGTCCTGAGGTGAAGTACAACCACCCATCCCAGAACCCGACCAATGTGGTTTTCACACGATAAGGAAGCTTCCCAACGACCGACCATTTCTGCAAAACAAAATATTCCCAACACATTAATATTTCTTTAGGCTAACTGTAGTGAGCTGCAGACATGTAGAAGAAAGCATTTCATGTACATTTAAGTGGCTACTAAACGCCGCTAACGATCCATCTATATAGATCACCACCGATAAACATTAAACAATGTCACATTCCAACCAAATGAAAATCGAGTCAGATGCCTCCACCCAATTCAGAAACAATCACAACACACTTTGCTTGCAAGTAAAAAAGAACCAAACAAGCTTAAGAAAGGAAGTTATGTGAGGAAGTGAAGAAAACTGGAAAAAATGTTGATGAAGAATGAAATGAAAACAATCTAGGTCTAACTAGAGTAGATTAACATAAATTCTACTCTACCATTCCACTTTGTCAACCTAACCTTCCAATCAACAAGAGTACTATAATTTGTTCGACTTCCAAGAAACTATTCAGATATCCGAAGTTCCAAACCAACCTAACCAGACTGTTCAGCCTCCAAACCAGAGTACTATCATACCCGAGCACTCATTAGGTCCGAAAAGGGAAGTGTTGTAATTCCCATGGTTTGGAAGAGGCAAGTCGAATTGCTGCCCTAATAAGCATGTATGATTTCTCTCCCTTAAGTCTCTCTATTGTGTTCTAGAAAAATGATAATTGTATCCCTAACTTCATTGTCTGCCCTAAAATATGATGATCACACTAGCAATCCATTCCCAGCTCCAAGATCTTATCAATTTAATAAACTGTAGCCTCCGAAGGATGATATGGGTTGTTTCCTTTTTATCATCTCCATGTTTTGAATATGGACGGCTAAAGCAGTACAGCTATGATGGATTAGTTATGATAATCGGACATGATATTTGGTTCCAGATTTTACTAGGGGTGTAAACATGCCAAGCTACTCGCGAACTACTCAAGCTCGACTCATTAGGACTTAATGAACTGTAATTTTCTTTTTTAACATGTTGATAAATTTACATATATAACTCCAATAATGACACTCTAGGTGGGATGAAAGGTATGTAGTTGCTGATGTTACCACAATAATGACACTCTAGGTATATGTATTAAGTACCACATTGGGCTGTTTCTAAAGTAGAGCATGTGAATGTAATTTAGGTAAATGCAGCCAGGCAAGTGAAGAATCAATATTATATCATACCAATGTATCCAACTGAAACTGGAAGACTTCTCCAACCAAAATCATTTTCTTGGTTTCTGGGTGCTTCTCCGTAGTGCCACCGGCAATAACTATAGAATTGTTGACAACTACCCAAGCAAACTCTATATGGGAGTCGGGCTTTGGCATAGGAGGTAAATCCTTCCACATCATCTCATCATCTAACATGTAAACATCACTATATACAACCTGTAAAGATTTTGAAGCTTTAATTAGAAAGAATTAAGAATTCATGAACACGGATATTACAGGACATCAAATCACGACTGATGTCACACACATCCATAATAACACCGACCTGATGCCAACCATCAGCAAAGACAGAAGTAAGAACTAAAGTACAGAGCTATTTCAAAAAAACACCTATGGATACCCGCACAAAAAGAAATTATGTTTAAAAGTTAGCCTGCTTGGATAATCACCAATTAGTTGTCCTCCTAAAACTTTGTCGTCCTAGAACTTCATCAGACTCACATTTGCATATAAATATTTCAGTGATCATTCTCAACACTGACACCGTCAGGTATGAATTTAATAATAACGGAGCTAAATTCTTATATTAAGCACGAAAAAAAGCACAAAGTAGTTCATACAATTCGTTAAGTCAGGATCTACACAAGTCTTGAACTCAAAATTCTGCATAATATAACCCTAATGCCCTATTTATACTAGAGATTTTCTAAACTTACCATCAAATGTTGGCTTGATTAACATTTACTCTTATTTATCAAGCTATAACGATTACAGGAAATTAATTAATTTAATTCAACAAGTTGTTTTAACCCGCGCGTTGCAGCGCAGCTGAAAAAAATTACGGAGTATAATTTTAGGTGAATATATTATACGTGTGTGTTGAATATAAATAATAACATATCAAAATAGATACACTTACATTTGATTATATCCATCTATCAATACCATCGTATGCAGTTTATCACATTTGAATAAAATATGCCATAACCATATATGTTGATCGCCATAATACAACAACAACAACAACAACAACAACAAGAATAATAATAATAATAATAATAACAATAATAATGATAATAATAGAAATCCTGTTTTTGTCCTCCCGTGACATTAGAAGTCATGTTTTTGTCTTAGTGACTCATTTATACTAAGGTAATAGTGTAACTTGGGATCAATTGGTTTGCCGCTTTATTATCAAACAAAAATTAAACTTACGTTAAATAAAACACATCTATTTTTTTTGTCACATTGAGTTAAATGATGAATTAAAAGACAACACATTGATCAAACGGGTGTTTGAAAGTTTATTTAGGTAAAGTATATACACTTTACAAAACATAAAATTTAAAATCACAAATAAAATATAGTGATCTATGACTTTTGTTTTTGAATGGTAAAATAACACACCCAAAATTTTAAGCTAAAATAATTTTTTATAGTTATTTATATATAAGAAAACAAAAAAATAATACTATTCATATAATAGTAACTCAATTCACTCGTGGTGAATATAGGAGTTCACAATTACTATTCATATATAGTAGTTCCTGAAGTTGCTTGATATACACATATTTGAAGTTGAAAGTAGTTACTTTGATGTTCAAAGACAACGTATGACAAGTAGGAGAGAACAAAAGGGAGTACTAAAGCATCTTAACCCAATTACCTCATTTCTCCGGGAACATTTGAATATAGGTGAATTTGGTTTGGCCATAAAATCACCTTCTTGACCACCAATCATATATAACCGGTCATCGACCACAATACAAGCCCTGAATAAAAGATTGTGAAACAAATTAATCGGTTTATGTAATATAAAGAACTCAGAATAGAGGATCATACCAAATTCGTTGTATAAAAAACGTCAAACAACAAGATGCAATAAGCGATCGATAACATAATGACCACTCAATGATGGAAAAAAGAACTGACAAAATTGTACGTGTTCCAATGTGATACTCTTTGTTTCACAAAATGTCCGTTCTTGAGTTTTGTCAAGCCCGATTTCCTATCACTTCATAGTTTCTTTCTTTCATTATGTTGAGGCAAGGACATTTGACCCTTTACTTTGAGAAATTACATATTTTGTGATCCAAAGTTGATAAGAAAAATATCTTTGCATAGTTAAGACAGAAGTAACAAGATCTCTAACACTAACAATGGCAGAATGCAGATATTCAGGTTGGGCCACCCACTTTACTAAAACTAATTAAAGGTAGATCATAGCAGCTGCAGAAATACCTGTGCGGACCACCACGAGGTATGGGCATTTCAATTCGCCATTCCTTCTCAAGAACTTTCCCATCCTTCACAGCAATGCTCCAATGGTCTACCCCTGGTGTATATCGATCTTCTTTGCTGCCACCCATCACATGGAGCCTACCTCTCCAAAGTTGAGTTGCTGGTGCGTACCTGACATTGACACATGCAAAAAATTTCTTCCAGTAACTAAACAAACATAAACTGACAGAAATTTGTGTATGGCTAACTTGTGCCCAATGGACACATGTTAAGCTTCATTAAACACACCCAAACTTTCCAATTGAGTAGAAAAAATCATTCAATGAACCTTTTAATTTCCATTTATCGATGTATATTATTAAAAATTTATAATATTTATGGAAATATAGTTCATTAAATAGCTCTTAACAAATGCCCTAAGAGCACAAATTAGATAAACCCAATATAAAAAGAATCAAACAACGGTTGTATTAAGCACATATAATATGACATTACTTCAGGCCTTGCATTGGCTTAATAGAGTATTCAACATGGAAAGTTGTGATTTCATGTCTTTACCTAATCATGAACCTCCACTTGTAGAAGGGGAAAAGCCATACAATATAACTCATGGTATTACCAGCTGCCAATCTTATCGATAAAAAAGCCTAATAGGCAATCCAGTTTGGTAAGTATTAGAGGACTTCAAATCCATATTTATTTCTTCAAACACTTTAACATCCCCGAATCACTTTTTAAAGATGCACGGGATGCAGGAGAGATGACAGTTGCTACTATGGGGTAAATGATTGTAGAAAGCACATTATCATATACTTGACAGTTGACACTCTGTGTACATACCTAGGGACGGGTAAAGGGGGCATGTCCTGCCATTTCTTGGTCTTTGTGTCTAGCACAAATGTATGTGCTGTTGGTCCTCTACACTGCGGACCATATTGTCCAGTGACTATGTAGATATATCTTCCATCTGTCACCATTCCTAGATGTGAATGTGCCATCTCTTTTGGCATATCAAATCTTCCTCCCCACGTATTGCTCTCAAAATTGTATATATCAACATGAGAATGCACCTGTCAACGAAACAGAAAAGAGTCTGTCACCGTTTACGGATGAAGACTATATGTTGGCAGCGGGTAAAATCAAAGCACACAAATTTTCCTAAATACCAAAGTATTAAACTGGGCCTTCTTTACACAGGGCTTGATGTTGAACAATCAAGTAAAAGAGAGTGACAAGTACAACCATACAATACCTACAACAAAGGTTGAGACACTTGTTTTGAAACATATCAAACCTGTAGCATGTGCTTACTTTCTATATGAGACTTGTGAACAGAAACGTATGCTGTCGGTATTGTAATACTTGGTTCTGTTACTATTACAAACTGACAGTTAAAAGAGGACAACCCTTTCTCTTTCCAACCAATATATTACCATTTAATACAGATAAGTAGTATACATGGATACACATTAATACGCAGAATCAATTAGAAGTATCCAAATGATTAACAAGATACTCACAAGATCAATAGTTCCATATCCTGCAAAAACAAATAGTTGATCCTTGATTTGTATTGCTGCTCCATCAAGACGGGGCACTGGTGCTTCTGACATCTTCTCCCAGTTCAGTTGTGGTCCAGGCAAATCAGCAAAAGTTTTAGATAGGATCCTCCCATGAAATCCATCTTTCTTATCTTTATCGATTACCCCCTGTCATATCAAATGCAGGTGTTCATTAGTACTTACAATATTGCATATAATGGGGGCACCACATAAAGTGATTTGACATAAATATAGCACACGATGATTAGATATAAACAATAACATAGAAAAAGGATGCCTTGGGGCATGGCAATTTACAATATCACATTAAGCATTTGATGAATCTCATATGCAAAACAAATTCAGCAAAGGACAGGATACCGGAATGAACTTCTTTTAAAATTTTACCGTTATAAAAGATTCATATGATGCTCCCACCGTTGAAGAAAAGGAGCTAAATTGCTGCAAGGTTGTCGTAGGTAAAGTGTATAATTAAGGATAGTTTTGGTAGGTACAAAGTAGTGTACTTGGCACCAGGAGAATTGTGGGACATTGATCAAGTCCCAAGTAAGAGGAGAGAGAGAACTTTGCGTCAAATAGACTGAGTGGGCAGGGTATAAAGAGTTACATGAAGTTGTAAAGGACTTCACTGGTGAGAAACTTTCTACAAGGATATTCTGACGAGGGTTTTAAAAGCAAATGAGAAGATTCCAAAAATGATAAAAAGAAATAATAAGAAGAACAAATCTTCTAAGTGGGTTATAAACGAGGACACTCTTCAAGAAATGAACGTAGGATGCTGGTAATGAGAAGGGAGTAAGAAATATCAGTAGTGTGTCTAGATCTAGTATATCATATCCAGCTGGTGGGGCTGAAAGCCACACATGCTATAATTTATGTAATGCAACATGGAAATCATTCATTTCACTATGCAAAATAAAGGAAGTGATTATGCAATAGTCTATTGATGATTTGAGTTTAAGATAAAAAGGAACCCTTAACCAAGTTAAAAATGAATTTAGTATTGAGGCAGGCCAATCTTATGAAGTAGAAGATAGTTACCAAGTAAAGGTTTAAGATTATCATCACAAATAAATAATAGCTGAGGAGTACTTTAATTGATCATCATATTGCATCACATCACATCACAGATAACAATAATAAAATGATAAGAATGAGAAGAAAAGATACGTTGGCAGAGTGATTGTTAGAGGAGGAAGAAACAGGCCGCAAATCGATTGCAACAGGTAATAATGGTGATTTGTAGTTGCTACTAAATGATAATGTTCTTGAAGAAGAAGAAGAAGAAGCCCAAAGCAGATCTGCAATAAAAGCTGCTCCAAGAAGCCCAATGCATATCAATAATACCAATTTCGTCGTCGATCTCTGCCTATGCTTCGCACCACCCACTCTTCCCATCGATCAAACGAATCCAGCAGCAGCCCACCACCTACTTGTCTGTTGAGCAACACATCACCGGCGGATACTTTAGGGGTGTTTTTTTTAGTTTGAGTTCGGTTTGGGTTTGGGGGCTATTTTTTTAGCTTTTCGCTTATACAGGGGTATCATTTTTATTATTATCGTGGAAAAAATGAGGATGTACCGTGAATAATTTTTGCTTATACAGGGGTAAGGAGAACAATGTACAATTGATAATTGAATTGTATTATTTATCTAGCCAATTAAGAGATAAAGTCAAGTAAATAATTTTTAAATATAATACAAAAACTAGTTTATAGACCCGTGTATATATACGGACTTTTAATGCAAAAATATCAATATTACATATTACATAGTTTGACAAAACCTGCTAGATCACTTATCTAGTTCCTTTTTTTTTTTACTTTTCGTAGATACCTTATATTCTTTGTTACTACTTTACTTTACTAATTATAAGTATAAGTAATTACGATTATTTTTATTTTACCTTTTCTCTTTACATGGGAAAAGCATAGTCATAACTAACTTTTGTTATTTGTTTTATGTAATTTGTGTCATTATAACTAGATTTACAAAACCCTTAATTATTTATTGATATAATGTGATTTTGTGATAAATGAGGTTGTTAATTTTTTATTTATGCAATATTAAAGTTTTGTTTATTAATATTTAGAGAGCTCGATTCAAAACTCTACTCGAGTAACTTGAACTCGACTCAACTTTTACTGAGTTAATTTTAAATGTTTTTTGAGTCGATCTCAAGTAATTCATAAGTTGTCTCGTCTTATTTAAACATGTACTTAAACCCACACGTTTAAACCATCCAAGCCTCTTAAGAAGTAAATATTGTCACGGGCTTTGAAAACACAACTTTCTCTAACGGTTTATTAAAAAAAGATTAATAAATATGTAAATCATAATTTATGTTTCTTTAATTTGATAGCTTGCTGAAGCTTATGTGTGATTGTTATTGTTATTATTATTATTTGAAAGTATATTGTTTACTTTGTAGAATGTTGCAATAGTTTTTTTGGTTACGTACATATATTGTGATGATTATTATTTTAATATTTGGACGTGAGTGAATTAAAGGATTTTCTTTTATCTTTGATTTTAATTAGCATAATTAAATTAAATTAAATTAATATAGAGATAGAGATAGAGATAGAGATAATATCAAAATTTTAGGTAAATAGAGAGTTCTTATTGGTCAATAGAGTTAATTGGTAAATGGAGAGTTTTGATTGGTCAATAAGTGTTAATTTTAACAAAATTTTCCATATGAAATGTTTTCTTTTATTAATATTTAGATTAGATAGTGTTATATAAGCCTACTTAGATGGACCTAAAAATAGACCTAAAACATTAATTGGTTGAAACAACTTCTCTCTCATAATCTTATTGGTTGAACTTGACACATGTCGCTCTTACATTCTTATGTCTAGTTTAGGTCTACCTAATTAGTCTTATCTATCATTTTTCATAATACAATCTCTAACTAATATATAGGTATGGACATCCATTTCATATGATTCCGTAATACTCCCTTTTGAATGTCCATTGTATCAAAATTATGCCTCGTTAAAACCTTACTATCTAAAACCCAATGAGACAAAAATCTAGTGAAGAAAAAAGAGTACATAATTCTTCAAATACGTTTGGGGTTATTGCCTCGTTAAAAACTGTAGATCCCGTTGACCTCGTCTTTGAATGGAATTAAACAAACGTGCGGAATCCGTTCGTTAATTTTGTATATACGTGAAATATTAAACCGAACGCAATCGTAAATAAGTTTCTGATGTTATTGATATTAATCAAAGGTTACAGAAACACAGTTAAGCTCCAAACACTCTCTCAATCACAGAATTCTCCAAGTTCGCTCACACTCTTTCTCCCACGTACATTAAAACTAAAAACAGAAACTACATATTTATAGGTTCTGCTACAGTACCTGCGAACTTAAAATAAGTTCCCATGAACAGTACCTGCGAACTTAAAATAAGTTCTCACAAATTTGCAGTTTGTACAACGTTTATCAGACTAAGATTTCTACACAAGCTTTTATCAAACGGTGTTGATTTTGCATCAACAAACTCCCCCTTGACAACAGCTTATAGATAATATTTTATACACAATCAAACTAAGTTTTCTAAACAAGCTCTTGTCATTTATGAGAATGTATCAACAAACTCCCCCTTGACAATCGTGTTAGGCCTAATTCCTATTACTTTGGCTGGATTATTTGTAACTGCATATTTACAATACAGGCGTGGCGCCAGAGCTACTAAATGTTGAAGATGAGGACTTAAATGTTTTGTTAGATTATCTTGAACGTGGAAACTTGAATCCGGAAGATTATAGAATAAATGAAGAAAATTTTGTTATACCTGAAGATGAAGTTAGGTATGAAGACGTGAATGAGGAAGAGGCCGAGGAAAGAGCAGATGAGGTGGAATTTGAAAATGTGAATGTTGAAGATTGGGTTAACTCTGAAAACGAAGAGCCTGAAGTGGTTAGTGTTGCAGAAAGCTCAATTAGAAAAGAAAAGGAGTTACCTGATTGGCTGAAACAAAAACAGACAATAGTTGAACCACCAATGAAAAAGAAATTCTACAAGGTGAATTCATCTTATCTGATTGGTAACATTTTGAGCTGGAAGTATGATGCAGAGAATAAGGTGATTATGATTAAAAAGGAAGACGAGATTCAGTATTTTAAAAGATCTTTCAAGAAACTGAGTACATTGCCGAAATGTGAAATTAATAGGCTTGCTCAACTTGAGATGATTAACTAAAGTTTATGTATATGATCCACTGGAACATCTCAACTTGAGATGATTAACTAAATTAATAGGCTTGCTCAACTTGAGATGATCAACTTGAGAGATTCAGTATTTTAAAGTTAGATGTTTGAAACGGATTCCATTGGAACATCTCCCAATGGATTTCACATAAAATCTAAAGTACTGGACTTATATTGCGAAACTGGAGAAGCAGAGATTGAATGTTATGAAAAGAAACTAACAGAGAATATTGTGTGGCCAAGAACGTTCAAAGTTTATGTATATGATCCACTGAGTCTGATAAACATGTCTAAGAATGATTTGCAGAGACTGGATGATCAAAGGATTTTACATAATACTGAAGACAGGGTTCAGGCGTTGAAGTTTCAAAAAGTTGTCGAAGTTTGCTGCGCTCACGGGATTCATCCTGGAAGCAATCTACTAAGGCAGTGGAACTGACTGAAGACGACACAACCTAAGCTGCTGACATGGGGGAGTTTGTTAGTGCAAGATATATGTTTTAGTGTCAGTTAGCTTAGGTTTGATTTTGTAAATGTTATATTTTTGTCTAAGTATGGTTATGCGAAACTTAGATAGTCTGCGAAACTTATGTATAGTGCGAAACTTATAGTGTTTCGCTAGGTGTGATCTGCCCAGACTGCGAAACTTAGAAGGTTTCGCATGATGCGAAACTCCTGAGTCTCGCATGTCGAGTTTCGCAGGTTCTGTATATATATTCATAAGTGTTGGTCAGTTTGGACACGCGTTTTTGAGAGAGTTTTTGGTGTGAGTAATTTGTATATTCTCTGAACGCTATTCTGTTGTACTCAATTCACTAATTCAATATACATAAAGTTTGAACCAATTTGTTCCCGTTTTGTTTCTCGATTGATACACTCACGGTTAAATACGAATTCATTATTTTCGCTTTTGAATTTGCAATTAGCTACAGGTCCAGGAATTACAAGTATCTATTAAACAGTTGAATAATAGATTCATTTGACAATATATCAAACAACTCAAACTGTTTCTTCACGAGGTCCAATTTACTCTTTTTATATTTTTCGTTTCCCCCACAACGCTTTTCAACGGCTTGCCAAAGATCGTAAGCAGTGTTATTATGTTTAAACAATCTCATTACGTCAGTAGCTAAACTCATTGTTAAAGCGGAGTGAGTTTTTCGTTCTAAATCTCATAACTTCTTCTCTTCCGGAGTCATAGACCTAACGGATTTTTGTGGAGCAACTCCTGGGAAATCTCCATCAGCGAGAGGATGAACATATCGTTCAAGCAAGGGAATCATCATATCAGGATCATTATAAGAGATGAAGCTCTCAAATCGTATTCTCCAATCAACATAATTAGTATTGGCAGTGAATAATGGAGGTTTATTAGTGCTACCGATCTCATTGTTATGTTTTAATAATTGACTAAAGTTTTGAAGCGACATTTTTAAACCAAAAATTTACCAAATCACAAATACTAGATGTTGAATAACGAGTTTTCAAATTTAGCCTTTTTGACTTTTCCTTCCAAAATTTGATTCGAAAATATCGAAAACTGCCCGAGTAGAACGAAACTTTTTCAAAACCAAAATTAAGAACTTTTAAGCTTAAAAACAAAATTTGGTAATGCGAAAAATTTCCCGCCAAAAGACTCCCGCCAAAATTTGGTAATTAAGAATTTTTTTTATAGCGACACTAAGTTAGTGTCGCAAAGTAGTGTCGCAAGTTGTGTTGCACACTAGTGTCGCAGTCTAGTGTCGCAGCTCAAATTAAAATCAAAACCCTAGTAGCGACACAAAAGTAAGTGTCGCACCTAGTGTTGCAGTGTCGCGGCCAGCAGCTCCAAAAACCCTAAAAATCGAAAATTTTCGAAACCCTAACGAATTTCGAACGATAATCAACGAACACACCCAGAAATACACTTCCAAAAGCCAAATCTTCAACCAATTAGACCAAAAACCTTGATCAAACCACAAAAAGCACCACGAATCAAACCGAAAACGTTTCAATTTTCGAACAAATCTTCAAACAAACGCCCGAAAGCTCTGATACCACTTGTTAGGTTCCCTTGTTTTAGGATCTCGACTTGTCGTTTGACTCAATTGAAAGGCGGAAACAATCAATCAAGCAATTGAAACGTAAACACAAACACAACTATTCTATAATCTTTTCGTATATATTAACACTTGAAGACTAACGATTACAAATCACAAACTCTCCTCTTCTCACACTCTCTACCGTATATCTCTCTCTCTCTAGGGTTTGATCAACCTAAAAACGAAATTCTAACTCGATATATATACTAACCCTACTGGACCCTGCGACACAAGCCCTATGTCGCAGGCCCAGCCCATTGCGACACTGCCTTTGTGTCGCTATAGCGACACATGCTCTGTGTCGCACGAATAGTATATTGTGTATATTCTATACTTACATTTCGTTTACAGACTCGAACATACAAACTCAACACTTCACATACTTAGACTAATTAACTTTGACAGGCACAAATATTGACCAACTGACTGACACACATTTATGCACCAACAAAATATATATATATATGTGTGTGTGTGTTTATATATATATATATATATATATATATATATATATATATATAAAAGAAAACAGAGTTATATTTTGTAAAAAACCACAAACGTTTATGACCAAGATATTTTGCATAAACACATGTTATTTAAAAATAAATATCTTCATGAAAGAGGAACCAGAAAAAAACGGTATTCCAACTTTGCGGTTACGTTTCAAATATCTAAAACCATTTTTAATCTAGCGAATATAATTATTTTATATCTAGAATTACATGTTTTGAAGTCTTGAATAAGGATATTGGATAAAAAAATAGTATAGGTATAGATAAATAAATAAATAAATAAATAAATAAATAAAGAAAAAAAAGGTATTTCAACTTTGCGGTTATATTTCAAATACCTAAAACCATTTTTTAATCTAGCGAATATACTTGTTTTATATCTGGAATTTCATCTTTAATTTTGTTCCTATCAATTCATCCTCCACGTTCCAATATTTTTCCATTTAATCCACACCAAGTTAACTGATACGTGTTCGTTATTTATCTTTTCTTCACATTTTCAAATATACTATAAGTCCAAAAGAAAAAAACATCAAGTCTTTATATTCTGGATAGGTAAAAATAATTTATATGAAAGTTAAAAGTTTATAGATAAAAGAGTTTATAAATATCGGCCATCTAAAAATCGTTTTTTGTAGTCGCTTATATTTTCTTTTACATAACCTATATAAGATAACAAATAATTAGAAAATGAATTAGATTTAATTAGTTTTTGATTAATAAAGGGGTAATATATAAATAGGCTATTTATATGTTTGAATAAGTCAATGTTTAAATGTGACATTAAATGGATAATTAAGGAGTTCTGAAATAGATTTTATTAGGGGTAATTAGGTAACTTAATCATGATGAGACTTATTACATAAACAATTAGTGGGATTAAGATCAATAGTGATTAAGTATGAAGACTAATTAATTGAAGGGGTGAGATTAATTTTAGAGGAGTTAATTGTCCATTGCTACATATTTTTGTCTTTCTTATAATAGTAAAAAATAAGAGAATATGAGATAAAAGATAGGAGATAGGAGAAATAACTAACACTGCTTTATAAAATTTGTGACAGTTTTCATATCCGCCGCAACACGCGGTAAGTATACTTGTTAGAAATAATTAGAAGGAATGGAGTTTAAAATAGTTATAAAATGGCTATAAATTTCTTTTATTTTCTTTTTAGTTTTCACGACAACATAAATTTTTAAAAACTATTTTCCTCTCACCATTTTATTTACTCCTCTAGTACTCTTTAACACAATTTTAAATACTTTGTTTATGTTTATCTAATAAGCTCTTCTATAAATGTTTAGATAACTCTATGGAGCTTAATAAACTTTAAATTTTCAGCTTATTAATTAGAATCAATAAATAATATGTTTGAAAAATAAGTCGACCCAAACATCCCCTAAAGGGCTATTTGAATAATCTTATTATGTATTTTTCTTCTTATTTTAAAATAATAAACTTAGTTGGACAAGCCTCGTGACCTTTTTTTCAACAAGGGATCAAAATAGGATTAATAGACGAGTTTCTGTATTTCGTATAAATGTTCAATTAAGTTACTCGAACTATTTATTAGTTCACTTAAATTATTAAATTAAATTAATAAGTTAAGTAACCTGATTTATGTTTATAAGATTATAAGTTAAGTAACCTGATTAAATTTATAAGTTAATTACAACCGATCTGATTAAATAATATTTTTAAGTTGAATAACCTATATGTCACTATTTTGTAAGTTCAGTGATTCAGTCGAACAAATAAATAGTCGAGTAACTTACTTGAATATTTTGAGAAAATAGAATAACCTACTAACCTCTCTATATTAACTTTTTAAAGAGTATGCTCGAGAGAGGAGATTCTAAAGACTTATCAAAATGAGATTGTAGTTTTAATAATTTTCGACTCTCTAAATTTGATAATACTAACAAAAATGAAGTTTGTTAGAAGAAATAATCCCAATCCCTATAATCTCCTAAAATATGTTTGAAATAGTAAATTCTATAAATGATCTCTGCCTATGATTTATATTGTTTTATGAAAATCGTCTTTATATTTTATTTTTCACCTTTTCAGTCCAATAAGTTTATTTGTTATTCAAGAATGGTCCCTACTCTACCTAAAATTACTAAAGTGTCATTTCTCTTGTTATTTTCAGATAGTAAAGATATAAATGGTCAGAGGGTATTTTAGTCAATTTAAGTGAATGAGGGACTATTTTCGAACAAAGTATAAATATATTAGTCAAAAAACACTAAAAAATAAAGTATATACTTAGGTGTAAATCAAGTTTTAGTTTTTTTTTGTTAGAGAAGAATCTCTTTTCACATCTTCCTCATTGGTTCGGGGCGTTTGATGCACAACATACTTTACTTTTTGCTTCCAAGAAAGGTTGGAGAAAAGCCCACCCAAACACCCTAACAATTTGAACCTTTGAGGTCATTTTGGTCGGTTGATGGTTGTTCCTCTTTCTCTTTCTCTGTATCTACCTCACTCAGTCACTCTCGTAAATTAAACTGAACTTTAGGCTAGGGTTTAAAGATGTCGAAGAAGAAAGTCGTCACGAGAATAGAACTCTTGGACCGATGGAGAGCCATTGAAGAAGAAGAAGACGATGATCAGAACGAGTTCGATAATTCAAAACAACTTCATTTCCGCCGTCTTAAAGAAATTTGGTGTGTCATCTATATCATCTATACGCGTGTATATACATATTATTTAATTCAAAACGAGTTTAATGTTCGCACTTAAGTCTTCAATCTATTAAATTATTTGGTTGGCAAGTATGCTTGATTGGCTGGTTAGTTGTTCATGATCAAAATGCATATGGGCATGTAGAAGCAATATTCTAGGGTTGGTCATAGATATATAAATTCTAGCAGGAGCGGCTAAAAGGGATTGGGTTGAGTATTTGAGCAATATGATAAATGATGATGCTTAAAAGGAATTGGAAATTGCAAGCCTGAAAACATAAAGATTACGAGAAATTTACTTTGACGATGGCCGATGAAAAACAAATATGGAAAGACATAAAAATAGAATGTCGTCAATTATTTTGACAAAATCACTTAGAACTACGTGACGAAACATGGACCTAGTCGTTTTTTTACATAAAATGGGTCTCATATCTTACAACGTAAAATCGTTTAGGACTTATAATGTCCTTCACCCCCTAAAAACCCTTGTCGTTATCCTATATCTAACACACAAGATAAAAATTGAGGCCTTAAAAACTCAGGGGTTACAAGCTTTAACCTTGAGCCACCGCTGCATTCTAGTAGAGTGTATCTGATTACAAAGCAAGACAAGACTTAACAGTTGAACACAACAAGTGGCATGCAATTTGTAGATGCATGAATCTTAAATATTAAGATAAGCTTGGATATAATCTTTCTGCAACTTGTAATTTCACTTTGCTATCCTATAAGTTCCACAATAAGCTTGGATCTTTTGCTGTTTTGTGATCCATCTTCTGAATGCTATTTCTTATAACTATATATACACGTATGTATGTTTATTTATTGAAATAATGGAATATCTGTTTCTTAATTTATATGCAGGTTTGCTGATGCATTTAATTTCTTGATATATCTTCCTAGAGAAAATCATATTTGGTGTGGCTTTTGGGATATAATGGGACCGCTACTAGAAACATTCTACAACTACTTTAAAGATGATCGTCAGGATTCTCCTCTCAAGCTTCTATGGAAAAGAGTTTCTGAAGAATTACAAGTTTGCATGCAATGCATTTGTCAGCATCATCAAGCCAAGGACACATATGCCATGGAGTATGAGTTGAGTTCAATTGGACCTCTTCTTGAGGTGTTATGTAGGCTAGATGAAGAAAGGGTGACTAATCAATTGAAAGAGATGAATGCACGAATAGCACAGGGGGAGTATGATCAGGTGAAAGACAATGCCAAAGTTATTAGCGTCATGTATGAGGTGATTTTTTTTTTCACACATTCCTCTCAGATCTTCAAGTTTATGTATTGTATGGAAATGAAAAAATTATTCTAATGTTTCTTCTAGTAGTACGCAGTTTATAATCTGCTGGTGGTAGGTGTGATGTATTATACTGTAGAAGTTTTCTCACAATTGCTTAGTCAATTGTTTATCCTGCTTCATCTATTATTCCATTTCAATAGTAATAATGATTTTTAAAGTAGATTTAGCTCGAGTGCTAGATAATGAGGTTTACTGATAACAACTTTTGTTATTAAGCATTGCGTTGCCTATCGTCAGAATGGATGTAATTTTACTTTAATTTGACTTGGTGTATGCAAGTTGAAGCGTTATCTGCTCTAAGTTTTGTATTTTATATTTGTATAAGATATGGGGATGATAGTTTCTTTAACTGAAATGTTGACCTGAGAACCCGATAACCGGAATTGTCCGCGTTCCATTTTGTCTTGGGCTTTGCAGTTAAAAACTGATCCTTAGGCATTTAGGCTCTAGAAACGTCCGTATCTTTTTAATCAACAAAACAAATAAGTTTTAATCAGCAACCCTGCTGATCACAGAACTGCTCTGGCTCAGGTGCAGCTGTCATAAGTTATTTTTATATACTGAAGTGATTTTTTAGCTTCTGTCAGATCAATATAGTTTTGCATCATCATGAAAGGTGCATTACTGCGTCATGATGTCTAGAGTAATTAGATGGGACTTCCCCTGTTTTCTGAAAATAAATGTTGGCTATTATGGTTCATGTAGTAGTTTCCTTCTGCATTGTAGGCTGTGAATATATCAAATGCATGTTTTCGCTTATGATTTCTCCCTAAATCTTTGGTCACTAACTACTTAAGGTAGTCAATGAAACATAGTAAATGCATCATTATATTTTAATTCTCTGATCTTCTTACATCAGTTGGTTCTCTTATAATGCTGACATGCTGTACAATTACTTCAGTATAGCTAGCCAAGAGAAGTTACGGTTTATTCTTGCTCTGCAGGCTGCTTGATATATTCATGGTTGAGTGTTAGTATTGTAAGTTGTTTAATGATGCAGCACACAATGGCACAAGTAGTTCCAGTTAAATTAAACGAAAATCAGGAGTAGTACGCCCGGTTTTGGCTGTTTATTGCAACAGAGCTAACTTAGGATATTGACTTCTGAGTTGACACATTTATAGGGATAATACCTAAAGATGTCCGATTCAAGCTTTACTAGGGTTATACATTATAATGCTTGGAATTCTGCCTTGCCAACTACCTAAATCTGTTACTTATAACTTACATACCCAAATTACGTATCTAATTTTTGCATTATTCAGAAGTTAGAATCTTTCTGCCTTTCCAACTACTTATTCTTCTTGTTATACAAATGTGACTATCAGATATCTTGAACAATAGTTTTTACTTATACATCTCATTGTGTTACAGGTGTTGATGTTTCCTGTCTTGTTGGATGATCAATCCTTGGTCACCGAGTTTCAGATATTCATCGAAGCAGTTGATGACTCTCATGAACTTAATTTGGATGGGCATCAACAATACCCAGTACACCCTTAACAATATTCTTTTCTTATTCCTTTTTTGCTCATAGCAGCTCTAATATCACAATGAGTGTTTTTCACTGGTTTATGTAGGGAGTTTATGCACTACTTTTCCTCAAGACAAGAAGGTGTCGCTCCATAGGTTTCCGCTTAGCTGGATACATGGGAAAATTGAGGTATCATTTCTTGTGCTTCTTGTTCGAAGGTCCAATTGAGCTTCCTCCATTGCTCGTAATGGTGGATGATCACTCTGGTGAGTGGTAGACATGAATGACTTCCTGGTGAATGCTAGACTATTGCCCATGTCTAACGCGTGAACAGATCAATCTGTAATCTTCTTAGGAAAGCCCTCATATATTAAATGGATTAACTATTTTAGAATCCATTCCCAAGTAAAAGGAAAACGTATGGGAACTTATCTGTAATAGAGCAGTGATAAGAGTAATAAGAACATAAACCGATCAGGCATGAAAAATCTCTTGCAAGTCACAATTGTGCAAAATGTTTGGAATGATTATTAGAGAGCAAACAACAAAAAATGTATGGAATAATCAGTTGAGGGATCGGGTGTATTGTGAGCACTCGTCCAATATATGAACTTTTGCTCTTAATTTTGTTAGAGGAAAGCATATAAGTAGCACATATTGGGTTGCCGTTTCTGATCCTTGACATGGATGATGGTGCTTTCTAATTCTATTTGAGAGCAACAGCAATCTGAATAGTCAGATTGTTTTCGTGATACAAACAATTAGCTTTTAATTTTAATTGCAAAGGCTCTAGAAGCGTAGTTGGTCCCCTAGAAGGGATATATAGAAAGAGTTATTTGAGGCAATCTGAAGTGATTCTTTTTTTAGGAAAACATGGATTTGTCAAGTTATGGAGAGTTCCACTAAATGGGTCATACTAGCCTACTAGGGTGTTCATTCCAAAGTAACGTCAATTGATCTCTGACAAGCTTATCAGCTGTTCCCAAAGTTTAGCTAACCTCAAATAAGCATCATTGATCTGCCCAACTGAAAGCTGTAGTTTACTCACTCTGGTTGCACACTTAGCAGCTTGTGAGATGTCCGTGAGAGATTCTCTGATTACAACTAACACGGCTTTGTTTTCTGTAGACCTTTTAGTTCTGGACAAAATTTAGTCTCAGTTGAACATGTATCTAAAGGAACTTTGGCTGGAAGCATTAGATATCATTCTTCAGATATCGCCTGATCCTGTATTAGCTTGAACAAAGACACATGTCTGTTATTCTTCTCTATAAATTTCAGCAACACCCTTCTGCTCTGGTACCTTCCCTAATGAAGTGGGGTGATTTTTATACAGCTTTCATAGGCTACCCATATGAGAATTGGGCAAACTTTTCCTACGGGTCCTCGTCACAGCCTAAATCTTTTGCATAGTAAATTAAAATCCTTGATCTTTATAAATATAGGTGTGGCAAGTGCTTGACATATGATACTAGGCTTAATTTTGTTAGAGTTATGCCAAATACATGAACTAATAGGATTAAGATGTAGGATATATCGATAGAAGCTAGAGAAGTTGCTATGTTATGCTTACATGACAAACTCTTGTAGGATGACTGTAAGATAAATTGGTTACGACACACATTACAACGTTAATGGCAATGCAAGGCCGGTGAATGTAATCATGTCTGGAACATCATATTTTGCTAAGCTTTATCGATCCATTTCTTCTGTTAATTATAGTGTTATGTTTCATCAATTTTGTTTACTTTTGATTTTCAGTTTTCTTATATCATCATGATCTGAGTAGTTCCAGTGTAGGAAGGCTGCGTATTGCTGTTAACGTTTATGTTGATATCCACTAGTAGCTTAGTTTTACAGCATTACCGCACAAAGTTTGTTTAATATGTTTCTTTCTCTCTCCAGGAATGCAGCAGACTTGGATCCATTGCAACCCTTGCTCAAGAAATATATTGTGTTTTTAGAGACAGAAGTTGTGCCTCTAAATGCTGAGAGCTCAAGGCCAAGGATGCAGATGGATCGAATAACTGTATGGCTTGGAATCAAGGCACTGTAGGGAGCAGTGGCTTTTACTAACTTTTGAAACTATCCCCTTCTCATTTCATTACTAATATTCTTGATGTGTTATTAGTGTTATAATTAAGTCTCGACTTCTTATTATCTTTTTTGCTCTTTATCTGAAGGCTTGGGTTTTTAGAGCCTCATGCTTTTGAAGAAGGGATTTTGGAGTGCTATCCCAATTTTCTGAGTATTGTACTCAACCATATTTGTGATGATTCCCTTGAGTTTTCTTATGCAATCAACTGCCTTAGATTACTTTTTGAAATGCTTGGTATGTTTTTCTTGGATTTTATATCTTTACTGTAGAATAGTCGATTGTTTTTCATTTTGTACGTACAGTCTTCTAAAATAGTTTGTTATTTTTCAAGGATGTAAGCTCTGGTTAAGGGCAACATTATCGCCGAATGTAATGCGCGACACACTCCTCGGTCAGTGTTTTCATACTCGAGACGAGAAGAGCCACAAGGAAATATTTGATCTTTTTCCGCCTTTTCTTCAGGCATGCTGTGTTATATACTTCATTTTGGTTTCAAATCCACTTTGCTTTTCTTTTTTTTTGTACATTATTTTACTGGAGAGTTCAATGACAGAAGACATTCTGTAGTCTTGATAATGTGCATTATTTATCTGCAGTCTCTTGAGGCTTTGCAGGATGGGGAATACAAAAAGCAACGCAGACATATTATTTACTTTCTTCTGCATCAAGTAACTGTTAGTAGCAACTTCAGCACTCTAATGAGAAAGAAGGCTTGTCAGGTATCTGTTTTTCTCTAGATTGGGATGAAGTACATGCTATATTATTTTGAACATCTATAATTGTTATACTTGCAAGGTATGGTCTTTGCCATAACTTCTCAGTAATTGATGGCTAAATTGTGTTCGCAGATAGCTCTTCTCCTTATCCACCGAGGCTACATAATGAATCCTGCCTGTCCACCTTTTGAGTGTGCACACATGTGGTATGATATTTGTATTATATCTGCACAAATTTACTGAGGATTATACCCGTGTTTGTTTGGTATGTCGTACTTAAATATCATATACTTAGGCGGTGCTTGTTTGGAGGGTTTAGTTTTCAAGCTATGGGTTTGAAAGTGATACATATTGTTTGTTTTAAGGGTATGGGTGTAAGAAAACCCACAAAGAATAGGTTTATGGAAACCTCTCCTAGATGGTGGGTTTTAAAAACCCATTCCTAGTTTGGAACGCACATCTTCCCCCTTCCTCTTTTTACCTCTAATCTAAACCTATATCCAAACTACACAAACAAACAATTTTTTATATAATCATATCTTTTTCATTTATTTTTCTCTTTCAAACCTATACCCATTTACATTCCACCTCCATTCCCATCGACAAACCAAACGCCTCCTTAGTTGAGAAAGACGTGTTAAACTTTATAGATGTATGAAACTTCATACATAGTTTATTTTGTAACAAGGCCATAATATTTCAACAACATAAATAAAAACTTATAAAGTCATAGAAACTAAATCTTGTAAATAGTTTCATCAATATACACAATCTATGATATAATAAGCACAGTTGCTACGGTGATAGCATCATAAACTGAATAGGAAATTAGAAAATGCGTTTACAATTGCATTTTATCTTTTTAGTTTTTATAATAATATGTTGAATATTCAAAAAGCTGTCGCTAACTTATTGATTTTTCGCAAAGGAGTGGTTGCTAGATTACTTTTAAACACATTCCAGTTGATTTTTACTGTGTATAAAGAAACAATTGTTGCCAATCACAATTATTTTATGAAGTATTTTGTTGATGTACTTGTCGTGAGATCCTTTCTTATGTTTATGGCACAGGGGTCCTTCTCTCGTGGCATCTCTCAAGGACTCGACACTCTACAGTTCTCTTAGGCAACCTGCTTTTGATTTGATCCAAACTATTATTGTCTCTGATGCATCTGCATTAGCGTCTTCAATTCTACACTTTCAAAAACACAAAAGTGTTGATAGGAATATCGTTGACGTCAGAGATAAAGATGACAAGGAAGACCTATTTGCAGATGATGTCGAAGATAAAGACGCCAGTTGTTGGAATGGATTTAGCATGCAGAGTCAAATTATATCAATGGAATATGGGACGTGGATGTGCATTCCGATGCTATGGGTTGATGTTTTAGTTGAAATTGATCCTGCGGTTCTACCAGTATCATTTTCTAAGGCAGTTTTGTGGGCTCTATCTCGTTTTTCAATGGTTGAACCTGGAACTAGTACTGAGATGGCTCTTCCAGTTGGACATTGGTTAACCACAAATGCTCCAGAAGTATCACATCTATTTGAGTGGAGAACACCGACTGGTTCCGATGAAGGTGGAGATGCAGAAGAGTCAAAGAACTCGGTCAAGGTAACTACAATGTGCATCCCGTTAATCAGAACATTCAGGAGGTTAGTTTTATACTGCTATGCCCTCTAAATGTATGTTTAAACATTGTATCATGAAAATTTGGGTGCATGGTGAAAACCAGAAGTGACATGATAGTTGATATTAATCATTTCATCACAGGTTAACATCCCATTTTATTTCAAGAGTGGAGCAAGGTGAGCTTCGGAATCATTGGACTTGGGAACCAAGGATGGCTGAGAGCTTAATCCTTTTGGTTGTTGATCCTGATGATGTAAATGCTTCCCTTCAAATTCATTAATTTATGTAATTACAAATTCACTGCTATGGCATCCCACCATCCACCCACACCCACCACCAACTTCCATCTAGGAATCTATGGACTTCTTTTTTACTTCTTTCTTGTAATGGTCTGTCCATAGTTGTTAGACTCTTATGAGTCGTGACTCGAATCTTACTAATCGAGTCAAAAATCCCAAAAACCAGGCGACTCGGAGCCCGACTCTTAAATGACTTTGACTCATATGAGTTATTTACCGACTCTTCTTACGAGTCGGTTAATTAGACAAAATTTGAACAAGATCGAAAAAAGAAGAAAACATATAATCAATGACTAGAATTTGTTTTGAATTAAGTAGTTATGGTTGTTGCCACTTGCAAGTCGATGACTTCACCATGAACCCTCAGTATAGATAACATAAGTATGGTATGACGGTCTCCATTAGATGGATCGAGTACTGCTCTACTTCTCTTGACAACCAAAATCTTGCACAACATTGCCCCTTTGAGTGTGTTAAAGATAAGATCAGTATTAGTATACGTTTATTTAGTTTCCTAGTATAGATTATCTTGTTTCCTAGTTTATCATTTTCCCTAGTTCTTGTATCCATTATAAATAGAGGGTTCAACCTCTTAATGAAATAACACGAAATATATTCCCTTGAATCTGATTACAGAGTGATATCTTAAAGACACTCTAGAGACTATGAGAAGTTGTGATTAATGAAACGGTTCGGCTGATTGAGGAATCAAGTTTTTACAATAGTGTCACCTTCTCGATTACTACGCTTAATCTCAAATTCCAACTATTTTAATCTACATATTAAATATATATTCTTAATAGTTTATTATAATTGACTTTGTGTTATTACTCTTGCGGGACGAGTCGCGAGTCGATATCCTAGGGATCTGTCTTATGAATTGTCAATGAGACCTTTCTCTTGGTTGCAGAATGCAAGGCAAGTGGGTAGGCGCATTCTTGAACAAGTTGCGAACACACGAGGCCTTCTTTCTTGTTTACTGTTTCTGTGTTCATCCTCTGCGTCAATATCAGCTGTTCTTCTAGGGCTGAGACATGCTCAGGAATTGGTATTTTTGTATTTACTTTGTTTTTCTTCTTCTCAATATCTATCTAAATGTGATAGTGCGAGGCATTTGTTTTCTAGGATATGATGCTTGTAACATGCTGATTAGTTCTAGGAAGAACTTTGATTGAACAAGAGTGAAGTTGTTTCTCATACCTTTAGATAGCCTTGGCTAGTTGGCTATTGCTAGTATAAAGTTATTGTCAAAGATTCTCAGTGTCTTATTGCTTCCTTCTGATATTCAATCAAAATCATATCATCATAACGATATTAATAAGTTGCACATTATCTTCTGACGGCTGGTTTCAGGATACTCATTTATGTTCCCATAACTACAAAGGTGGCAGGAAGTTATATTTTAACTCGCCTCACTTCTGCATGAATATAATAGGGTTTGTTGTTTGAAAGTGTATTATAGTTTACCTCTTTTACTATTGTATGGAGTTTACTTTCAAAACTTTTATTATATGTATTGAACTTGTAAATCTCGTATATTGTATGTACACTTTTCTTTTTTGGCCTTGACAAAAAAGGAAAGTTTCCTTTTTTCTCAAGGCCAAACAAGGAAAGTGTACATACAATATACGAGATTTACAAGTTAAATACATACAATAGACCAAATGAAAGTACGTCTCATACAATAGTAGAAGAGGTAAAGTATAATACACTTTCAAACAATAAACCCAATAATATATGATTTGAGTTTGTTCACTCTTCCTTAAAATGATGTATTGTCATGATAATCTAAGGCTAAATGATTTATTCATTACATTCAAATTTGCGAATCTACTCATAGTTTAGTGTACTTTTCAGCTTCTGTTGGATTTGGTGCTGCAAAGATTTCAAAGTGTACATCATTTCTTTTTTGTACTTTGCAAGCTACTTACCGAAGGGTTATCTTCTGGTCAGTGCGATGACCATAGTAATTTAGAGCTCTCATCTCAAGGTGGATTCCTACAGCAGCCTGCGTTTGATTCCATGACTCCTGACATTGATGGAAACCCGTCAAAGTTTGATTCAACATATTGGAAAAAGTTTAGTTACTTATTATCAGAAGTTGCATGGCCATCTTTTTGCATATGTTTATCTGAAGGGAAGGTTTTCATTGACTATAAGATCTCACAGGTACTATCCCTTTATCTTTCAGAATGCACTTGGGAATTTTATTTGTCAAGGTTACTCACTCGCATGTTTATGTGTATGTAACTATGTATTTATGGAAATTGTCTAGAGCCAACTCATACTGGCGAAATAAATTTCCGATTTAAAGTGTTCTTATCCAAGGATTGAGATTTAATACCAATCTGACTTTTCAAGGTTGGACAGTCTATTAGCTATAACTACAGATATGTTAGAGAAATCTCAATCGTTTTTTTGGCCAGTCTGATGTCTGTGAATGAGTTGGCTGCAATATTATCCATAATTAAGTACTTTTTCCGGATGTCATTTTAAAGAATCGATCAGCTAAGCACATATATAACCGCCTCTTCGGATACTTGAATTTTAAATCTGAAGGTACCCTAACCTGGGTTGGTACCATTGTGGCCAAAAGTTTGCTGGTATTAGGTCATTATTTAAGAGGCTTCTTTTAGTGCGCAAAACCTATCTTAAGTGATTTTAGATGAACACGTTTCTGTAAATAATTGTTTGGGTTCCTGAGGCAAAAAAAGACTCCCCCTCCCCGAGTTATCCGAACAAGGAAAACCTCCTTGTTTACCGGTTCATCTAGAAAGCTATGTATGGAAAGTTCAGTTTTCTGAGAACGTGAATGCTTGTGAAACAATTAAATGTCTAGGTTTCTCTAAAGTGCAAATGTAATAATGGACCATTACTTACTCGAGGAGATAGTACAACAGAAGGCGCCCTTTAGGCGGTGCCTAGGCTCCAGGCGAGGCGCCTTGGTGCCTTGGGTTTTGTTTCAAAAATCTGTAACTAGAGTTTTTTGGGTTAAGTTTTTTGGGCTCAAGATTTCGTTTCAGGTCCATTAATGCATAGTACTAACACTATCTAACTTTCTAACATAACAAAATTTCTGTAATGGCTGTTAATGTTGAAACCCCATTTGCGGCTTTGGTCACAAACCTTCAATGGAGGGCTGTAAATGTTGAAACCCCATTTACGTGAGGCTCTCGCCTTAGCGCCTGGCGCCTAGCGCCTCGCATCGCCTATCGCTTTTTTAAACCAAGTTTCCAATCATGTGACTAACTTCTAGTTTATATTCCTTGTAATCTAGGTCTACATTACTTCTTGCTCAGTTTATACTTGGTTCTTCTATTGTATATTGCTATTCCCTTTATGTCCTTGGCCATAACAAGGAGCTAAAGAAATACAGTGTATGTAATCTACGTCATACGCATTTGAATTGTAGTGGAGTATTTCAATGGATGGATTTTCTTAATTATCTACTTTTATGTAGCGTCAGGGTTGATGATTTTCTTAACTAGCCACCCTAAATTCTCCGGATAACCGATGAAGTTGAGTATTATTTTGTTGTTATTTCAGATGACTTGTATCCGATTACTTGAATGCTTACCTGTTGTTGTTCAAAGGCTCCAGCAATCTATGCACAAAATACCAGGAGATTCAGACATCATGGTAAAGAATTCAGTTAGCTATAAATGGCTTCATGATTTAATGTACTGGGGCAAGTCTACTCTTGTTGTTGTAGTTCGGTATTGGAAACAAACAATGCTTTCTTTGCTTGATATGCTTAAGAAGTCAAGCGATGATAAAACATCCTCTATCATGGCTATTGAAAAACTTATTCAGTCTGGTATGTTCTCTTTACACACTCACAGATATATATATATTCTTTCGTGTTTTGCTATAGCCATTTACATCGCACGTGAGTTCATTTTTGTCGTTGGTTGCAGAAAACATTTTATTCGATGCATTAAGTGAACAGGTATCGTGCCTTTTTGGTTCACTGAAGGATGATGTCTGTATACCTTCTAATGGCTATGGAAAAGTGAACTTTAAAGCCTCACTTTCGCAACCTGAGGGAATATTGCACAATAAGGAGTCTTCCACTGCAAAAGTAGGAGCTTTTCCCTTAGAGGATTCAATTCTGCGGATTTCGAATTCAGATTCTGGTGATAAAATGGTGAGAGAGAGTGTGATAGTTCTTTCAGATGATGAGATTGATGTAAGAGACAACGTTAACACTGTAAGTGTTTCTCATGGTGGGTCAAGTCCTTCGGTGTTTGTTGGTGAAGCTATGGGCTCAGAAAATGTTGAAAGAGCTTCAGTAGTTGAGGAATCCACAAATATTTATTCTATTGTTATTACTGATACTATAAGATTAGTTGATCAGAAGCTGGAGGTAGAGAGAGATGTGGACAGAGTAAGACCATCTTCTGTGGTAAAAGGGAAATCTGTACAGGGCACAAGTAAAGGAAAATCATGTGACGTGCAGAAGAAATCTGCATTGATGAAATCACGTGTAGAAAATATCAGTTCCAAGATGGATAATTCTGTTCGATTCCAGCGTGCATCCGGTTTGAAGAATATATCTGATGATTTTAGGTCTTCGAACCAACCTATTAATAAGGCTTCAACAAAGAGTGATGGGATCATCAAGGATTTGGTATTTGATGCTAAAGATGATCCATGGGAGTTTGCATTAAAATCTGCAAGACATCATCATTCACACCTGGGAAAACTGAACACTGGTGGTCCAAAGCGGCAAGTGATTCAGCTTAACTTACCAGTTGAAACCAGAGTTCCACAATCAAACAGGCTGCACGGTGGACATCAGAGGTTTAAACCTGTAAGGCTAGACGATTGGTTTAGACCCATCCTTGAGATGGATTATTTTTCTACAGTAGGTTTAGCGAAGAATCAAACTACTAGGAAATTGAAGGAGGTTCCTGTTTGTTTTCAATCTGCTGATGACTACGTGGCAGTCTTCCGTCCATTGGTGTTAGAAGAATTTAAAGCACAGCTACACAGTTCGTATATGGAGATGGCTTCTTCAGATGAGATGTCCTGTGGAAGTCTGTCTGTGATGTCAGTGGAAAGAGTTGACGACTTTCATGTTGTTCGTTGTGTTCACGATGATAGAGAGTCAGAAGGTTCTAGGACCTGCGTGGAAAATGATCTTATATTGCTTACAAGACAGTCTTTTCAAAATTCTTCCCATGATGTTCACATGATTGGAAAGGTATACGATATATTATTTTTATAGTTTGAGTTACTTCATTTGAAATTTCAAAGCTGTTTATGTTATACCGGAATTGCATAAAGTGAGCCTCTTTCAGTTTGCTGTAGAGATGCTGCCTTATAAATTTTCTAAAGAAGCTTAGAAAAGCCGATATGGTTTGTGATTGTGTTTTTGATCACAAAACCAGAAGGTTGCTTGTCTGTTATGTTGAGCATACAATTTTTAAGTTTATTAACTACCCTTGAAAGTATTGGTAAATTTCTTTTTGTGATTGATCAAAATCTATATATCTTGTGTACATTAGTAATCACATGGTCAAAATTATTCCTGCATAATACTTACATGCTTCCAAGAGAACGGCTTACTATTAATGTATTTCAATTATTTAATTGTTTACTGTATTTCAAGTGCATTTTCAATGAGCTCTTGTGTTGTTGGACAACCTACATTACTTTAGGACTAGCTTATGCAAGGGTCACAAACTGGGGATGCAGATGTTACATGAGTTTTGCGATATAAGAGTATCCTTCTTCTTAGGATTTCATAAAATTACTGGTCATTCAGAATTGCCATTTACTTGTCACGATAGGACATGCCTTTTGTTGTCAAACACCCCACCCAGCTGAAGATTTAGCTTTGCTGCTTTCATTTTGACATTTTTGCAAGCTTATGTGCCTTTGAAAGCTACTTAAGTAGGGTTTAGCTTCAAAACATCCTCGTTTTCTGGAGTTTGTGAATTAATTTGCTTTTGGTGAGTTAGTGATTGCATATCAGTATGTTTGGTATTATTAATAAGAACTTTAAAGGAATCTGCAGAATATAATTGTATAAATGAACATAGAAAACCTTATACTGGGAATTGATGTTTACCTAATTGGATGGATTCTCCCGTTAGAACTTGGGGACACTGATTTACTTGGCACCACATATGGAAAAGGTAATTGGTCTAGGTTCTCATATATATATAGATATGTGTTCAGGGCTTAGTGTTGTATATCTGCTGATATATCCAGCTGATGTCAGAGATTTGATCAATAGGAAGAAAGTTAGATGATGTTCCATGACGTATAGCTGAACTTATAGTAAGAAACTCAGATATGGTGCCATGAAGTACAGCTGATGTCAGAGACTTGATCATGAGTAACAATGTCTTCTAAATGGCTTAATAGATTTCACTTTTCATACTTCTTTCTTAAATAGGAACATCATAGTTGAAAATGAAGTCAACCATTTCATCTCTGTACTGATTCTAACATCATTTGTATGTATGGTTTAATTATTTTGTTGCAAAAAGTTAATGAGGTTTAGTCTCTCTAGTTGGGTAGTACTTCGAAACTTTTAGTATATTCTTCCTGAACTTATTAGCATTTTGCTTGAGCAGATGATGTACATCAGATATCGGTCGTTTTGTCTGGGAAACTATAACTAATAAATAGTAAATACCCACGTATAGTGTATAATGTCCATGTATCATACATCTAGTTAGTTTCACAGCTAATAGATCAATTAGTTAGTAGTCAATAGACGCCGATTGTTTTACTGACAAACTCATCAATTTCATGATTGTTTTTCTGTCTCTTACGGCTATGGCATTCTTTAAAAAAAGTGTATTTCAATTGTTCCAGGTAGAAAGATGTGAGAAAGATAATAAAAGAAGATCAAGCATATTAATGATTAAGTTATATCTTCAGAATGGATGTTCTCGTCTAAATCGGGCCAAAAAGCTCCTACTGGAACGAAGCAAGTGGTACATTCATCGCATCATGAGTATCACTTCCCAACTAAGAGAATTTCAGGCTCTGTCGTCAATACATAGTATTCCTCTTCTTCCCGTCATCATAAATCCTGATAACCAACCAAAGATCCTCAAATCAAGGATAGATCTGAGTAAGCTGTCCAAGCCTTTACAACATATTCTTGAATCTTCATTTAACGACTGTCAACTTCATGCAATAAGTACTGTCACTGGAATGATGGACTTAAGAAATCATCATGATCTATCCCTTATACAGGGTCCTCCAGGTATTCATGTATATGCTTATCCACAGCCTTATTTTAAGCTTTTATAATGCCTTTACTGTAAATAATTTGGAAGTGTCTTTCATTAGGTACTGGGAAGACACGGACTATCGTGGCAATTGTCAGTGCTTTGCTTTCAAAATTAACCGGAATGAATGCTCGAAGGATGGAAAGTAGTGTTGTGAGAGCTAGCAACACTTCTTCCATAACTAAAATGCAAATGAGTCAATCTGCTGCAATTACACGGGCCTGGCAGGATGCAGCATTGGCCAAACAACTAAAGGATGATGAAGTTATAAACTCTAGAGATACTGCTAGTCACATAAGAGGTCGAGTTCTCATATGTGCGCAATCAAATGCTGCAGTTGATGAGCTGGTGTCCAGAATATCCAGTCATGGCTTATACGGCAGCGATGGAATAATGTACAAGCCATATCTTGTTAGGGTTGGTAATGCAAAGACAGTTCATTCAAGTTCTATACCTTTTTTCATTGACACCCTTGTTGACCACCGTTTAAAGGCTGAGGAGAGGGTCGAGGCTAGTGATTTGACGGGTGATACAGACGGGGACTCTTCAATTGTTCTTCGTTCTAAGCTGGAGAAGTTAGTCGATCGTATTAGGTTTCTTGAAGCCAAACGAGCTAATTTAAGCAATGGAGATCCTGCCTCAGATAATTTTCTTGAGAGGGATGCTAGCATGGGTGATGATGATGTGAAGGAAATGTCTGATGCAGAAATAGGGGCAAAGCTTAGAGCACTATACAGCGACAAGAAAGCAGTCTACATAGATCTTTCCACTGCTCAGGCTCGAGAGAAAAAAGTTCATGAGAAAAGAAAAGCTTTAAAACTTAAATTGCGCAAGTCTATACTAAGGGAAGCTGAAATTGTGATAACAACATTGAGTGGTTGTGGTGGAGATCTTTATGCGGTGTGCTCTGAATCTATGCTTACTCATAAGTTCAGCCCTTCATCCGAGTCTTCATTGTTTGATGCTGTTGTAATTGATGAAGCTGCTCAAGTATGAATCTTCGCTTTTCTTCATTTTTGTCAACTCTGTAGCCACTTTTTCTATAGCTCCAGACTATGTATTTGTTGCTTTCTAAGCATGTACTTCACTTCTGGCAGGCTCTCGAACCTGCTACTTTGATTCCTCTTCAGCTCTTAAAATCAAAAGGAAGCAAGAGCATTATGGTTGGGACTATTCTAATATGTTTAAATTTTTTTATTTTTTTATTTTTTTTATATATATATTTTTTATTTTATTGTTCTAGTTAAGTTGAATTTATGAAACTTATTCGTTACGTATCTTGTTTAAGGTTGGAGATCCAAAGCAGCTTCCTGCAACCGTTCTCTCTGATGTTGCAAGTAAATACCTCTATCAATGCAGTATGTTTGAACGTCTACAGAAGGCTGGTCATCCTGTTACTATGCTTACAAAGCAGGTAAACTGTGTTTCCATCTTATGTATATACTTATGTGTGTTTTAATAATTTCAATTTATTATGTAATACCCTCCTCTTTTTTATTGTGATAAATAAAACTACCTAGCAAATTAGGTATACACACCTTCCTCTGCATACTTACATAGCCATGCATCTATACACTATATGTCTATATGTATGTATTTTGTTTATAAACATATACGTCATATCTATGTATTTTATTTTAAAGCATATACACTATATCTGTACTAAAAACCAAAGTGATTTATGTAATAAGGTCTAGGAATTATTTAATAGGTAGCAGTAGCACCCATATCTTTACATAATACAGGGCTATAGATAGGACCCTTGAGAGATTATTGAATGTAAGCTGAATAACTTAGTATAGTAGATTAACTACCAGTCACCCTGAAATAAGTTTATGTGGCCCTTCATACACAATAATTGTAGTGGCCTTGACGTGGACTTTTACCGTATTCGTCGGTTCGGGAAGGCACGTCTGGGGTTTTATATTTTTAATTGCTGGGGACCTAAGTTTTACTAAAGTAATAGCTGTAGTATGACCTAGGGTCGTTCTTTGAAGCTAATCGTATTGTGAAACAGAGATGTCGGGAAAAGCGATTCGATTTAGTGATGGTTTTAAAATGGTTTGCGTGGGTTTTTTTTTTCTTAGGTCCGAAATTAAAGTTAAGCAAATAAACAATAAATAAAGAAAATAGATTTAAATCAGTATGGAGAGGAGTGTTTGTTGTGACTTCATTAGCTCATACATGGGGTGATGTTTTTAGGGTTGAAGTATGAAAACGTCTTTAAGTGTATGCATCTTACTTGACTTATATGTTCGTAGTGTAAACACTAGCACCCTACTATTCGGATAACCGAACAGTATGTCACTGAGTCCTAGGCTATCATGAGTCTGATCAGATCGGGCTGCTTTAAACTCCCCTCACTGTCTCTAAGAGACCAAGTGACCCTCTTTGGATGTATGTACCCGGGGTGCAGGAATGAGGCAGCAGACTGCAATTTATCTTCTTACCTTTCTTAACACTACGGGGACATCTAAGCTAGGTAAGACACTTAAGTTTAAGATAAAGTTTTGGTGGCTGCTAACTTTGCATTAATGGCAATGGTTTAATCTAGGGCCGGTAGATAACCATGATGTGGTACAGTCTTCAACCTCCGGCTTTTCCGTGGCTTCTACGTGTTTGTACTACACCTGAGGGTGGTTACAACGCTATACCAAGTTTTCAGCCGCTTTACGGTCTTTCCGGTACCACATACTTTTTGGTCACCCTAGAATAAATAATCCTATGTTTGTATTACAGTTCAGCTATCTATGATAATTAAACCACCCGTTCACTTTATATTTATAACTCTCAATAAATCCCTAATTGATTCACGACGTACTATACGATAGATTTAGACAATATTACCATAACTACAAAATCAGACCACGCTTTTATGAAAACATAGATAGGTAATTACCGTTTGATCAAGGTTCGCGACTCCTTGTCATAAAGGTTTTAACCACGTTTATTGGAGGAAAGATGATAGTTTAATTTATAATCATAAATGTAAAGTTAAACAATACAACGAGTTTTCAACTGTGTATTAAAGTAACATCACCTCAAATATTAACAAGCTAACTACATCACAACAAGCACATAAGTTAACTACTCACTAAGCATGGCAATAAATCCTAAATCTAGCATAATAACAATAACATTAACATGCATCATTATAAAAGATAAGGAAAGATATAACCGTGGTTAATGCGTAGATTGAATATATGCTGAAAGCGAACAGAACTCCGAAATATCTTGACAATATTACCAATAAGCCCTCCAAGTATTCCAACAATATTACAAAGCTACCCCTCCGTTATTCTTGGTTAAATATTAACCAAGAACTAACTGATTCTAACCTAAATATCTAACTACTTAACTCTAGAGAGAGAAAGTAGAGAGAGAGAGAGTGTGTGTGAGAGAAAGGTGTGAGGGAATGAAGAATGAGTGTGTAGGGATGATTGAATGATGAAGGGGGAGGTCTCTATTTATAGGCAACGTCTCAAACCTTATGTACAAGTCCCAAAGCACACAATACAAGGACAAACTGAAAAGTGGCATCACCGGGACAACTTGATACTGTATACGACACCTATAGGGGCCGTATACGGCCTCTAGATACCGTATACAGTACCCTATGGGGCCGTATACGGCACCTAGGGGTGCTGTTTGGTTTTTGCCCGTTGTCCGGTCCTTCGTTTGTTGCTTGTTTCGGTCGTATCTTCTTTGTTACTTATCCGTTTGACTTGATTCTTTCGCCTACGATCTAGTAATTCCGATACGCTTCTAATGGTACCAATTTCAGGTATTTTGGATGTCTATAGCTCATACGTGCTTGGAATACGTTCGGTTGATCTTTAGATGCCGTAACTCCTTCGTCCTTTATCTGTTTTGCTTGATCCTTGATTCCCCGACCTCGTAATCACCTATGGAATCATATAAGATTAGTTAGGAGGTGTATCTCATAAGGTAAATATAAGTGGAGGAATCATGTGAAGTTTATTTGCTTCGTTTTGCATGTTATTTGGATGTTTTTATTGATTTTTGTTGCATTTTAGTGATTTTTGTTGCAACCTCTATATTTGAACCACTTTAGTGATTTTTAGTAAATAAACATTGATTTAAGATGTTTTTCACTAATTATTAGCTCAAATCGTGAGGAATAATGTACGTAGAAACATGACTTTTTACGTTACATCAGGCCTCTCTCCCCTTTCTTCTTAAATCAACTGCTTGTTTAAGATCTCGCTAATCTTTTTAGTATTGATGTGCTTCAGTATAGGATGCATCCAGATATATGCAGGTTTCCTTCTTTGCATTTTTATGATGGCAACCTACTTAATGGTGATGGGATGTCTAGCAAAGATAAACCATTTCACAAGACTGAAGGCCTTGGGCCTTATTTGTTCTTCGATATTGTGGATGGCCAGGAGCTTCATGGTAAGAACTCTGGATCTCTTTACAATGAGTGTGAGGCTGATGCTGCTGTAGAACTTCTGAGATTTTTCAGGAAGAGGTATATTTTTGTTTTTGTTTGATACTTTTATTTCTTCTAATACTGGTTATCGTAATTATACTGTTTTTGTCAGTTATCCATTGGAGTTTGTTGGGGGAAGGATCGGGATCATAACTCCATATAGGTCACAACTTTCCTTGTTGCGTTCACGTTTTTCAGTTGCTTTTGGTTCTTGTATAATGGATGAAATGGAACTTAATACCGTGGATGGTTTTCAAGGGCGGGAGGTTGATATACTTGTAGTTTCCACAGTTAGGGCATCAGGACTATCCTCTCTTGCAACGGAAATCAAGTCCGGAAGTATTGGGTTTGTTGCTGATGTGAGACGAATGAATGTGGCATTGACAAGGGCCAAACACTCTTTGTGGATTTTGGGAAATGCGAGAACATTGCAGGCAAATAAGAACTGGGGAGCACTTGTTAATGATGCTAAGGACAGAAATTTGGTTTTATCTGTTACAAAGCCATATGTTTCCATGTTCAACTCTCTATATAAGAGTAATCGGATTTCAGATAGTTCATTCAATATTTCTGGACAGCATAAGAGTAAGAAAACAGGGAACGAGGTTAACAAACATCCTGAACAGAGGAAAAGGTCTAATACTTCTTATGGAAGGAAAAGAGAGTGCCCTGGTGGCCATAGTAGTGATAGTTTATCACATATAGGGGATAATTATATAGCAAAGAAAAAGGCAAAAGTGCAACATGATTTATCGGAAAAGAAGGGTAAGGAATCTGCTGATGACAGTCTAAACAAAGCATCCATGGATGTGAAGCTAGCGACTGACGAAGATCGTCGGGGTAAAAAAGGTGGTGGAAGACAGAGGTTTGATAGAAATATTGACATGGGTAAGCCTTTGAGCAAGACTATTCAAAAGAAAGAAGCAAGTAGATTATCTAGCGAAGTAGAAGAACCCAGTGACCCTATTTGTAAAAGAAAACAACAAAGGGAAGCTGTAGATGTTCTTCTTCCTTCAGCTTTCATATCCTCTAAGAAGCCTGAATATTCCTTGAAATCTGTCCCAGATAGAAGGTCTTGTCCACCAGCAGGACCTTCAGGTCATGCAATTAGACCAACCAAGACTAGAAAAGGTTTAGTCTTCTTCTCTATTATAGCTTTGGTTAGTGTTATCATGAGTTTTAGGAGTTTTCTTTACAAACTGAGGTCCATGGTGGACTGCTCCCTTTGTTCGTAGCTATTAATATTTACATTGCCAGAGGAACCTGAACGCTTTGCTATAGATATTTATACATTGTTGAACAACAAACTCTGTGGTTATGGTTGGCTTCATATGTCTAAACTAAGTTATCTTCATTAAAAAAGTTGTAAACCCTACCGTGGTCATAGTGGTATCACTCTGCTTCAAATAAAAAGAAGGAAAGAAGGCATTAGAATATGTTAATGCTATTGTTTTCATGAGGGAAGATAAAGAATAGTTAGATGGCAGATTCAGTATCTTATTATTTTCAACAAATGTGAAACTGAATATAGTATTCTCTTCTGACGTTGTAGAAACTTTATATAACAGCAATGCCATTATAGGAACTCCTCTTTTTTGTAATGAATATTGATTCAGACATCCTCAATAACTAGTAATATGACACTCAAAAGAAAGTCAAGAATGATGGATTTCTTTTTTGTGGTGTGCTAGTTCCTCCAGCCTTATGCATGTGATGTAGAGGGGCTGTGGGGAGTTTGCTTGGTAGAATGCACAGGATAGGATGGTTTTTGTATCATGCCTCCTGCTATCAAGTATTATAGCATGTTGCCGGTTCCATTGTCTAGGAGTTCAATATCTATTTGTCAACCTGTCTCAGTTTTTTTTTTTTTTTTTTTTTTTTTTTTTTTTTTTACCGATGCACATGAATAATTAGCTTATAATTACATAGTTAACCACCAGAAGGTGCTTTGTTGAAATTTTGTAATCTGGCAAACATCTACTTGAAACTTGACATGCATCAACTTCTCACCGGCTAGATTACGTACTGAATATAGCCTTTGGTGTGTATTCATATCTTTGATGGTGCTAAGTCATGTTATTCTTGTTTAGGTTAAAAAAGCTTTCGATCTGGAGCGTATGTAACAAGGCAGGAGGCAACTTGAAATTGCTTACTTGAGGATCTTCTTTTGGACTAGAAATCATGAAAAATTGCTTACTTCAGGATCTTCTTTTGGACTAGAAATCATGAAAAATGTGAGGGTAAGCATCTTATCCTTGTTCATTTTTTGGTGTAGTGAGGACACAGGCTATCATTAGTTGTTTGTCAGTTGTGAGACCCTTATCTTGGTTATGGATCCTTATAACTCGGTGCAAATGCAGAGTTAATATTTTTTTAGCTGGTGACCAAGTGTATGTTGTAATGTTGCCATCCATCACACTCTTTATTAATGCACAGGAAAATGAAGAATGAATGAAACTTCACTCCTTTCTACGATCGACCTTGATATGTCCCCTTTATTCCACCAAGGGTGAAGTTCATATATATAGCATTCCTAAGTTTCAAAATATCATATATATAGCATTTGTAAGTTCATATATGATATTTCAATACATAAAAGACAATGGTCCATGTTTGGGGCATAAATGATATTTTGAAAAAATTTACGGAGTTTCAAAATATCATATATGCCCAAACATGCATCATTGTATTTTATGTATTGAAATAGTGTGCATTGGGCGTAGGGGTGTTTGTTTGGATGACTTGGATCAAATCTGATCCATTTATATAAATCCATTTGGATTTTGGTTCTCAAAATGTGAATACGATCCATCCAAACAAATATCGAATCCGAACCGAACCGAACCAAATTACTATTTGGATGGATTGGTTTTAACCGTTTGAGGTTAACTGAAAAACCCGAAAAGTTTATATATAGTTTTAGTGAACACTTATTAATGAATGTATATTTGAGTGTTATTTTACTTTTTAAAAAAGTATAAATTAATAAACGGTTAATTTGGTTAACCGATTGGTTAACAGAATTTTTCGGTTTCAGTTTAGGTTCAATAATATGCCAAAGCGAGACTCCGGTTAACCGTCCGTGAACACTCTAGCAAACGTTGAGGTGACACCCGTTTTTGATTACTTATCGATGACGTGTCGACTTTTACAATTGTCACGTCGGCGACTTATACAATTGTCATGTGTTCAAAAATACCAGTCGCCAAATGAATAAGTCATTGGATACGTACAATAGACTAAAACCGAAAGTTCAGTACACAAAATAGACCAAATTGAAGTAGGGTACACAGTGTAGAGATCCGACTGAAGTTTAGTGTATTCCCACGCTCTTACCCCTAAAAATAAATATTTTAACAATCCGACATGTAAATATTTTCTGATTTTGTTTTAGCAAATCTTGTGCAACACTTGGAAGTCATCTTTTTCTACACCTTCATATCTTAGCGCTAATTAGCGCGTAGTCGGCCAATCATTAAAGTTACCACGTGATTTGTGTTTCATTAGAAGTAAATTTGCATTCGAACATGTTTAATCTTTATATGACTTAGTAATGTTGGGTCTTTAAATCCTTTTGTAGCTGGGGCATCAATATATCAGCTCTTAGGATCAAATGCTATATGTAATGTGTACTCGGTAGAGGTGTCGGTTAAGCGCAAGAGTTGTTGGCAGTGTGAAGCTACATCAACCTTGTCACAAAGTGATAGACTTTTGGTTGCAAGTTGTTGCATTGCGTGGCGATGGGTTTGGTCGTGCCGCTACCAGATGTTGTTAGTAAAGGCTATTTTTTCTTGTAGCCCAAGTTGTTTCCTCCTATATAAAGAAACCTTATGTGTTGTAAACCTTTGATTCCCGAACTTAATGGAGAAATCTCTAGCTTGGTATGTAGACTAAACCAATAATTGAGATCGAATATTACCACGTAAATTTGTGTTCATATTGTTTACAATCCTGATTGTGTTTATTGTTTGTTTATATATCCGTTTATTGTTCGTGGGTGTTAATGCAACAGTGTCGTTTAGTGTCTTACATTCAAAGCGACTTGTATCAGACTTATAGTTTTTTGTTCCTAACAAGTAATATCATAGCTTCAAGGTTTAAATTGGGAACAATAATGATGAAAACGACATCAAGATCAAGATCTTTGGACACGTTTTCAGTTTTGGAAGATGAAGATCAAAGGTTATTTGTAGCAGTTCTTCTTGAGTGTAGTGGGCAATAGATAGACAGTAATCCTAGTAAATCGTATCTAGATCCGGAAGAAAGGTGCAATTGCTGAATGATTAGAACAAAACATGTTGGAATTAAAAGCAATGATGACACTAGGAATTAGTGTCCGACAAATAAAGTTAAGCCAGACGTAAACACAATCACATAAGATTATGAAGATACATTGGTTTGTACATGTCGTCCTTGGCTATAAGTTCGGGTTCTTTTCTCGCGTTCTTGATGTTGCCGAGTGTTGGTGATAATGCCATCAAAATTCACCTCTGTACAAACTGAGTTATGAAAGATAGTGAGGTTCATTCAAGAGATCAACAACTGGTCAATGTAAGTGGGGCAGTTGGATAATGAATGATATCACGTTAGTTTTAGTGATCAACGATAAAGGTAATTGATGCGTGTTAAGTTGTCGTTAAAAAATACAAGTTTTAAATTAAAAAGGAAATACTAAAGTTAACTTAAACACAACCGGACAAGAATAGCTGTTCGTATTATAGTATAGCTTTGGTAAGACCGAGTCGAACTCAGGAAAACGGTGTAAATTAAATTAATTAATTAAATCTGAATTACAAATTACAAATAGATAAGGGGTGCATTTTAGTTCCGTACGAATGTAGATTTAATTGAAAACTAATAAAAAACAATTAAAAACTGTTGAGACATGCTTTGTGACAACAGATCTAGCTTGTAATAGACTTTTGGTAATTGTAATCAAGTTGGTACATTGGTTTTGAATTGTAAATGAAATATATTGCTTGGTAAACATTTTAGAGTTAAATATCAAAATGCTGAAAAATATTGACCAAGGTTGACCGCGAACCGAGTCAGTTCGCAGGACAAAATTGGCCTACGAACCGAGTCAGTTCGCTGGCCAATATGGGCTGCAAACTGAGTCAGTTCGCAGAGCCCAGTGACCTGCGAACCGAGTCAGTTCGCTGGGCCAATATGGGCTGCGAACTGAGTCAGTTCGCAGAGCCCAGTGACCTGCGAACCGAGACGAGTATAAATGTAAATTAGGTTTTAAACCTAACAGAGTTTTTGCCAATTCTTACATCCGTGCCTCCTGCGATTCCAGAGACTTCTCCAACATTCTAAAGGCTAGGTATTGATCGTTAACATTCGTTATAATCGATGCGAAGCAATTAGACAATTGATTCGCTAATATATTGCGAAAGAATTCGTTATAGACCCTATAACTAGTATTGAGGGATTCCGCACCTTAATACCGTAGATAACCTCGTTATCGATCCGCCACAACCGGACTTACAATTGGTATCAGAGCCTACGGCTAGATACGCGTAGGTTCGAGATTATTCGGGTTAATAACATGTGATTTAGAGTTGTTTTTAGTGCATTACGTACTTATTTACGACCAAAATCATTCTCCGGACGTTTTTAGTTTTGTTTACGATTGAAAACATCTGTTTTAATCGTAAAAATAACTAACATTTTCGTTTTTGGTGTTTTTCAGCCGTTTCGCGAACTGAGATTAGGGTTTCTGTGAACCGAACTGAGTTTCTGCGAACCGAACCGAGTTTGCGAACCGAACTGAGAGTTGCGAACTGAGATTTGCGAACTGAGTTAAGTTTCTGTGAACTGAGATCACTTGTGAACCGAACCGAGTTTGCGAACCGAATTGAGTTCTTGCGAACTGAGTAGAGTCTTGCGAACTGAGTTCTTGCGAAGTGAGTTCCTGCGAACTGAGTTTCTGTGAACCGAGATTCTGCGAACTGAGTTTCCTGCGAACTGAACTTTTTTTTTTGTGACTGTTTAACTTCTGAGATTGACAAAGATGTCTGACTTAAGTAAAATGATTGAGATGGACCACGAGATTGGAAAATCTAATGTTCCACCTAAATTGCTTCGACTTGAGGATTACTATGGATGGAAAGACAAGTTTGAATCATACTGTAGATTCCATGATTTGTCAATCTGGATGTGTATCAAGAATGGATACACTGCACCTACAACCATTGTACCCTCCAATCGGATGAATGATAACCAGAAGAAAGACTTTGAGATTGAAAACAAAGCTCATTCTTCAATTAAAATGAGCTTACCTAAGGAGATCAATCATCAATTGAAATCTTTTCACACTGTTAGAGCACTCTGGATTGCTCTTGAGAAAAGATGTGAGGGTAGTCCACAAGTTAAGGCGGGCAAGAAGAATCTCCTTAAGAAGCAGTTTACTGTGTTTAAAGCTTTTAAAGGAGAAGATCTTGATGCTTACACCATGAGATTCTACCATCTATTGAGTGAGCTAGATGACCATGAGATTCTCTATTCTGATACGGAAAAAACCGACAAGTTTATTGAGGGTTTACCATCTAAATGGGAAATGCATGGGGTTATGCTCAAAGATAATGAGGAGCGGTATGCCACAATGACTCTGGAGCAGGCTATTGACAAGCTCAGAGGTTATGATTTCACTAATAAAACGAGAGAAACGGATTCTGATCAATTACAGAATCCTGGTCTATATCATGGAAAATCAACTCTCTCGAATGCATCATCCAGTTCGACCACTGCCTTACTAGTCGGTGATACTGGAGAAAAAGGTGAATTGATAACTAAGGATTTGTGTTTTATCGCTTCATCTGGAAGTGAAACAAAAGAAAAATCTACTGAGAAGTCACCTCAAGGGCATCAATAAATGCCGATGAGTGTGAAACCTGCTGAACAGCAACTGTCTGTTCTTGCCTCTTTTGTTGCTTCATATGAGAACTACATTCAGGGGAAAATCAATGATCCAGCTGTGTTTGATGAAGACTATGATCAGATAGACCCTGATGACCTTGAAGAAATGGATCTCCAGTGGCAACTGGCTATGGTGTCAAGGAGAGTTAAAAATTTCTTGAAGCGTACTGGTAGGAAGGTGGTAGGTAATCGACCAGTGTTTGACAAATCCAAAGTTAAGTGTTATAACTGTCAAGGTTACGGACACTTTGCTCGGGAATGTCAACGACCAAAGGTTGATGTTAGCAATGGAAGACAAGGCTCGGGAAGTTCTTTAGCTTCCAAAGCCTTGGTGGTTCAGCAGCTTGATGGTTCTTATGATTTGTCTGCTCAGCCTGAGCAAGCTCTTATGGCTGTGATAGAAAATCAAGAGAAAGCTGCTGAGTCTACATCCTATATGCCGACTGATGTGGATTATCAAGTAAGGGTGCCAGAAGTCACACCAAAAGCAAGTGATGATGATGTGCTATACATGGATTCAACTGAGGATATAAGTCCAGATGATTTTGTAGCACATATGGCTGAAGTTCAAACAGACAAGAAAAGGGTATGTATTGATATGCTTACTCTTGTTGATGTCTGTGATTTAGTTACTAATTTGCAATCACAAGTTAGCGTATTTGCTGATTGATATAATACTTTGAAATCTGAATTAGAAATAGCTAAAAGTGCTGCCCAAAGGTTTAGTGATGATAAACTAGTTCTGAAAGAAAAGATTAAGTATGATGCTGCTGACAAGACCACTCTAAGAGACACTATAAATGAACAATGTGTTAAAATAGATGGTCTCTATAATTGCCAATAAAGATAAGGAGCTAGCTGAGTCAAAACTGAAATTAGTTGAGCTTAATCGTAAGTTTGAAAGTTATAGAACCTCATCTTTAAATGGACTCTATAATTGATGCTCAACGTAGTGTTAAGGATAAGACTGGACTAGGATACACTGATGTACCTCCTCCTTTTAATTCAAACTACACTACTTCTGTTGACTTAGAAATGATGGATTTAGATACTAAACTTGAGGATACAGTAACTAAAAAGTCTGAGAAGTTAGAGACACAGAATGTTGTTCATAAGGATCCATCATCTGATGTCAGTAAGAACACACCATTCCCTACAATACAGTTTGTCTCGAGTGGAATGATGGTTGATACTGACATAAATGATGAGATTATTAAGGAACAAGGCAATACACCTTTAGTGTCTAAAACTCAGACTGAAAACGAAAGGGCAAAAGTGGTTAAGTCACGAAAGCAGAAATCTTGTTTCAAATGTCACCAAAAGGGGCAAAAGTGGCTTCTTGTTGTCCTAACAAGAAGTTGGAAACATCATTTAAGCTCGTGAATAACAATGAGACACCAAAAGTCCTTGAGAACTGATTGTGTACAACTTGTTATGTGCAGGAGCAGACTGTGAACAAGGACAGTTGGTGGTATGTAGACAGTGGATGCTCTAGGCACATGACCGGTGAAAGAAGTCTACTGAAGGACTTCAAAGGTGGAATGAAACAACGAGTTCATTTCGCTGGTGATAAATGAGGAGTAATAACTGGGAAAGGAAAAGTTTCAAATGGAACTTTGACTCTAGAGGATGTGAATTACGTTGAAGAACTAACTCACAACCTAGTGAGTGTTTCCCATGTCGGTGATAAAGGTCATTCTGTACATTTCAATGAGACAGAAGCCTTAGTCCTGAAGCCGGGTTTCACCATCCCAGAAAAATGGATATTAATGAGGGCTCCAAGGAAGAAGGACATCTATGCCATCAACATGGGTGTTCCTAATACTTCAATGGAATCTACATGTCTTTTATCCAAGGCTTCTGAAGCAGATGCACTCTTATGGCACAAGAGAAATGCTCACCTGAACTTTCGTAAAATGAACTATATAACCAAGAATGGTTTAGTTCTGGGTGTACCACAAAAACGTTTCGAGTCTGAAGATAAGTCTGTTCCTTGCATGAAAGGAAAGCAACATAAAAAACCACACAGATCTAAGACTGAAAACTCAATTTCCTCGCCATTTGATTTGCTACACATGGATCTTTTTGGCCCAATAAGCAAAAGAAGCATAGGTGGCAAATGGTACCGACAATAGTCACCCAGGCTATTAATTCAATTCGTCAGCAACTTACTCCCATAACTACCGTTGGGACCACTCCGGAGACAACTTTAATTAACACATCAGGAGGTTCTAATGGAACAACACAGCCCGGTGACCTTCATGTATGGTTGGAGAGATTTCAGAAGCATAAACCGAAACCATTAAAAGGCTATTAATTCAATTCGTCAGCAACCACTCCCATAACTACTGTTGGGACCACTCCGGAGACAAGTTTAATTAACACATCCGGAGGTTCTATTGGAACAACACAACCCGGTGACCTTCATGTATGGTTAGAGAGATTTCAGAAGCATAAACCGAAACCATTAAATCAACTCCGACTCCGATTGATGCAGAAAATTGGATTTCTCACGTGGAAAAGATTTTTGATGTTTTGGGATGTGTTGACAACCACAAGTTGAAATTAGCAACATATAAGTTAGAGGGTGATGTGCGAAGATGGTGGAAAGCAATCAAGCAAGCTAAAGGAGGTGATGTTTTGTTGATGCACTCTCATGGAACGAGTTTCGTCAAGAATTTTATCAACAATACTTTTTCAGAGCTGATAGGGAGACATACGCTCGAGAGTATGATAACATTTGTCATGAAAACGAGTCTACCAATGACTTTATGGTGATATTTGTTAGAGTTGCAAGCTTTCTAGGCGCTTCAGCAGGAATACCGACTGAGCAAGCTAAAAAGTTTAATTGGGCAGTGAAGTACCTAGCTCGTTCTTAAATTGTTAGTGGACAAGTTGCTAATGTGGTAGAGGCCGCAAATGCTCCTAAGAACGTTGAAATGGAAGAGTTGGATTACAAAGCATCGAGGGCGACAAGCTACTAATAGAGAAATACAGATGACCAATATGGAGGCACAAAGAAAAGTCAAGAAAGATATGTGCAAAACAGTTATTCAAAACATAACGATCAGAGAGATTCCGAGATCATCTTGTGCAATAGTTGTGGCAAACGTCATTCTTCATACACTTGTTACAAAGAAACTGGAGCTTGCTACAACTGTGGTAGCATGGGATTAGTGGCTAGGGATTGTAAGAGCCCGCGTAGTACTATCAGCGAAGATGAAACTTAATCAACTGCGGGTGGCAGTGTGTTTGCTATGACAACCGTCACCAATTCAGGTTAGTTGACTAACGGTGGACCTTTACTTTGTCGATAACCTAGTTATGACTTGTTAAATTTGAATCAAGACCTTGACTTGTCAAGTGCATAGGCATTATACTAGGACTCAAAACTCGTATTTATGTGAAGCGTAGAGGTCGAGATACTTTCATATGGGCATCTAGTGAAGTGGTGTGTCGAGAATTAGGAGAGTTCATGTTTTCCTAAGATATTAAATCACATGTACTTATAATCGTTACACGTAAGTAATGCTATAAACACTTAATGTTGACAATTACAAGCCCATAAATAATAAAGAACATTAACTAATATAATGAATTTAAAATAAGCTAAGTAAAAATCTATAACTTATAATTAACGAAGATATAACACGTTAAAAAGATAAAAGCTGAGCTTTTTTTACTGCGAGGCTTCAACATGTCCAAAATTTAGCTCATATTTCCCTGGAAAAGTCAGCCAAGGCGTTGGAGTAGGGAACAAGAAAAGATTTTTTTGCATAATTTCATGATATTTTAGTCATTATCCCATTCCCCCCCCCCCCAAAAAAAAAAACCTTAAAACCCTAACTGACTTTTTCTCTCCTCTCCAATCGATCCCCAAACCTCCCAAGCCTATTTTCACCCTAAACTTCACAAATCTTGACCCTTTTAATCATCCGTCTCAAGAATCAAGCGTTGTTGGTGGTATATCTCTTACTTTCTTTCGATTCTTAACGTTTCGTATTCGTATTATTATTTCTTTTCTATTGAAATCCAATTTTTGATGAAATCATGTTAAGATCTGGTTTAAAATAATACAAAACTTATAATAAATAAATAATTAACTTCGATTAATCGTGTAAAATTTTTTATAACGAAAGAATAACGAAAGAATAACGATAATTAAGATAACGATTATGGACAGATTTGGGACTTAACTTTACGGAGTCATAAACTGGTCATAAAGCAATATTTTGGAACGTTTCTTTGGTCTAAAGTTAAGTCTAACATGTGTACTTTCTGTTTCAATTGATTTCATGTCGTAACGATGAGTTTTAGGCACTCAAATATTGTTACAAATCGAAAGGTCAAAACCGATTTTGATGACACAAATTAGGTCGACTTTGAAAAATCATAACTCACTTAATTTTTCGACTTAGAGAATGAAACTTTTTCTGGGATAATTTTGATGTGTTAACTTTTCAGAATAAAAAGATGAGAATTTTAAAGGACGTTATGATCTTTAACTTTTATAAAACCTTCCAGTGCGCGAACAGTGACTTTTTACGAGCAGTTCATTTTAAGAAATTATTAAAAATAGTAACTTAATAAAATAAATTATGTAAAAAATTTCATAAATTCTTAACATCCTAAAAATTCTGTAATAAAAATTGAAGGATTAATTGATACGTTTTTAAATATATTTAAAATTACTCAAGGCGACATAAAATTTCAATAAAGTTAATCATATAATATCTTGCACAGATTACCAATATAAATATCATTTCGATGAATAATAAGTCTTATAATTTGTTGACACTCGATAGAAAACTTTAGTAAGACAATATAGAAGGTAATCATGAATGATTCATCAAAAATAGGATACAATGGAAAGGCCATTAGCCTTGTCCATATTGTAACCTATATACGTATATACTTGTAGATTACTTGTTGGACTTTTGGGAAAGCGCTATACTTGTTCATTGAGGTGAGTTTTCGTGGCCCCTTTTTATATTTTTTCCTTGGGGAAAAGGATGTTCAAAACTTTTAAATACTTTTATGCTGTGATATGTTATTTTATACTTTTGTGCTGTGATATGTTATGTCAGTCAGTTAATGTGGGATTCTATGTTATGTTATGCTATTCTATTGATTCTTTCACAACTGTTAATCCCGGGTTGGAACCAATGAAGAGGTATTGATAGTACTATTGGCTAACACCCCCCACCCATGAGTTGGTATACTAGTCGTTAGACCAACTTTGTCCCTTTATTCTTGACCTTGGGTGAATATAATCTGACATACACTTTATACTTGTCGTTAGGTTCACTTGTGTGGATATGATGTACATTAATTGCACTTATATGTACCATTACACTCATGTGTCCCACGTAAGTCTACATAGCACTATATATGTTATGCTAAACCTACAAACTCACCAACCGCGTGTTGACTTTTTCGAGCATTCCTTTCAGGTAATAATAATAATGGGTAAGGAGCTAGAGACTTAACGACTTTAGCGAGACCGTTAGATATTGCATTGAGACTTTGTTTGAATTTTGATACACAACTGTTTTCTTTTACATATTCATTTGGAAGGGCGTGTTTTACCCTAGACTTATCCCGAGATGTGAGACTCGATTCTTTATTTTATATGACTATGTTATTCGTGGAAATGACTAACCACGACACAAGTCATCATGTATGTCGGCGATGTAATGACACGTGGTTTGATTTTCATTTAGTGATTCTCTTTTGCATATCAATGTGTTATGACAATTCTGTCCGTCGCACTCCGCGTTTCCACCTTAGACGGGGTGTGACATTTGCTTTGAGAAATGAAGGCAAAAAGTTATGTGGCCTCTGATTATATACTTTATTGTGATATCTTTTTGTGCTTTACGGGATACTTCTCTATGCATTGTCACTCCTTTAGATTATTCAACATTATCTTTATAGTTTTAGGATTCACTCTTAAATTTCAAGGTCGATTTTTTTTAAGAGGGGCAAAATTCTAATCCCCGAAAAATAACTCCTTACCACTTTGACTGTGTACAAAGTTTTATGATTCTCTACTAACTATATTTTTCACCGAACAAATATCATATCTATCCACAAAAATCTTTTTGATTGGTGAAACAACAAAGTAGACACTTATAATGGGACAAACCAAAATAGTAATATGGAACTTGAAGTTGAAGTGGGACGGAGGTAGTAATAATATGAAAACTGATAGCATCAAATAAAGTCATATTTATATAATAATATTCCCTTATTTTTAAGCTTTTTTATTGCAATTTAATTATAAATGTTACTGATTTCGTTTGTATTTGCAGAAAGGCCTTTGAAATAAAGAAATGCAGAAAAGAAACGAAAACCGACTCAAGATTGAAGAAAATAAAGAAAAGATCAAAGACCCAAAAAGATTGTACTTGAAAAGAAGACAAGCCCAAAGTATAAGAGGAAATGGGCCAAATTATAGAAGAAAACCGGATTAAAGAATTAAAGATGGAGCCCAAGAAGAAGCCCAGCCCAACAATTGGAATATTCTGGAATTCAAGTTCAACCGGCAGTTGAAGCTTTCAACCGGCGGTTGAACCTAAATCAGGATGGCGGTCGAGCGCGCGGGTCAAAAACCGGGTAAACGGGCAGCCGGCGGTTGAATAATCCAACTGGCGGTTGGATTCGCGAACCTGAAATTTATAAATAGGGCTCATTCTCAACCTTTAACCACACACTTTTACAAACGAATTAAGTTATCCTTAATTCGACTTTAGGGTTTAGAATCCGACTTTGAGGGTTATTTGGAGGCTAGGAAGCTAGGGTTTGAAGCTTTTCAACCCTAACGAAGATTTGGTTCAGTATCTTGGGTTTGATTCTTATTCCTTTCTATTTACTATGTTTCATTACATGTTTCTAGATTTGGTTAGGTTTAATTCAAACATAAACTAATTCTTTTATTGTATTTACTTAGATGAATGATTAATAGATAATGGTTTCATGATATGTTTATGTTGATTTAAATTATGAATGGTTAATAAGTTTATTCGAAAGATCCATATTGTAGGTTCCCTGATCTTGTGAAGCTGACGGGATAGGCCCGTGATGACTTGGTGGTGGAGCCAAGAATGCAGAGCCAGATGTTCCAGTTGATGAAACATCCACTCCGTAGATCTTAGGATTCTGGACATTTGCAGTAGCCTTGGTTTCCTTCCTTTACATGTCCAAAAGATCAGCTTCTAGCTGACCAATAAGATCATCAAGAGACATATTCAGAATGTCTGGATCCTTTTCCATCATTAAAACTCGAGTATCCCACTTGTCAGGTAGGGATTCAAGAAGTTTTTTATTTATTTCAGTTTTATCCAGAGTTAATCTCCCTTCTATTAACTGACTAACCAACTGTGAGTATCTAGAAAACAAGTCAGAAAGAGACTCGTTTGGAAGAATATCGAACACGTCATACTGCTTCTTGACTAAACGCAATTTATTCTGCTTATATTGTTCACTACCACCGCATCTTTTCTCAAATGCCTTCCATAGATCATAAGCAATTTCCAGATGTCGAAATTGCTTGAGGATTAACGGTGGTAATGCCATGGTGATTGCAGAATGAGCCTTTTTATCATTCTCAAAGGCTTTGCGTTCCTCAGGAGTCATTGATTTAATTGACTTTAATGGTGCTGTACTGGTATAAACTCCAGGACTGACAGGACGTTCGTATCTTTCGGTCAAAGCAACCCACATCTCGGGATCATTAAAGGAAACAAACGCTTCAAAGCGTTGAAGCCAGTAGGCATAATCCATACCGAGAGTATACATAGGTGTTTTATTTGTACTCCCGACTTCAGAGTTTTGCTTGAGTAGATCTCCAACACGTTGTAAGGAAGAAGACGCCATTTAGAGAACCTGCAAAACAAACACACAAAGAAAAACACACAGTACTGTTATGCGACACAAGGGTTGTGTCGCTAAATCAGATGGCGACACTAAAGATGTGTCGCAAAGAATTAAGTAACAGTTAAACAGGCGACACAAGGTTTATGTTGCTAAAATCCTATGTCGCAAATTTCAAACTTGTGTCGCTATCTTGTGTCGCTGAAATCCTAAATACGACAGAAAGATGTGTCGCTGAAACCCTACACGCGACAGAAGATTGTGTCGCAGAAACCCTAAGCGCGACAGAAGTTGTGTCGCTTTTTGTGTCGCAATGTCGAGGAAAGCTACGGCTGAAAACCCTAAAATTCGCAAAATCCGAAACTCTAACGAAAAACCACGAACAATGGACGAATCCAAACACCAAAATCTTCCAGAAAATGTAGAATATTGATCCTTTAACACAAAATGCAAAGATCTAACTCCAAAAACTAGTCGATTTTAAGTAGAATCGTAGCTCGCTTACTCCTGACGGATGTTGCCACCCAGATTGAACAACATAATGTTCAACCTGGAACCACACCTACACCCCAGGCTACTACTTCTGTGAGAGCTTCTGAGCGGATTTCTAGTTTGGAACTTCGAGTTCGGATATTAGAGACTCAGAATGCTACTCTTGCAAAGGAGATTGCAACACAAGGCGAAGCCTACACTCATCTCCTGAAATCTCATATGCTTTCTATCAGAGAGTCTGAAGATCAGCAGAAACAGCTTGATCGACTGCAAGGCCTTGTCACTAATTTATTGAAGGGCAAGTCGCCTCAGGGGGAGATCTTGCTATTTAATGAGGCATGCAGAGAATATGAACTGAGAAGGAAGAGACGAGATGATACAAACGATGATCCCAATGCACAGAAAGATAGAGAGCCGACTGGTCCTTCAACGATCGGTGAGCCTTCTATAATTCAGGGGGAGTCTGAGCCTGCTGGGGTAAGCGGTGTTGGTGGTGATGGTGCTGGTACTGCTGCTGGTGCTAGTAATGTTGGTGAGAAATTCACCACAGAATAATTTTTTTATGTATCCTTAGATTGATTGTAATAACTCTTATAATCAATGAAAGACTTATATTAAAAATTATTATTTGTCTCATGTTCATATAATATAAGATTAGTTATATACGATTTAGACCTGAGATGTTATGTTACAGGTTAAAATGATATAAGACTAATTATATAAGACTAATTATATAAGATTTTGACTTGAGATTCATCTTGACAAGTTAAAATTATATAAGATTAGTAATCGATAGTGATTTCGTGAAAGAAATGATAAAGAAACTCTTGATAAAAGAATTTATATTATTCATTTGATTCATGACATATATATCACTTGTAGATATGAATGATGAAAGCGATTCCGACACTGAAGTCGAAGAAGAAGTAGATTATGATCTAGAGGAGGGAGAGTTTGTACCTCCTGAAGATTGGACTTCTATCTCTGATGTTGGGCTAGACGAAGGTGTAGATCCAGATGTTGATATTGATGAACACATCGTGAGCCCATCTCAGACAAAGGTCATTATTCAGGACGAAGATGGAGAAAGAGTTGTAGATTTAGATGAAAATCTAGATGAAACAACTGATTCTGAAGATGATCTTCCTGATAGACTAAAAGATAATCCGATGTTTAGACCTTTGAAGAAAATGAAAAAGGTAAAGACTGGGATTAATGAAGTCGATATCACTGGAAAGCGAGTACCGAAAAGGGGAATTATCGGTTGGTACTACGACGCAGATCTGAAGCTCTTCGCCATAAAAAGATATGATGGTGTTCAATATTTTGAGAAGAAGCTTGCAGTCTTCAGTTCTTTGCCAAGATTTTAAATCCGAGACTTGGCTAGATTAGAATTGAGCAACCCTAGTAATGATCCATTTGGAAGATATGTCGAAAAGATTATCAAGACTGAGGGTTGGTCAATGAAGTTTGAAAGAATTAAGCCAAGAATCGGAAAGACAATTAAGCTTGAAGAAAGAAGCGAAAGAACCGGAAGGCGTCGTAGAAAGAAGATATATCCAGCTGTGAAATGCATGCAACAGATTCTGTCGCACCCCCAAGACACGTGGCAGCGGAAGGTAGGGTGTTGCGTTGGGGGCGCCGACCAAATCAAATATCACAACACAAGAATTACAACAAACGACCTCTATATGAGACGTATCAAAAATCATTACATTTCATAATTTCATTGTTTACAAAAGTCTACATGATCATCATGTTTCGAGTCAACATTCTACAGATTTCCACTACCATCCTAATCATAGTTACAAAATGTAGTAATGCATTCAAATCTCCGGTTTGATTGTGAAAACATGTGACTCGAGCTAATGCTTCCGAAAGCTTCTTACTGCGGCGGGTCCCCTGAGAAATACATACTAAAAGGGTCAACATAAAGTTGGTGAGTTCATAGGTTTGTAAACAGTTGATATAACATCGTATGGAACATAAGATTTCCGTTTGTATCATTCAACAAGGATAGGTAATGTATTACAAAAATGTAAAGATAGTGTATATTGTTGCCATGAGCTCATAGTTCGAGCTTAACTGTGGTGTCGGATCATAATCAAGTGCCACGATCGGGGTGCCTCCCAGCGAGTGCCTAATCCAACACTCGTAAGAACAAATGATAATGCGTCCGTTTGACAAGTTAGCGCTACTAACCCGGACGGGGGGAGTCAATCCCAAATAGTACTATTCATTAACATTCACGCTATAACGATACTAACAAACTATGATGTGGGAAGCGTGTTTTATGAATGCAACCTTCTAACGTCCTAAACGTATAAGGCTGTGTAAGTAGATGTCTCAAAAGACCATCTATAGTGATTGTATAAGTGGGGGTTAATGTCCACTTAAGCCAATCATGTAGGTGGAGGGTTAATGTCCACCTAAGTTAATCATGTAGATGAAGGGTTAATGTCCACCTAAAATAAGTTCACACAATTAGAAATGTCCAATTGTTCAGTTATCGTTTGTGCTTATAAAACATGTACGGGCCGTTGGTGATATTTTGTGAAAATACAGCTCTTGATTAATCATGTTACGCGTATTTCTACTTTCCAGTTGCGGGTAATTGATCAGTGTGGCAAGGGCGAAGCCCATTAATGACGGGGGTCCGGGGGCAGCGCCCCTGGCAGCGGGGTCCAAGGGGCAGAGCCCCTGGCTGGGGTCGAGCTGCCAGGTCAGCTTGGAAAATTTTTATTTATGCTTATATTGCTTTAAGGAAAACGTATCGATTTTTGTGTTTTTAGCGACACTGGGCTAGTGTCGCCATTGTGCGACACTAGGGTATTATGCGACACTAAGGGTTTATGCGACACTAAGGGTTTATGTGACACAAAGGCTTGTGTCGCTAATGTGATGATTCGGTTTATGGCGACACAAAAGCTTGTGTCGCTAATGTGACGATTCGGTTTATGGAGACACAAAAGCTTGTGTCGCTAATGGTACGATTCGGTTTATAGCGACACAAAAGGCTTGTGTCGCTAATGTGACGATTCGGTTTATAGCGACACCAAAGCTTGTGTCGCTTTCAAATACTTAAATATTATTTACTGGATGAAAATGGTAAAATTGTGACGATTCAGTTTATAGCGACACAAAAGGCTTGTGTCGCTAATGTGACGATTCGGTTTATAGCGACACAAAAGGCTTGTGTCGCAGACTTCTGGGCTTCTGCGACACAGGGCCTGTAACAGGTCAGTTTTTGTCGATTTTATTTCGGGTTCCAAATGTTCAAATAAAAATTAAAGAAATTTATATGCTGTTACTTAGTATGTTAGCTTTCTAAATTAATTTTTCTAGAATTTTTGGGTACTCCTAAGTATTTTTAAAAATTCCGTTTGTTCCCTAAGGTCAAAAAGTGACCAATCCGGATACATGCAAAAAGATCGGATTTCTGGGCAAAATCTACACATTTTCAGAAAAAGTTATCTAAACGACATTTGTACCTAAAAAATTTTGTGAACTTTTGGCGGCGGTTCAGGTCAATTGTAGGTGTATATCTCGAGTTATGATTAAAACAAGAGAGGTGAAATTTCTGTCTTTTTCGACAACCCGGACACATGTTTTTGTAAAAATCATTTCGGGTATCAAACGGGCTCCAAAAATTATGAAACCACATGGAAATGAAAGCTAACTTCTTAAACTTAATTTTTGCCTTTTGAATCTTCCATTTTGGTCAAGTTTTGAGGGAGAAACAGCCTCCCAAAGTCGAGCTATTTTTCTGCCCGAAAATGCATGTTTTGTTCTTGAACATTTTAAGCCTTGAAAAACATTTTTATGTTATATTTTTGACATTTCTTTGTTATGTGAACCTTTTAACATGTTTTTAGAAGTATTTTGGAAGAGTTTTGAAGTTCTTACAAAGTTTCCAAACCAAGATGGGGGAGAAAGATGGTGAGGAGAGCTTGATCTTGTGTTTTGGCTTGATTTCTTTTTCAAAAGTGATGAATGATGATGGTGGTTGATGGTGGCAGGTGGTGGTTGATGGTGGTGGTGTAAATGGCAGATTTCTAGTGAGAGAATGTAGAGAGGGAATTGAGAGAGTGTGTGTGTAAAGAGTGTGTGTGTTTTGAGTGTGTAAAATGAGAGGAAATGAAGGAAAAAGAGAATAAATAGAGTGGGCCTTGGGCTGCCTCCTTAGGCCGATTTGGGCCTCTTGGGCCGGCCTTGGGCTCAAGTTGGGGCGGCCCAATTAGAGTCTTGGGCTTGTATAATAGTTTCTCAAGCCCGTTTTACGTTATTCGATCGGTTAAACGTTATTCGCGCGCGCAAACATTAAATCTTTAAGGTTAAAATTTCTATTTTATTTTTGATACGAAATCACTATTTTAATTTAACCAATATACTTAAAAATACTTTATTAAACCTTCAAAAAATATTGGTCGGGTTCGTTCGGGTGTCGGGCGCGATTCGCGCACTTTCGTTGCGTTTGTCACGTTTTAAGCAAAACGTCTAGGTTTTTCGTATATTATTATTTAATAGCAATAATATAGGGTAAATAATCACTATTTAATTTATAAAAATAGGTTTACATTATTTATGAAAAGTTATCACCAACGCCGTATGGATTGTCGGACCTCGTCCGGTTGTTTCGCGTAATTACAGATAAACACATAATCACGTAAGTGTATATTCAAATATACAGGTAATTACAGATATTTAGCCTAATACCAACTAAATACAAGTAATTAGGGTTTCCAGCTAGGTTTAACAATTAACCTAAAGTGTCGGGTGTCACATTCTCCCCTTGTTAGAGGAATTTCGTCCCGAAATTAGCTTGTTGTCGTGGTCTGTGCGGCATCTAAGAATAGATGTGGGTATTTCAGCCGTATCTGGTCTTCCCGTTCTCAAGTGAATTCAGGACCGCGCCTGGAATTCTACCGGACTTTAACGATGGGAATACGACTTTGTTTCAAGCGTTTAACCTCACGGTCTATGATTTCTACGGGTTCCTCGACGAAATGAAGTTTGTCATCAATGTGGATTTCGTCGAGCGGAATTACAAGTGTCTCATCGGACAGGCATTTCTTCAAGTTGGAAATGTGAAAGGTGTTGTGCACGCTACTGAGTTGTGGTGGTAGCTGCAGTTGTTGGTTCCCTTAATCACGGATCTAGACTTGTCGTTTGACTCAATTGAAAGGCGGAAACAATCAATCAAGCAATTGAAACGTAAACACAAACACAACGATTCTATAATCTTTTCATATATATATAAACACTTGAAGAATAACGATTACAAATCACAAACTCTCTTTTCCCACTCTCTCTGCCGTATCTCTCTCTCTCTCTCTCTTTAGGGTTTGATCAACCCAAAAACGAAATCCTAACTCGATATATATAGACACTCTACTGGACCCTGCGACACAAGCCCTATGTCGCAGGCCCAGCCCATTGCGACACAACCTTTGTGTCGCTATAGCGACACAGGCTCTGTGTCGCATGACCAGAATATTGTGTATTTTCTATAATTACATTTCATTTACAAACTCGAAAATACAAACTTGATACTTCACACACTCAGACTAATTAACTTTAACATAACAAACATTGACCAACTGACTGACACACATTATGCACCAACAAACTCCCCCATGTCAGCAGCTTGGTCAATTAATCTTCAATTAGTCTTCACCAATAAACTTCCCCATGGAGATAGCTTGGTCTTCAAAAATCTTGATGTTCAGTTTCATATGACTGACAACTAATTAGATCTTCAACTTCATTGACCATCATCTCTTTCATCAATAGCTTATCCAATAATATTTATCTTCAAAGTCTTTGGAGAACTCTCATCAATTCTTATCGTTTGAATATGAGCATGATATGTAACTTGAATAAAATAACTCAGAAATAAAATATTTTTGTAATTTTCTTTATAAGACAGAATTAAAATACTGAAAGCACTAAATAAACAACCTTTTTGGGGACGAAATTGTTTTGGTCTGGTTAGGGATCATATCAGGATAACATGCAATTATTAGGAAATAGTAAGTGTTATTTCGATTATCAGTATATTTGTCCACTTTAAATTTACTTAGCATATTTAAATCATCTGTTATAAAGATTAGTTCAAGACGATTATTGATATTTTATCCATCTAAACATTTGTACTTAAGTATATGATTTCAACTCATAATGAGATGAACCACTTGTGTTATTATTAGCATGCATATTATAGTATATAAATCACATTAAAATATACATTTGAAATCAAAAACATGTTAGTATTTTCTATATAGAAGGTGAGGGTATGAACGTATCTTTAGAACTAAGATAGCGGTGACAGGTCTGTACTTTCGTACAACAGAGTCACATAAGCAATAGTTCGGGTTGAACAAATACCAGTCTGAACAATTAAACTAGAGGGTACAGGTCTGTACTTTCGTACAACAGAGTACCATAGTTTAACACAAACCAGTACGAGACAAACTTTTTATAACTTTTCTGCACTTTTGTACATTTTATTTTGAGAATTTGAGGAATGCCACGGGTACGTAATAGTTGTCTATAGGTTAACATAGACTACGCACCTAAGTTCTTTTGAAGAATATATTAGATGAAACCAGGTCTGTATTGACATACAACAGAGGAGACAACTAATATATTCCCCCAGATAACACCATACAAAGACCCTATATTTTAGATCATAACATGTTTATCATCCAAATATTAAGACGAAGCGTCAAAATATTTCAGACATTTTTGCCCTTATTTCAACTTAATGTCATACATATTAATATGTCTTTATATAAAATAATATGCATATTTGAAAGTTAAGCTTCTTAGTAACTTTAGAACAAATGCCTATCAATACATCATTTGATGAATCTAATATTTATAAAAGATATTTCAAGTATGCTAGATAAATCTACTGACACATCAAACATAAACCTTAAAATTCCATTTTATGCATGTCTCCTGATGTACTATCATTTCCCAAATTGTTTACAGACACAATTCAACGTCTATTTTTAACAATGTTGCAACTATTGCATTTCTTTAATACTAACAAGTATAAAGAGTGGCAGTTGCTTTTTTCAAGAATTTGCCTGTTCATATTTTTCAGATTTTTTCTTTTTAAATCAGAATTTTAAAATTACTCCCCCCGAACAACAAATTCTTTACTCAAAAACAAACAAATAAAAAATCATGAAAGAAACAAAAATTTCAAGTCACATATCAAGTCAAACTCAAATACTTTTAGCACTTATTAACCACCTCGTATCATTTCAGAATTTCATCCATTCACTCAAACATAAGCACCACACATAAGCACCTTGAAATCAACCTTCTTCGTATCCTTGCAGTCACTAAAAGTATTAGCGATCAAAAACCTGACTGCATCACCACAAACAATCATTAGTACTTATGAGACACCCAAGCCTTGATAGACTTAGGTTGTCCACTATCATCCATAACCATCACATCAATGAGTTTATGATATTTTAAAAATTCAGATGATTTCATTGATGTGTCGTTTGTGGATTTAGGTTTCCAAACCTGGTTAGGTTCAGATGTTTTGTTTTCAACAATGTTGTGCTTTTGGACTTGAGGTCTACTGGGCACACCTTTGTTTACTCTAACCATAGGTTTTGGAGAATTGGATGCACAACTAGATACAGGCGAAAACGAACCACGCCTTGAAAAGGATTTTTGAAAAGAATTTCTAAAAAATGAAGTTCTTGGCATCCCTCTACCAAACCTATCTAGGGATAATAACCGACAATCCCTAATGATGTGGCCCTGTTGACCACACCGATAACACGACCGCCTTTCCACATACGGCCTTTTCCAGTGACTCCCCTCAAATTGTTTCAATGGAGGATTTACTGAGGGAGGCTTAGAAGTTGAGGCATTTACAGAACATGAACACTTATGCGTACATGTTGATGTAGAGGCCTCTAAAGTTGAACAGGTAGATGTTGAAGGTTGTTTTTTAACAGATTTATTAATTATTTTCTTGTTCTTCAGAGATGATTGTGAATTATGTGAAGATTTTCCTTTTGAATCCTTCTTTGATATTTTAACAGATTCGGATTCATTTACAACCTTGTTTTTACCCTTACTATTAAAAGCCTTTTCAGATTCATTAGTAATTATATAATTTTCGGGTTTAACATCAACTTTTTCAATTTTAATCTGAGCCTCTTCAGTTAAATCCTCTACCTCAACAGGCTCATCAATATTAACTGGAGGCATTACGTTAGCCTTAACAAACTCAGGCATCTTAACAGCAGGTGTTGTATCAAACACTGGCTCAGCAACAGATTTTGTATCTACCTTTGTAAAGGTAGGTACAAAGTCTTTAGCTGCATCCTTAGAAGGCATTGGCAGATAGTCAGAAGGAGGTGGTACATTGCGGTAACCAAGACCAGCCTTACTCTTCGTATCTGTCCTTTGTGATTGTAGGATCTCATCAAAGACCAGTGAGGATGTTGAAAAATTTGACAGCTTTCTTTTTAATTCAATTACTTCGGCCTGTGAGTCAGCAAGTTCCTTTTTCATTATCAGTTTCATATTCATATAACTATCTATCGCGTCTTGCTGACTAAAATTTTTGGCCCTAAGTGCTTTTCTTTCTTCGAAAGCAGCATTTAGTTTTTTATCAAAAGCCATTTCATTTTCCTTTAAAATTTTATTTGCCTTATTAAGTTGTTCTAACTCAGACGTAAGGCGTTCATTATCCTCACTGTATCTGTTAACTTTGTTAGTTAATTTGATACATGACACACAAGATAATGGCTCTTCAATAGGTACCTCGGGTTTATTCAAGATGTGAGCCATGAGAGCTTTATTTTCGCTCAGATCATCATGAGCACTCCAATCATAAGCGTCTTCGTTTAACATGAGAAAGGCATTTGAAGCGGTAGTAACAGGTTGCTTAGTAGGAGAAGGCTTTGTGAAGCCAGATGGGGGTTGTTTGGTCTTCTCACATTCTTTAGCAAAATGCCCAAGATTCTGACAGTTGTAGCATCGCACTTTACTTTTGTCGAAACCCAAACCTTCATCAGTTTCATCTTCCAGGTGCTTTCTCCCAGTTCTCTGCAAGTACCTTTTGGCTCTTCTAGTTAACATAGCCATATTCCACCTGATATCCATTCTTTCCAGATCATCAGGGTCGATCTGTTCAAAATCCCTATCAGTGAGATCAATGGTACTGGTCTTCTTTGATAAGAAACTGTCATAAGCGCTGAGAAAACCTAGGAAGACAGCAACATTTTCTTCAGTAGCCGGTGTCGGTGGTGTATTGGAAGAATAATATGCTCTTCCCTGTGATGAAGCATGTCTGAGAACTAGATGCTGAGGTACCACCGGACATGAAAGCCACCCCACCAGTGCTCTCATCAGTAGGAGATTGAGCCCCATACAAGCTAGGCTCTTGAACATAGGCACTTGATTTAGTTTCTTTTCGTTGCATATCAAGTGCATAAGCTTGCAGTCTCCCAATGAGATCTTCTAATGACAGTGCCATAACCTCCTCTTGTTCTTCCATCATCATGACACGTTGATCCCATTTCTTAGGTAAAGAACCTAAGAGTTTCTTGTTCACATCCTCTGTGGCTAGGATAACTCCACCCTCAGATAACTCATTAACTAATCTTTAGTATCTATTAAACAATTGAGTGATAGATTCATTAGGCAATATATCAAACATCTCAAACTGTTTTTTCACGAGGTCCAGTTTACTTTTTTTATACTTTTCGTTTCCCCCACAACGCTTTTCAATGGCTTGCCAAAGATCATAAGCAGTGTCATTATGTTTAAACAATCTCATTACGTCAGTAGCTAAACTCATTGTTAAAGCGGAGTGAGTTTTTCGTTCTAAATCCCATAACTTCTTCTCTTCTGGAGTCATAGACCTAACAGATTTTCGTGGAGCAACGCCTGGGAAATCTCCATCAGCAAGAGGATGAACATATCGTTCAAGCAAGGGAATCATCATATCAGGATCATTATAGGAGATGAAACTCTCAAAATGTATTCGCCAATCAAAATAATTAGTATTGGTAGTGAATAGCGGAGGTTTATTAGTGCTACCTATCTCATTGTTATGTTTTAATAATTGACTAAAGCTTTGAAGAGACATTTTTTAAAACAAAAGGTTACCAAATGACTAGTTTTCAAATTTAGCTCTTTTGACTTTGCCCTCCAAAATTTGATTCGAAAATATCGAAAACTACCCGAGCAAAATGAAACTTTTTCACAACTAAAATTAAGACCTTTTAAGCGTAAAAACAAAATTTGATAATGCGAAAAATTTCCCGCCAAAAGTTAGTGTTTTTTTTTTTTTTTTTTGACACAAAGTTAGTGTCGCAGGTTTTGTCGCAGTCTGCGTCGCACACTTTGTCGCAGGATGAGTCGCTAAGTATTGTGTCGCTCCTAGTGTCGCAAAATCCGATCTGGTGTCGCAAGCTTATGTCGCGAAAACCCTAAATACGACACAAAGGTTATGTCGCTGCTTGTGTCGCTAAGGCTTGTGTCGCACCTAGTGTCGCAATGTCACGGCCAGCAGCTCCAAAAACACTAAAAATCGAAAATTTTCGAAACCCTAACGAATTTCGAACGATAATTGATGAACAAACCCAGAAATACACTTCCAGAAGCTAAATATTCAACTGATTGGACCCAAAACGTTGATCAAACCACCGAAAACACCACGAATCAAACCGAAAACATTTCAATTAACGATCAAATCTTTAAACAAATGCCCAAAGGCTCTGATACCACTTGTTGGTTCCCTTAATCACGGATCTAGACTTGTCGTTTGACTCAATTGAAAGGCGGAAACAATCAATCAAGCAATTGAAACGTAAACACAAACACAACGATTCTATAATCTTTTCATATATATATAAACACTTGAAGAATAACGATTACAAATCACAAACTCTCTCTTCCCACTCTCTCTGCCGTATCTCTCTCTCTCTTTAGGGTTTGATCAACCCAAAAACGAAATCCTAACTCGATATATATAGACACTCTACTGGACCCTGTGACACAAGCCCTATGTCGCAGGCCCAGCCCATTGCGACACAACCTTTGTGTCGCTATAGCGACACAGGCTCTGTGTCGCATGACCAGAATATTGTGTATTTTCTATAATTACATTTCATTTACAAACTCGAAAATACAAACTTGATACTTCACACACTCAGACTAATTAACTTTAACATAACAAACGTTGACCAACTGACTGACACACATTATGCACCAATAGCAGTCGATACGCCACCGGACCGATTCTTTCCAGAATTTCGAAAGGTCCGATGTATCTGGGGTTTAGTTTACCGCGTTTGCCAAAGCGAATGACACCTCTCCAAGGTGACACTTTCAAAAGTACTTTGTCCCCAACTTGGAACTCTAGTGGTTTGCGTCTCATGTCGGCGTAATTCTTTTTACGATCACGAGCGGCTTTTAGTCGGTTTTGAATGGTTACGATTTTCTCGGTCGTTTCATGAATGATTTCGGGACCGGTGAGTTGGCTATCGCCCACTTCGGTCCAGCAAATAGGTGATCGGCACTTTCTTCCGTAAAGTGCTTCGAAAGGTGCAGCATTAATGCTGGTGTGGTAACTGTTATTGTACGAAAACTCACACAAGGGTAAGTGGTTTTCCCAACTGTTTCCGAAGTCAACTACGCAAGCACGTAGCATGTCTTCCAAGGTTTGGATGGTTCGTTCACTTTGACCATCGGTTTGTGGGTAGTAAGCGGTGCTCAGATCAAGGCGAGTACCGAGGGCTTTTTGAAGTGTTTGCCAGAATCGAGAGGTGAAGCGGCCATCTCTATCTGTCGCACCCCCAAATCATGATGCAGCGGAAGTCGGGTCGGGGCGCGACTGATCATGGATCATTACACAAGGTTATGGCAAACGACTCTATATGAGACGTTTTGAAATTTATACCAAAGCGATTACATTAACAATCCGAATGTTTACATCAAATTCTGAGTTCGCGAATAGTTCAAGAGATTCTAATACATAACTAGTATTACAAAATAGTAATGCAAGAAAAATCTCCGATGTTTGTAAATCATGCGACTCGAGCTAGGGTTTCCCTGTAGGCCATCCTACTGTGTCTGTGTACCTGAGATTACATACTAAAATGGTCAACATAAAGTTGGTGAGTTCATAGGTTTGAAACAGTTATCAAAAGTAGGTAATAATCACAAGATTTAATCAGTGTTGCACGAATGCAAAATAAGTGTATACTATTGCCATGAGTCTCACAGTTCGACGCTTAACCTAGTTTGTGCCTCGGGCATATGCATAATCCAATACACTTGTAACAGTCAAATATTAATGCGTCCGTGGGTCGGCTAGAGCGACTAGCCCGGACGGGGATGTCAATCCCCGATAGATCTATCCAATAATACTCGCGCTCATACGATTAACGAACTATGATAAGGTGAGGACTTTCAGTGGATTAAAGGTCTCATGCAATCCGTATAAGAGTTGTTTCAGTTACTTGTGATTATAATAAACAGTGTATGTAATCTCACCCCATAGTATAAAACAGTAAAAGTGGGGCTATGAGACTCACCTGAGTCTTGTAAGCGTGCGTTTAAGTTAATAAACGTTTGTCCAAAGTGTAACCTTCTGGCGCCCTAAACGCATAAGGTTATGTATGAGTGAATGTCCCAAAAAGATCATTCATGCTAGTTGTCCACTCAACTAGTTATGTCCAAGTGTTTGTTTATCATTTGTGTTTAGAAAATGTGTACGGCCCGTTGGTGACGTTTTGTAATAATAATTCTCACAGACATTATTATTATGTTTCGTTTCGTTGTATACTGGTAATGGTATAGGTGTTGTGTGTTCAAGTAGCGTCGTATATGATATAGTTGTTGTTCCCGAAAACGTCCCTTAGTAAATTAGGTTTTCAATGACTGTTTATGCGACACAGATGTTGTGTCGCTATGAGGTGTTGCGACATGAGGGTATTGTCGCTGAATGTGAATTTAAGATAATTTTGCGACATAGGTATTAGTGTCGCAGGTCATGATTTCTATAAGTATGCGACACAAGTCGTTGTGTCGCTAGCCTCAGCGACATTGAAAATAGTTAGCGACGCAAAGTATGGTGTCGCTAGCTTTGGCGACATAGCAAGTAGTGGGCGACACAAGTCTTTGTGTCGCTAGTTTTGGCGACACAGAGGCTACTTTGCGACGCAAGGTTTGTGTCGCAATAGCCTTGGGCCTTCTGCGACACAGACGGGCTGTTGTGTTTTCTTTGTTCGGGAACTTGGTCAAATGTGCTCGGTTTGACCCGAAACTTTTAGGGAAGTCTTAAATATGTTATTAGTGCTTAGGAAAATTGTCGTTACATTTTATAGTTAACCCGAAACTGTCGTTTCATCTTTGTCACAAAATCAGTCCCTTTGGTTTGCTTCTTAGTTTTTGAGTCGTTTTTGGGGCTCGTTTTGACTAACCAAAGTTCCGAAATGAGCTCCAAGAAAAATCACCGTTGTTCCTACATATCTTAGCTACTTCCAGTAAAAATTTCATAACTTTTGGTCAAGTATAGCTCCCGAAATCGTCCAAGGATTAGACAAAGGTCCAGCAGGTCGATTTTTGGACCTTTGCTCAGTGTTTGGTTCATATCTCACGATTTACAAAACTTCAGAAAAAGTGCGAGTACAATTTTGAAAGGTAACAGAAAAAGAAAACTTTTCCAAGTGGTTTCAGTCGTTTTGGAGTTGTAGATATCGAGATATGCTTTCCCAAAGTTGGTCAATTTTTCTAGTCCAAAATGACAGTCCAGACACATCTTTTTGTAAAATCATTTTCGTATATCAAATGACCTCATAAAATCGTCAAACCACTTGGGTTCGAAAGTAGACTCCTTGAACTTGATTTTAAACTCAAGAATCGTTCGATTTGGTTAAGAAATGAGTTAGATATCTCGTGTCAAAGTCGGGTTAAGTTTTTGTCCGAAGGTTAATAGCTTTACCCGAAAGTTTTTAGCTTTATCTTTTGGTTTTCGGTTTAGATCTCGGACATAATTAGCATAAACGAACTCCTAACATGTATATTAATATCATCCAAGGAAAATGAACAATATTTGAAGGAATTCTTACAAAGAAAACTCGATTTAAAGTCGAAATGAAGAAGAAAGGGCTGCTGCGACTTGGTCCGGGTTCTTTTGCTTGTTCTTCTTCTTCGTAGTGGTGTAAATGGTGTTGGTAGTGATTAGAGCTCTTGGAAGGGGCTGGAAATGATGGTGGTGGTGGTGGTTTGGGCTGGAAGTTGAGGGAGAGAGTGAGGGAGTAAGAAACAAGTGAAGTGAGTGTGTAAAGTGAGGTTTGATTTAGTGTGGGAAAGTTTTAATAAAGAAATGGGCCAAGGGATGTTGGGCCGAACTGGGCCTGGCTGGGCTGACTCTGGGCTCGGTCCAATGTTGGTTCCCGGGCTCGTGACTCGTTTCCTCGATTTCGTGTTACGTTACTCGTTCGGTTAAACGTTAATCGCGTGTTTTAAAATTTAATTGTTAACGTTGAGTTTTCGTGTTTATATTTGAATACGACATTGTTATTTTAAATTGGCAAAATGTTCTTTAATACCTTATTGAATCTTTTTAACATATTTGGCGGGTTTCGTTCGGTGTCGGGTTCGATTCGCTCGTTTTCGTCGCGTACGATACGTTTTGTAGGAAACGTGAAACGTTTTAAATATTATCGTAATAATATAAGTTAAAATGGTTACAAAGTACTGTTACAACAAGGTTACAAAGTTTTCTTCAAAATGTCCATGATTTAAATCTTGGATAACATGATCCCATGCATTGCCCACATATGATCCAATCTTACAGGCGTTCTCCTGAAAAGCATGACAAAACAAAAGGGTCAACTATGGCCATAGTTGGTGAGTTCAAAGTTTGTAACCGCTAAACCAAAGATGTGACCAATCGGGGACATAAGTAAGGGTATAGCCGTCCAATCGAGGACGCTATCACCCATGTGTTCGTCCAATCGGTGACGTAAGTATAATGAGCATTTGATTGTTAAATGTTGATGTAAATAAACATGTGGTAATAAAGAGAGAGAGATGTTCAAGCCTTGAGACCACTACTAATCCGATTATCCGACCGAGGTTTGCCCCAAATGCGCCATGTTCTTCAACCAACATGGGTAATGGCGATATTATGCACCCACGTTGAAGTGTGAGTGAGAGATGGTCTACCCATAATATCTACGGCTCGTCGCTACGAGTTAGTTAGTAGTGAATGAGTTGCCGGGGACTTTATACAAGAATTCTCAAGCTTAACATAATGACATACCATAGTTTGCGTAAAACAGTTCAAAAACAGTTGATAAAATGTAAGAGTACAATCAAAAGTTTAAAGTAAATTCATGCTTTTCAGCCCCAAAACAGAAATCAGAAAAGGGGGACAGTGAACTCACCTGAGTATGATAAGCAACTAGCAATCAATGAGCGAAGTGAGTATCCAAGTGCAACCTCCTAACGCCCTAAACGTATGAGGTTGTGTGTGTAAGTAGATGTCTCAAAAGACCATCTATGTAAGTAGAAGGTTAACGTCCACTTATGTATGTTCACTCAATTAGAGATGTCCATTTGTTCGGTTATCATTTATGTTTATTAATACGTACGGCCCGTTGGTGATATTTTGTGAAAACACAGATTTGATAAATTATGTTACGCATTTTCTACTTTCTAGTTATAGTTAATGGATTAGTGTGACAAGGGGCGAAGCCCATTAATGACGGAGGTCCGGGGGCAGCGCCCCTGGTAGCGGGGTCCAAGGGGTGGCAACCCCTGGCGGGGTCCAAAGGGCAGAGCCCCTGGCTGGGGTCGAGCTGCCAGGTCAGCTTGGAAAATTTTTATTTATGCATATGTTGCTTTAATATAAACGTATAGATTTTTGTGTTTTTAGCGACACAAAGGCTTGTGTCGCTATGTGCGACACTAAGGTATTATGCGACACAAGGCTTGTGTTGCTAATGTGACGATTCGGGTGTTATGGCGACACAAAGGCTTGTGTCGCTATTGTGACGATTTGTTCCCCTTCTGCGACACTAAGGCTGGTGTCGCTAAAGATGACGATTCGGATCTAGTGCGACACTACGGCTTGTGTCGCTAAAGGTGACTATTCGGTTCTATTGCGACACTAAGGCTTGTGTCGCAGACTACTGGGCTTCTGCGACACAGAGGCCTGTAACAGGTCAGTTTTGCACATTTTATTTCGGGTTCCAAATGTTCAAATAAAATTTCAAGAAAATTCTATGTTGTTCCTTAGTGTGTTAGCTACTTAAAATAATTTTTCCAGTATTTTTAGGTATTCCTAACTATTTTTAAAAATTCCATGTGTTCCCTGTGGTTAGAAAGTGACCAATCCCGACACATGCAAATGTTCTCATTTTCTGGGCAGAATGCGTACACTTTTAGACAAAATCATCAAAACGGCTTTTGTACCTAACAAAATTTGTGAACTTTTGGCGGAGGTTTCATGTCATTTGGAGGTTTATATCTCGAGTTATGATTAAAACAAGAAAGGTGAAATTTCTGTCCTTTTTGACAGCCCGGACATATGTTTTTGTAAAAATCATTTCGGGCATCAAACGGACTTCAAAAATTATGAAACCACTTGGAAATGAAAGCTAACTTCTTAAACTTAATTTTTGCCTTTTGAATCATCCATTTTGGTTAAGTTTTGAGGGAGAAACAGCCTCTCAAAGTCAGACCATTTTCCGATCAGCTCGCATGTGACGTTTTTGACACTTTTAAACATGAAAAACGGGTTTTATGTTATGATTTGGACATTTCCTTGTTAAGTGAACTTTATAACATGTTTATAAGAGTATTACAAGTAATTTTTTGAAGAGTTGAAGTTCTTACCACGTTTGTGAAACCGAAAGAGGAGGAAGGAAGCTAGTTTTCCCGTTTCGTGCTATTTTCCGAATGGTGGCTTATGGTGGTTGGATGGCGGCCGTATGGTGGCTGTAGGTGGTGTTAGGTGGCTGTGGTGGTGGTGGTTAGGTCTGGTTGTAGAGAGAATATAGTGTGTGTGTGTGTGTGTGTGTGTGTTTTGTTGAGTGAAAAATGAGAGAATGGAGGGAGAAAGCCTATATATACATGGGCTAAGTCCATGGGCTTGGGCTCCTCTCTCTTGGGCCGTGTTGGGCCTTTGGGCCGTGAGTCTGGGCCTGGCCCTTCCATGGGTTGGGCTCGTGACTCGCTTCTTGATTTCGTGTTACGTTTTTCATTCGTTTAAACGTAAATTTCGCGGTTTAAAAGTTAATAATTTACGTTATGTGTTCGTGCACAATTTAAGTTTGTGAATGATATTCGGAATGACTAAGTATTCTAAAATACTTAAGTTGGGTTACAAAAATATATTTTGGGTTTCGCTCGGGTGTCGGGCTCGGTTTGCGCTTTTTCATCGCGTTTGTTACGTTTTGAGCCAAACGTCTAGGTTTTTCACGTACTATTATATTAAGATAATAATATAAGTGCAAATAACTACTATTTACTTATAAGAATAGATTTACGTTATTTAGAAAGAGTTATCACCAACGCCGTATGATTGTAGGACTTCGTCCAATTTGCGATTATACGATCTTAACCGATTGTTAACGTGTGCACGTAATCGCATGAAATGTCACATATATTTAGATTCAATAATGCTAAACACACGTTTTACTAATGGTCTAGGCAATAATTACATCCCTAGATTGGTAGGTGTCACACACTACGCATAATGATAATGGAAAAAGGAAAAACAATAAAAATAATAGAGGAAAGGGTCGTAATGCTTCCAAAGGGGGGCAACAATCAACAATTTGGTGCAGGTAATTTCAGTTTTCCAGGTAATCAACATGTTCAAGGAAATGGTTCTCAAGTAACTCAACCAAGTGGAAATAAACGAAGAACAATCAAGATTTTTTTTCTGGTCAAAACACACCACCACAGCCACCACTGGCAGCAGCCATCGCCGGCAACAACACCACGGCAGCAGGCATTCTCGGACAACAATCTGCCCTCGTCTTTCATCATCAACTTAGTACTCCTTCTCCCGGCTCATTTGGGCAGCCGACTAGCTATTTACAGCCCCCTTATGGCCCAATGTTTGGTCCATCGGCATCACATCTTGGTCCCTATCATGGTCAGCAACCCATTGGACCTGTTTTTGGACAGATTCAGCATAGTGGACAGCCTATTGGACTTGGACAGCAGCCCAACTTCTATGGACAGCAACCCAACTTTTATGGACAGCCCACACAATTTGCAGGCTACACTTCTGGGCGGCCCACTCAGCAATTCACGGAACTCGCATCTGTGTTTTCATCCATGTCTCTGCAACCACCATCCGATCCAAACTACTACATGGACACTAGAGCCACATCTCACATGACCTACAATCCATGTAATCTATTTTCCCTTCAACGTAGTAATAAATCAAAACATATTATGGTTGGCAATGGTGCTGTCCTACCAGTCACACATACAGGGCATTCACATTTTCCATTTTTAAACAATCGTTTGCTTCTTAATAATATTCTTGTGTCTCCTCAAATGATGAAAAACCTCATTTCTGTTCGTAAGTTTACCATTGATAATCATGTCTCTGTTGAATTTGATCCTCTTGGTTTTTCTGTGAAGCATCTTGATACAGGTTTGTGTCTCCACCGAAGCAACAGTGTTGGTGACCTCTATCCTGTTCTTCCGAATCACATAGGAAGGGTTAGTGACCCAACACATCCTGATTGCATTTGTTGTTAGTACTTGATTTGACCCAATATTTGTTTAGCGTTATTTATTGTATTCTGAATATGCGAAATAGGCATGTCATTGTGGCACCGGTGGCGTGATACTTCCGTAACGGTGTGATTTGTTACGGCGTCTCCTTATTGTGGTGTGATAAGGGATTAACCATAGTTATTGTATTGTATTTTATTGTTGTGGATGGCCGCGTAGTACCCAATGCCTCATTCACCATTGTTTGGTACACTTGGATCTACAGCCCATGTACCCATTGTATTGTATTGTATTGTGTTGGAGCTCGGATTGACTTACCCCATTGGACTCTTGTACGGTTGAATCTCATTGATAAATCTTTGCCTTTGTTTGGTTTATCACAAACTTCTCGCTTAGTCATATTCGTTTGCTTTTATTTGTATCCGCGCACTGAGTTTTTGCCTCAGCTGCATTTCTTTCTATGCGGTAGGTGATGCGTGTTAAGTAGTGATTAAAAATAACAAGTTTTAAATAAATAGAAATACTAAAGTTAACTTAAACACAACCAGGCAAGAATACCTGTTCGTATTATAGTATAGCTTAGGTAAGACCGAGTCGAACCACAGGGAATCGGTGTAAATTAAAATAATTAATTAAACCTTAAATTACAAATTACAAATAAATAAGGGGTGCGTTTTAGTTCCGTACGAACGATTTTTAATAAGAAAACTAATTAAACTTAAAACAATTAAAAAGATAAAAAGTAACTAAAAATAATCAGATAGAGAAGCACGTATTTACTTAGACTTGTGATTCTTCAATTCAGGTTTCAGATATGTTTATTGAATTATTGATTATTTATCATGGTGATTTCAACATATATGGATAGCCTCCTGTTAAGGTTAACTGATCCCTAATAAACTTTAGCTTAATACTAGATTCTCTTGAATATACTAGAATTTCTTCTACGTGTTATTAACCTAAACTTTATGCAATTAATACTATCAACAGATCATTGAGATTTATTCAGCAACTCCGTGTTAACGCAAGTTTATAATTATTGATTAAATAATTATCACATTAATCAGGTTATATTAATTGTTATTCTCTTAACCTATTACCGGTTACAGTCTCAAGCCACAACTAACTAATAAATTACTTAATTGCAGATAATCAATAAACTCATACAAAAGTTAGTTATAGCATAAATATTTTGACCACGTCAAGTAACAATCAATCAACACACAATTAATATGGATCTTTCAAATAAACTCAATAATCATTCATAATTCAAAACAATATAAACATATCATAAACCTTCATCTAATAATCATTTATCTAAGTAAATACAATTAAAGAATTAGCTTATGTTTAAAGTAAACCTAATCAGATCTAAAAACATGTAGTTAAACATATAAATAGAAAAGAATAAGAATCAAACACAAGAACCGAACTATATCTTTGTTAGGTTCGAAAACCTTCAAACCCTAGCTTCCTAGCCTCCAATAAACCTCTTCAGTCGACTTTTATACCCTAAAACCGAATTAAGGTTTACTTAATTCGTATATGAAATTTTATGGTTTATGGGTTGAGTTTGGCCTCTATTTATAGATTTCAGGTTCGCGCACCCAACCGCCGGTTGGATATTTCAGCCGCCGGTTGGGTTGAATTTTTACCCGAAAACCAGGATCTTGACCCGCGCATTCGACCACCTTCCTAATTTAGGTTCAACCGCCGGCTGATCGGTGGTTCCAGAATATTCCATAATCGGGCCAGGCTTCCTCTTTTGGGCTTCAAACTTCACAAATCCGTTTTTAATCTTTATTCTTGGCCCAATATCTTAACTTTTTGGGTTTATTCTTCTCTCTAAGCCCAGTCTTCTTGATTCTTTAATCTTCTATTTTCTTCAGTTTTTAGCCCATTTTCGCTCACTTTCTTTATTTATTTAATTTAAATACATTTTTGCAAATATAAACGAAATCAGTAATATATATAAATAAATTGCAATAAAAATGCTTAAAAGTAAGGGAATATTATTATATAAATATGACATTATTTGATGTTATCAGTAGGTGATCAAGAAGGGTAAGGAACGGAGCTCGAGGGAAGTGAAGAAGCTGGAAAAGTTAGCTCTAGATTTTTTTGGATTATTATTAGTTTCTTAACTATTTAGATTTTCATATTTTAATTTTGTAATGCTCATTCCGTTTGGCTTATTTTGGAGATATTTATGACTCATTCATTAGAAATTTGAAATAAACGAATTTTGCTCTTATTAAATATCGTTAATGTGTTTCACCTACGAAAATGGGGTGTTACAGGTGGTTGTAATTAGGAAGGAGATTCTGGGAGGAACGCTAACAGGGCTAATGTATTGATTTGTTTCGACGATTGAACAGATCTTTTGCTGAAAGTGATTGTGCGTTTTCAGATGGTTTTGGAGGCAATTGGTCTTGTAACTCCTAGTGAGATATAATGTATTATTGAAAGGTCGGGAATAAGTAGAAGTTCTGGAGTTAAAGTTTGGGAACCGAGTTAAATTGAGATATAATGTATTATTGAAAGGTCGGGAATAAGTAGAAGTTCTGGAGTTAAAGTTTGGGAACCGAGTTAAATTGTCAAAGTACGTCGTCTGAGTTTATTAACTAGTGGGAGTTATGATGCGAGTATTGCAGTCTTCTTTTTTAAAGGGTTTAGTGTGTGAAGTTCAAGGTCAGACTAACATGAAGATAATTTTAAATGGCATTATATTTGTGGTTGCTCGGGTATAATGAACTAGAGTCCTCTTATAACGCCGCTTTAATGGTTGGATTTGTACAATGGTAGTTAATTGGCCGAGTGAGAGGAGATGCGTTTTTTTTATGGAAGTTGTAGCTATGTTTCAGGTTGAAGAGGTGTGGGTGTTCAACGTTGTAATAGCGTTTTCAGAAGTTAACCGAAGATGACATACATGTTGGTACTAGCAAGAAGCTTTGCTTGCTTGGAAGGAAGACCGAGTATGCGAGAGTCTATATGGGTTCGATGACATGTTGGTGGTAGAATCAAGCATGACTTTAATTGATGAGCTGAAGGGGAGGTGTCTCTTGGAAAGAATATTGTGGCTGTGAAAACAACGGAGTTGGATCATTGACAAGATTCAACTTGTCTTCTTCAGAAGTGAAGTGGACAATGAGAACCTTTAGAGTGGAGTAATGTTTTAGTTTTCATGGTGTAATTCAGGATGTCATCTATTGGGAGTGTTTCGGCGGTACATATAAGCAGTAGCGGGTGACAATATTGAAGGGATAAAAGGAAGTTTCACTGATTTTAGGTTGATTGATGTTTAAGTTAAGAGATTGTTGAGTGTGAAACTAAATTAACAACGTGGTGAAGTGGTGAAGCGACAAGCTTGCAGAACGACTATCGTGTTGCTATGGCCTACGGTTGCGCCACTATGGCTTGTCGGACAGGAAATCCTGTTTTTTTCTATTTGGCCAAGTTGTTTCCTCTTATGTAACACACAATATATATAATGTAACCCTTGAACCCCGAATGTAAATGAAGAAGTCTCTCTAGTTTGGCCCGTGGACTAAATCGATCATTTAGATTTCAGAACGGATATGACTACCGACTACGTAAATTCATGTGTTTGTGGAACATATCTGAACATAACCATGCGGAGCGTTGTACCGGCCTATCAAAGCGAAGAAAGAGATCATTGAGCCTATTTAGCCGAGCAGAATTGTGTGACTTTCATTGTGTTTAATATTGCTAGTTTATTTATTTTGGTTTATTGTTTCGGGATGTAACTAAGATTACACGTGTGTTGTTTGGTGTCCTAACTTCCTAACAAATAACTACGGTAAACTTTGGTCGATTTTCACGATTTGCGTATCGTTATAAACGCTTGAATATCGACTTAATTACTTTGAGATGAAGTTGCAAGTGGCAATAAATTTACTTTATAAAAAAATAAAATGTTTCAGGATGAAAATTACCACCGACATCTGTTTGGTGATTAAAACACAGAATAGTTTAATCGAGATGAATTAGTATTATAACAATTAATTGAATTAATTACTGGAACAACTGGTACATATTGGATTGGATTGCGGAAAGAGGTCACATGGACTTCTTGAAACTTAAACCCGAACCCATCAGTAAATGCTCTTCCATATTAAGCAACTTGTCTTCACATTAATTAATCCACTCCATCCACCACTTTCTTCACTTTCTAAGCAACGAGTGTAATTGAAACATTTGATTAATATCTTACTTTTACTCATTTTTACTGGTAATTGTACCCTCGCGTGTACCTAATGCATCAATGAAAGAGAAAAAAGGTTGCAAATTTGAATTGAATAGTATGTTTCTTTACATGGTAGAAGGAGAACGGGGAATATTAAGTGCGTTAGGATATTTTTTTAGTACTTTGATTATGTTTTGATCGATTTGTTAATTACTTGCGTTACCTATCTGGGTCCGCCATTTGGTACTTTGAATCATATGCACCGGACATATTAGTAACAGTTGCTGATACATTTGATGAGTAAATTAAGAAATTATGAATGCGAAACTACGATCTAAATAGTTTATGTTTTTAATTATTAAGCATTAATTAGTTGTACGTGAAATACGGGCTACCCTTTGCCATTTGACCAGAGCATGTGTATACGTGCAGACTTTATGGGAAAACCGGCCAGTTGCTTCTGTATAAAGAAAATAAACCCACAAATCATATTGCTTCATTTCTTCATTCCACAATATTTTAATTTATTGGATTTAATAAAATAAAAACGTCAAATATGTATAGGTTCGATAGATGTGAGGGCAGTTGAATTCCACCACTGATTAGCCCAATCAATGCATATATCCATGATTGAACCATCCTTCGTTAATTCTAATCATTCTCGGCTCCAACTTTACAATACTAATACTAATACTAATAATAATAATAATATAATAATATAATAGTAATAATAATAATAATAATAATAATAATAATAATAATAATAATAATATATGTAAACCCAATTAACAATCCTTAATTAATCAACAGAGTTATTGTTTTATTTCTAGTTTCTATATCAACAAACGTAATAAATTACTCCTAATATTCTAGAAATACTTGATATATCTAGCTGGTTACTAATATATATAGTGGGCACCTACTTAGATGCTATATATATGTATATGTATGGCAACCACCTTTCCAGATATTCAATCCTACCTACATGCATTTACGAATATATTGTAGCTAGCCATATATTCATCATAATTTTTCACACAAACATCTATACGCATTTACATTTAGAATTATAGCAGCAATTGCTCTTTCTCTTTCGATCTTAATTAGAAGAAAATATATAGCAGCAGAACGATAGATATGGCTGACTCCTGTGATCATGTTAATCATGTACCACTACCACCAACAACAAAGAAGTCTAACAAAATCCGAGACATTGTTAGGCTTCAGCAAATGCTAAGGAAATGGAAGAAAGCTGCCACCACCAACAAAAACAGCGACAATGCAGTTGCTCCTGCTACCAATAAGCCAAGCACCAAAGGTCTAAACAAGTTCCTGAAGAAAACTTTATCCTTCTCTGATATTAGCATCAATAACAGCAGCTCACAGGAAGAGGTGGTGCGAAAAGGATACTTAGCTGTTTGGGTTGGGAGAGAGGAAGATGAGATGAAGAAGTTTGTAATCCCTACAGATTACTTGGCACATCAAGCTTTCAGTGTCCTTTTACGAGATGCTGAAGAAGAGTTTGGATTCCAACAAGAAGGGATCCTCAAGATACCATGTGACGTTCCTCTCTTTGAGAAAATCTTAAAGATGATGACGGACAACAAGAAACAACATCAGCGTCCTACCCTCAAATCTTCATCTTCAACATCTTCTTTTTTCTTATACGACCAAGATGACGATCTTCAACTACAACAACAACCACAACTGGAGTTACTTAAATCTCCTCATCATCATCAACAACAACAACACCGTCTTAACTCCACTTTTGATTCTCAGTTAAAGACACCTCCAACTACTCCAGCTCATCACCTTCCTTTGTACTGTCGATGACTTCATTCCATCATCTGTCTTTTTGACCGATAAATTAATTAAGATATGATCAAGATTACTTTGTTTCTTGTTCCTATATATAGTTACTTAATTAATTACTGATTAAGAATGCATGCATACCCTTGATTGATATATTTAATAATTTAGATTGATATATTTATATATTATATCTGTTATATATATGTACCGGTATTCAAATTAATGTGTTCTTCAAAGTAAATTAAACTAGCACATGATCAACTGTGTATAGTCGTCTACACTCATAAACCATTAATTAAAAATACTATAATTATGATTAAGTGATGATATACGTACATCTAATTTCAGTTTAATTAACTAGCATTACACTTTCTCTTTCTCTTTTCATCTATTCATATCTGATTTCATTATATATTCTTATATTATGCATATTTGTTGATCGATCGATGCAACATATTTCTTGAATTATATATCTTTGGCTTATGTACTAGCTACAGTATAATAATATATCTACCTTAGACCACTCTCAACCGTTGCTTCTTCACTTGCTTCTTCAGTTGTGTTAGCTCAGCGCCACGTTAGCACATTCAAAACTGATGAAAGACTGATTAAACACTACCAATGTTCCTTTCGTCACTTTAATTTTGGGCTCCACATTTACCAATATACCTACATTTACATACACTAAACTAAAAATAACAATACATTTTTTAATAAGCTGGACCCACTTTTTTAAAAAATCTTTCGTCGGCTAAGCGACGTATGAAACCGAAGAAGTGAAGTGAAGTGAAGAAGCCCGTACCATCAATGTCACAAGGGAAGAAAGGAAAATAGTGAAACCGAAGAAGCCGTTGGGAGACCTCTTATGTTTTCATTTTAACTAGGGGAGGGAGTTATACGAGGAGAAGGAGAAGAAAAATTTAAGTCATTTGATCATCATTTCACTTAGATCAATGGTTATAGGAGTGTCATTTTTGTAATTAGTAGGTAAAAATGAGGGTGAGAGTTAAAGAAAAAAAAATATAACATTATATTTCACTCTACACCATCTCCATTCTTTTCACTTTTACTTTCTAGTCCCCCACTTTTTGTTTTAACTTCTCCTTCCTTCTTTTTCCCCACCCTGACCTACCACCACCTCCAACCACCTGCTCTTGCCATCTGGCCACCGGATTCTGGCAACTGCCGCCACTATTGCCAAATTTTTTTATTTTATTTTTATATTTTTTCATTCTCTTTAAAAAAAAAAATTTTTAAAAAAAACTTTTATAACCTATGTTTTACTTTTTAAACATTTTTTTTTCATTCTTCTTGCCTTTTGTGTTTATAAACCTTAAATGTATTTTTTTTTCTTTTTTGTAATTTTTTAAATATTTGCAACTGAATCATATATTTTTTAAGAAGTACGTTTTGTTTCCATTTATATTATTTTAACTGCATCTTATATATATTTTTCAACATTTATATTGCCATTCTCTACTACATCTTGTAGGTTTATGCATTCATTTTTACTGCATTACATATTTTTTGTATATATATTTTTTCTTTTTTGTACTACATTTTGTATATATTTCTAACTACATCATTCTTTTTTGTATACGTGTTAACCCTTTTTACTGTATCTTGTATATTATTGTTTTTTATTGCATTTTGTATATGTGTATTACTGCATCTTGTGTATATATACGTCGTCAACAAAATGCAGTACGAAAAGATAATACAGTAGAACTTCTATAATTTAATACTCGATAAATTAATAACATCGATAAAATTAATAATTTGTCCGGTCCCAACTTGGGACCAGTACAAAATTGGACCCCAATCGATAAAATAATAAAATAATAATTTTTTTGAAATCCCAATGTAAATATATTGGTCCCAGCGAAACTATAAATTAATAATTACTAAAATATTTTAAAATTCTAGGATTGTCTAGTAAAAAATGAATCTATAGTCACTTGTGTTTTTGTGAACTTCAAATCTATATTGAGTTGCTCATGAATATAAGCCAACTCTTTAAATTAATAATTTATTAATTTATCGATATAATAATATCTCGCTAAATTAATAAAATATCCCGGTCCCAACATTATTAATTTATAGAGGTTCTACTGTATGTATTATACAAAATGCAGTACGACAAAAACAATATGTACCAAAAATATATATACAAGATGCTGTACAAAAAGGATAATATGTATAATACAAAATACAGTACAAAACAAATAATATGGACTAAAATTATATATACACAATGCAGTAAAAACAACAAAATACACTATAATTTTATACAAAATACACTACAAAAGGATAATATGTATAATACAAAATGCAGTACAAAAGCAAACAATAGGTACTAAAAATATATTACAAAATACAGTAAAAATAACAAAATGCAGTATAAGTTTATTCAAAATGCAGTACAAAAAGGATACTATGAATAATACAAAATGCAGTACAAAATAAATAATATGCACTAAAAATATATATACAAAATGTAGTACAAAAATGACAATATGTATATACAAAATGCAGTACAAAAATAAACAATATGTACTAAAAATATATATATACAAAATGCAATTAAAACAACATGCAATATAATTTTATTTAAAATATAGAATAAAAAGAATAATATATGTAATACATAAAAAAGTTTAAATAAAATTGTAAAAAAAACTATTAAAACAAAGTTTAAAAAAATTTGTGAAAAAAAAAAGAATTTCCTGGCGACTGGTCGCGGTGGCCGGCGGCTAGAGTGTGGTAGAAGGTGGTGGGTGGTGGTTGGGTGGGAGGTTGTGAATGAGAAAATTGGAGAGTTGAAAATATAATAGGTAGGTGTAGGGCTAAAAGTGAAAATGATAAGGGTGACACATGGCACAACGTGGTTGGTCATATTGATGGCGCACCCAACGATCGATTTTTGTCGGACCTACTTCTTTTGAGGGAAGTAAACCCTGTCCCTGTCGTCGGTGGGACGGATAGACTGCTAGATGCGCCAATTGGGTTGAAAGTTTTATAATTTGTAATACTTGGGGCTCAAACTATAAGTACTATCTACTACACTGGGTGAGTAAGCAGCAAGTATAACTCAAGATCGTTCTTCAATCGAAGCGAATTGAAACAAAGTTATCACAGTAGATAAGTTTTACTTTTATGATAGGGTTTGTGTAAAGTAGGTAGGTTTTTGTGGGGGGTTTTCTAGTTAAAACTAATTGTGATAAAGTAAATAACAGAATAAAAAAGGGTAGTTAGTCAGGTAGATATAGAGTGTGGCTGTTGAAACTTCAATAACTAGAGGATATGAGATGATGTTCAATATAAAGATAATTGAAGATACGGTTAGGAGATTTACAGATAAACTACAGGTGTAAATACTAGGACCCTACTTGTTTAGTTTGGAACCTAAACAAATCTGTCACTAAGTACCTAGGTTATCGTGATTCTGATCAGACCAGGCTGCTCAACCCCCACCCCCCCCCCCCCACCCCCCACTGTCTGGTTAGGACTAGTGACCTATTACGGGTGCAGGAATAAGGTAACAGATTGCCATTTAGGATATTATGACCGTTCTTAACACTTGAATCTAAATGTTAATTCCTAATCGTATACTAATTATTAACTTGTTATTCTAAACTATCAGTTTTGTAGAATTTAGGGTTTTAGGCATCCTGAACCACTGCTGGGCTTAGCCTTCTTTTCTAGACTCATTATATTCTATTTTTAAAGCACAATTACTTATGTCATGATCTAGACTCTCCTTTGTCATCAGTTATTTGTCCCTAAGAATGCTGAACGGTGTACAATTGTTGGTGCATATTTAGTGTGTCTGTCAGTTGGTCTCAGTCTGTAATAGTTTTTGTTATGTAATTACGACGTTTGTTTTATATAAGTAATTACATATTTTGTTTTGGCGACACAGAGCCTGTGTCGCATGTGCGACACAAGGTTTGGGTCGCATGAGTCGGTCGTGCGACTCATCATCTGTGTCGCAAGGCTCAGTTTCGTTTCGGTATAAATAGGTGCATTCGACTCAGTTGTCAGGGTTAACGAATCTAGGGTTATTGAGAGCATTTGTAAGGCAACTTTGTGTATTAAGCTAATCGATTACTATATCAATATACAAGTTGATTTGTGATTCAATCGTTTGTGTTTTACGTATTATATTCAATTGTTTGAATTCCGCCTCTCAATTGAAAGTGACGGTTCGACTTAGATCAGGTTGAGGGAACCAACAAGTGGTATCAGAGCCATAATCTTCGGATTTGGCGTTATCAGATCGTTTTGGTACGTGTTTTCGGTTGAAATCAAATAATTTTGGTGTTAGATCTTCATAAACTGTGTTATAGGATCAAATTCTGCATTTTCTTGAAGATTTTGGTGTTAAGATTCGTCGATCATTCGTGGTTTTTTGTTAGGTTTTTGAAAACTTGCGAATTTTAGGGTTTACAGCCGCTGCTCTCTTCGAAGTTGCGACACAAGCTGCGACACAACATTTGTGTCGCGTGTAGGGTTTCTGCGACATAGCATTGTGTCGTATTTAGGGTTTTTGTGACACTAGCCTGCGACACCAGATTTGATTTTGCGACATAACCTGTGATTTCTGCTGCGACATAAGTTGCGACATAACCTGCAACATAAGACCTTTGCAACATAAGAATACCTGTGCTATTGGACTGCGTCACAACACTTGTGTCGCTACTTGGACCGTTTAAATTAAATCTTTGTGACAAAGTCTTAGTGTCGCCATTTGATTTTGCGACACAACCTTGTGTCGCATAAATAGTATCTTTTGTTTTTTGTGTGTTTGTTTTGTAGGTTATTTAAATGGCGTCTTCTTCGCTACAACGTGTTGGTGATCTACTAAAACAAAACTCAGAAGTAGGTAGTACAAACAAGCCACCAATGTATGCGATTGGTATGGATTATGCTTACTGGCTTCAACGTTTTGAAGCGTTTGTGTCTTTCAATGATACTGAAATGTGGGTTGCTCTAACTGAGAGATACGAACGTCCATTATGCACTGGAGTGTACACTGGAGCTGCTCCTCTGAAGTCTATTAAATCTATGACTCCTGATAAACGCAAAGCCTTTGACAATGATAAAAAGGCACATTATGTTATAACTATGTCACTACCGCCGTCAATTCTCAAGCAATTTAGACATCTCGATATTGCTTATGATTTATGGAAGGCATTCGAAAAGAGATGCGGTGGAAGTGAACAATATAAGAAGAATAAATTGCAATTAGTCAAGAAGCAATATGATGTTTTTGACATTTTGCCAAACGAGTCTCTCTCGGACTTGTTTTCACGATACTCACAGTTGGTTAGTGAGTTAACTGAGGGAGGAGTAGTTTTGGATACAACTGAACTTAATAAAAAACTCCTAGAATCATTACCTCGAAAGTGGGACACTCGGGTACTGATGATGGAAAAAGACCCAGACATTATGAATATGTCGTTCGATGATCTTATTGGACAGTTGGAAGCCGATTTTTTGGATATGCAACGAAAAGAGACAAAGGCTACTGCAAATGTTCAAAATCCTAAGATCTATGGACTAGACGTTTCATCAAATGTGACATCTGGTTCTGGTTTCTTGGCAAGTGGGTCTAGCAGTTCATCAAGTCCTCAAGCGAGTGCCACTTCTGGTGGTACTTACTTTCAGTCATCAAATCATCAAGGATCTATACCTGCTGCTACACAGGATCATGTTGCATTCTTCTCAGCATTTCTATCTGCATATGATGATTTTCTTTGTAAGATGGCTGGTTCTATGGATTTGACTGAGGAAGATTATCGTTAAATCGATGATGATGAATTGGAGAGAATGGATTTAAGATGGAATTTGGCCATGCTTACTCGTAGGGCCAAATCATACTTTAAGAGAACATGAAAGAAGTCATTGGAGGACCCAAACGATAAGGGTTTGGGATTTAATAAGAGTAAGGTGAAATGTTACAAGTGTCAAAACTATGGACACTTTGCTCGTGAGTGTGAGACAAAGCAGCCTCCCTCTGGATTTACAAGGCCTACTCCAAACAAGTCTGCTAAGAAGGCTAAAGCTGAAGAAAAGGCAATGGTGTCTGCTGCCTTAATGTTGTCAGATGAAGCTTTCGACTGATCAAATCAAGCAGAAGATGACCAACAAAACAAAACATTCATGGCCAACAAACATGAGGTTGATGTTGAACCTTTTTCTTGCATTTCTTGTATTAAATTGACTGGACAGGTGAATAGGCTAAGAGAGGATAATGAACGCCTTATCTCTAATGTAGAACAGTTAACTGATTCAAATAAATTGTTAAAAGAGAATGATAAGGCCTGTGACAAAAAGTTAAAAGCTGTTTTTGAAGAAAAGAAAGAACTGAAAGCAAAAAAATTTAGTCAGCAAGATGAGGTACACAGCTATCTCAACATGCTTACAATTGTAAAGAAAGAACTTTCTGATTCTCAAACTGAAGTTTTAGACTTAAAAAGAAAATTGTTAAACTTTTCAACATTCTCTTTAGTCTTTGATGAGATCCTTCAGGCATAAAGGACTGATACTAAAAGCAAGGTTGGACTTAGTTACCATCAAGTTCCGCCTCCTAAAAATTATTTTCCTATGCCCTCTAAAGATGACATCAAAGAATTTGTGTCTATTTTTTCAAAGGTAGACATAAATCCTATTAAATCTATCTCTGTCAAGATAAGTAAGCCTGTGCAAGTCCAGGCTGAAAAAGTTAAAGTGACTGCTGAACAACCTACCACTAGTGAGCCTGAGTCAGTTAAGGCAAAATCTAGTGAGCCTGAGCTTGTTAAGGCTCAAGAGGTTGAATTAGTTAAGCCCGTTAATGATTGTGTGATTTAGGCTGAGCCTGTTAAGCCGGTAGTTGTTAGTAAGCCTGAATCAAATAAGGCTAAGTGTGAATCTCCTGTTATTGTAAAGGAGATTGTTGAAATTGAAGATATAACTGATGAGGAATATTCTAAGGTTGAAAAGAAAAACATAAAGCCTAACAACGTGATAGTAACTAATGAATCTAATAACAAGGCTTTAAATGGGACAGGCAAAGGTAAAGTTGAGCCTGAAAAGAAGATTTTGAAAAACAAAGAAAATATTAAAAAGTATCAAAATTCTTCTAAATCCACCGTTTCATCTTCTCAAGCATCAAACTCAACATGTTCACATAAGTGTGCATGTTTTGTTAATGCTTCTTTCAACTATCCTCATCGGTTAGCTTCTAAATTTCAACCCCATGTTGAGCATACTGTAAGAGACAATGTCATTTAATAAATGACTGTCCGTTGCTTGCTCAAAAGTGGTTTGGGAAAGGTGTTCCTCGGATTTCTAAAGTTAAAAACTCTTTGAGTAAACCTTCTTCTATGAGAGGTTCACGTTCTCCCACAACCGTTAAGAATTTCAACAAGGTTGAGCCAACCAAATCTTCTATTCCTAAGCTCAATGTTGTTGACAAGCAACCATCCAAATCTCAAAAGGTTTGAAAAGTGAAAGAGTCACCAAGTGATTCTAAATTAAACAGTGTCACATCAGCCAACACCTCTGACTTGTTTAAAAACAAAATCCTGACTGATGTGATCATTGTGGATGATACTTCTGGAGTGCCCAAGTCTGTAAAGACTTGGGTCTCCGTTTCTAATTAATTCATTTGTTTTTGGTGCTGCAGCAACCCGAGGCCGTAAAGAATAGTCAATGGTATATCGATAGTGGTTGCTCGCGGCACATGACCGGCAATATAACCCTTCTTTCTGAAGTTCATGCATACAATGGAGGATATGTTGCTTTTGCCGGTGATAAAGGAGGTGTAATTACTGGTCAGGGTACACTCACTAACGGTCAAGTGAGTTTTGAGAAAGTTAATTTTGTGGAACAGTTACAACACAATATGCTGAGTGTATCGCAAGTCTGCGATAAGATGTACACTACTGCCTTCACGAAAAAGGAGTGTTGTATTCTTAAGCCGGGATTTGTAATTCCCAAGGAATGGGTGCTACTGAAGGCACCTCGAGACAGAGACACATACATTCTTGATATGAGCACTGTTGAAACAAAGCAGCTCACATGTTTTCTGTCTAAAGCTACTGAAAAGGAATCCCTGCTGTGGCATAGACGTATGGGTCATCTTCATTTTCGAAAGATGAACTATCTGGTTAAAAATGATCTTGTGTGTGGTGTACCGAAGCAATCATTCAGGTTAAATGATTATTGCATTCCCTGCCATAAAGGGAAACAGCACAAGAAGACCCATAAGTCAAAGCCGGTGAATTGTGTTGAACAACCTCTGGAATTATTGCACATGGATTTATTTGGACGAGTCAACAAGAAGAGTTTTGGAGGTGCTTGGTATTGTTTGGTGGTTACGGATGACTACTTGAGGTTTTCTTGGGTGTACTTTTTGACTACCAAAGATGAGACTGCTGAGATTCTTATCTACTTGTTTGACAGATTGGAAAATTTGTGAAATTTGAAGATCGTGAGACTGAGGAGTGACAATGGTACGGAGTTTAAGAACTCAAAAATTGAGCTGTACTGTTTAAAGAAAGGCATTGATCATCAGTTCAGTGCTGCGAGGACCCCACAACAGAATGGAGTTGCTGAACGCAAGAACAGGACTCTCAATAAGGCTGCAAGGACCATGCTAGCAGATTCAAAACTGCCTATCACTTTCTGGGCAGAAGCGGTCAATATAGCCCGTTACGTTCTAAATCGAGTATCTATGGTTAAGAAACGTAACAAAACCTTTTATGAACTCCTTAATAACCGTAAACCAAATTTACAGTTTTTTGAGCCTTTCGGGTGTCCCTGTATGATTATGTACACAAAGGAAAGTGTGGCCAAATTCGGTGAAAAGTCGAGTGAAGGTTACTTTTTGGGATTCTCAAACAATTCACCTAACAAACGTGTGTATAACAAAGCAACAAAACGAGTGGAGGAACATTTTGAAGTAACGTGCCTACGTTTCACTCAATCTCCACAAGGGATGAGACCCGACTATTTGTTTGATTATGATAGTATGTTTGACTCCTTCAACCTTCCTGTTGAGGATGAAGTTGAACAGGTGGTGACTGATGCTTGTTAAGTTGTCGTTATTTAATTACAAGTTTTAAATGAAAGGGAAATACTAAAGTTAATCTTAACACAACCAGGTAAGAATATCTGTTCGTATTATAGTATAGCTTTGGTAAGACCGAGTCGAACACAGGGAATCAGTGCAAATTAAAATAATTAATTAATCCTAAAATTATAAATTACAAATAGATAAGGGGGGCGTTTTAGTTCCGTACGAACATAATTTAATTAATAAAACTAAATAAAAAATAATTAAAAACCATTAAAAAAAATAGAAAAGACAATTTAGAATAATCAGATAGATAAGCATGTATTTACTTAGATTACTGATTTCTCGAATCAGGTTTCATATATGTTTATTGATCAATCATTATGGTGATTTCAACTAAAATGGACAGCCTTCTGTTAAGGTTAGCGAATCCCTAATAAACCTTACCTTAATACTAGATTCTCTTGAATACACTCATGCGTGTTACCAACATAAGATTTATGCTATTAAACCTAACAACAGATCATTGAGATTCATTCTTGACTCTGCATTAGCCTTGAGTCTATAATTATTGGTTTTCTAATTATCACACCGATTGGGTTAAATTAATTGCTATGCCTCTTAACTTATTACTGGTTACGGTCTCAAGCCACAATTAACTAATAAATTATTCAATTGCAAATAATCAATTAACTTATACAAACGTTAGTTCTAGCATAAGTCTTTTGACCACGTTAAGTAACAATTAATAAACGCGCCGTAGCTCACAATCGATATGGATCTTCAAATAAACTCAATAACCATTCATAATTAAAATCAATATTAAACATATAATGAAACCTTTATCTAAGAATCATACATCTAAGTAAATACAAATAAAGAATTAGCTCATAATTAAAGTAGGACAACTCAGATCTATAAACAAAGTATTACACATTGCAAATAGAAAAGAATAAGAATCAAACCCTAAAATCTGAACCAAATCTTCGTTAGGGTTGAACGACCTTCAAACCCTAGCTCCTTAGCCTCTGAATACCCTAAAAGTCGATCTTCTAAACCCCAGAACCGAATTAGGGTTAACTAATTCGTTAATTGTTGTCTTTTGAATGTGGAAAAGAATGGCCTATTTATAGATTTTCTTAACCGCGAATCCAACCGTCGGTAGGATGTTTCAACCGCCGGTTGGGCTGAATTTTAACCCGAAAACCCGATCTTCGACCCGCGCGTTCGACCGCCTTCCATATTTACCTCCAACCGCCGTCTGAAAGCTTTAACCGCCGGTTGGGATCCAATTCCAGAATCTTCCAAAGTTAGACTGGGCTTTTGTCTTGGGCTCCATCTTTTAACTTCAAACCGGATTTATTCTCAATTTGGCCCACTTTCTCTTATCTTTTTGGGCATTGTCTTCTCTTCAACTACAATATTTTAGGGTCTTCAATCTTTTCTTTCTTTTCTTCAGTCTTGAGTCGATTTCCGTTCATTTTCTTCGTTTCTTTAATTAAAAGACATTTTTACAAATATAAAAGAAATCAGTACCATTTGTAATTAAATTACAATAAAAAGGCTTAAAAATAAGGGAATATTATTATATAAATAAGGCATTATTTGATGCTATCAAATATCTCCACACTTAAGTTCTGTTTGTCCGAAAGTAGATTTCTGATATAAACCAATCTAGAATTTCTAATCTCCCATATAAATAGGATTATGTACATATCACTTTATTCACGAATCTCTTTTGAACTATTCTAAGAGCATATTAGTCAACATGCTTTTTATTAGGAACAAATAAATCTATCCAGATTGTTGATATAATTCCTTATTAAACCTTACTAAATATTTTTAAACACAAGATTTCTAATTTTTACATTTCAAGATGATTATCGATATTATAATCCTCTATAAACTTTCTATACTCCAATTTAAGAATTATCCTTCATTATTATTATTATGAATATAACTCATGCCTCTCACAATTGATATACCACTGTAATCAAATCATAACCATATTTTTATATAATGGATGAGTAATTGAAAAATCTTTTTTTATGAGTTAAGACATTGGTGACAGGTCTGTACCTTAGTATAACAGAGCGACATAACTTAACTCTTTTTTTAGAAGTGTAACCTTCTTACAGATTGTAGTGAAGGCAGCGGTGACAGGTCTGTAACTTAGTACAACAAAGCAACATAACTTGACTAACATTTGTATTTCTTTCAAGCATTTTTGCTTTTCCTTCTGTATATATATATATATATATATATATATATATATATATATTTTCTTACGATATTCTGATGAGATATTCTGATGAAACCAGATCTATACTTATTACAATAGAGGAATCGATCAGCGTATCTTTTAAATGATTTCAATTTAAACCCCAAGATTATAAAATATGATATGGTATCATACAGAAATTAAGACTTTATAGCCATATTATTACATCATATAATGAAGATGTAAAACAACAATTGAAAGGAGTGCATGCGGAACGGGCACGGAGAACACCTCTATTATTACATCAAACAACAATTGAATTGGTCCTACTTCTGATTCATTTTGTTTGCGTTCCTCATTTAATTATATTCACGTTAGCTTATTATTTCTTTAAAAATTCAAAAACTTTTGTATAGAAAGCCTATCAATACATCATATAATGAAGATGTCTAACAAATTTCGAAAAATTGAATTTAATCATATTTAGCGGCCTATCAACATATCAAAATAGTAATTAAGAATTCCATTTTATAAACATATTTCTAATGTACAATCATATCTCAAAAATAGTATCGCAAACTTTTATGTAATATGACAAATTTTCATAGTTAGCTTTTAAGGACAAATAAAACTTTTTATTTCTTTTCGATTCCCATCCCCACACTTAAATTGTACAATGACCCCATTGTACTTTAACATAGAAAGCGCAAAAGAATGAGAAAATAAATTAGAACGAAAAACTCCCCTGACTGTACAATACTGCTCTCTGGATCTAATCGAAAATATACAAAAGCTCACTTTCGTAGGCAATCACGATTGCATTTAGCGTATGCAACAAGCCTTTAAACCCCTCGGTATCCCGAGTGGACGAGTTATAGTCTCGTGAGGGTTTCCAGGGAACACACCCACAAAGTTCAAACACCTGTAAAAACATAACCAAAGAAAAACACGGGTTGTCTCCCGAGAAGCGCTTTTATTTAAGCATTGAGTCGTTAAGCTCGACTCGTAACTGGCGTTACTGTTCATCCTCAAAGATGATGATGCCATCGCCATCATCATCTTTGGCATCTACTTTATATTTCTTCAAACGATGACCGTTTACCTTAAATAGAATACCCTCATTATTAATTAATTCCACTGTCCCGTACGGAAATACCTGCGTCGCCTTATACGGACCAGTCCACCGTGATTTCAACTTTCCCGGAAAGAGACGTAGTCGAGAATTATAAAGAAGTACTAAATCTTTTTCAACAATGTTTTTATGAATCTGGATCCTTTTATCGTGCCATTTTTTCACTCCTTATAAATTCTCGAGTTTTCATATGCAGTCCAGCGTAATTCGTCCAACTCGTGCAGCTGTAAGAACCTGTGTTTCCCGGCGTCGTCAATATCCATATTACAACTCCGTAATGCCCAATACGCTTTATGTTCCAATTCTACTGGTAAATGGAACGCGTTTCCATAAATTAAACGGAAAGGAGTGCATCCAGTATGCGTCTTGAAGGCAGTGCGGAAAGCCCACAATACGTCATCCAGCTTTGTCGACCATTCCTTACGGTTGTTCAATACTAAATGTTCGAGAATAAGCTTTAGTCCTCTGTTCGTAACTTCAACCTGACCACTAGTTCGTGGATGATATGGTGTATAAAGTCTGTGTAACACCCGGCGAATTAGTCCGTCATTAGTGACTAATCATAGATCATTATTACTTGTATTTAGTATGAAATAGGACTAAGTGCAGTAACAGTTCGTATGTATGTAAATATATATACGCGTACGTAATTAAATTTTAATTTCGCAAATTCGATCGGATGGGATCCGACACGATAATACGGACGTTGGTGAAAACTTTTTCATAAATAACGTAAATCTATTATATAATTAAATAGTAGTTATTTACATTATATTATTATAGTACAATAATATACGAACACTTTATGTTTTATGCAAAACGTACCGTACGCGACGTAAACGCGCGAAGCGCGCCCGACAACCGAACGAAACTCGATTATTATTTTAATAACTTAAAATGAAATATTTTAAATAAAACTTCAATCAAAATGTACGCGAATAAATCATTAACGAAAAACTTGAATAATAAACGTTTAACGTTTAAACGAACGACGAAACGAACGGGTAAACGAGCACCGCACGTAACGTAAACATTGGGGAAAAAATTTAAACAACCCACACCATGTGGGGCCCACAAAAATCTGCCACCAAGATGCCCCCTCCCTTTCCCCATACCATCATACCCCCTCACCCTCTTTCTCATTCCCACACTCAACCCATTTCCTACTTCTACACTCTTTCTCTCCTCTCTTCACTCTCTCTTTTCTCTCTCTTTTTCTCCAGATTTTCCTGCCCCAAGAACACTCAAAATCACCACCATAACCCACCATTGAACCACCATACACCACCATAGCATCATCTCTTTCGATTTGCAAGAAAAAGCAACAAAACGAGCTCTCGACGTCTATTTCTTTGTGCTTTCATCATCCTCTTTGTAAGAAACTCCATCTTCCTTTTATGTTACTTGAAACATACATATAAACATGTTATAATGTCCATATAACAAGATTATGTCCAAAAATAAAGTCGAAAATCATTTTTGAAAACACTAAAATACTAACAGTTTCCGGATGAAAATTCAACCCGACTTTGACACACGATATCTTAACCAAATCGAGCGATTCTTGGGTCTAAAATCAAGTTCAAGGAGTCTAATTTTGAACCCAAGTGGTTTGGTATTTTTTTGAGGTCATTTGATATACGAAAACGATTTTACAAAAAGAAGTGTCCGGACTGTCCTATTGGACAGAAAATTTGACCAATTTTGAAAAATCATAACTCGAGCTACACGACTCCAAATGACTTGAAACCACCGCCAAAATCTCACAAATTTTGTTAGGTAAAAATGTCGTTTGGATAACTTCTTCTAAAAATGTGTAGATTTTGCCCAGAAATCCGATCTTGTTGCATGTATCCGGATTAGTCACTTTCTGACCTCAGGGAACAAACGGAATTATTAAAAATACTTAGACTTATCCAAAAATTCTAGAAAAATTACTGAAAGTAGTTAAGACATATATGAACAACTGGTAATGTTCTCGGATTTTATCTCGACACTTTGACTAGTCAAAACGAGCCACAAAAACGACCCAAATTTCTGGAAAAATGACCACAGGGACTGTTTTGACATTATTTTAAAACGACACTTTCGGGTTGACCACAAAACGTAACGATAATTTTTCTAAGCTCTAAAAACATATTTAAGACTTCCCTAAAAGTTCCGAGTCAAACCGAGCACGTTTGACCAAAATCTCGAACACGAAAACACATCAGGTCCTCTGTGTCGCAGAAGGCCCTGGGCTATTGCGACACAAACCTTGTGTCGCAAAATAGCCTTTGTGTCGCCATACACCCGAATCGTCACATTAGCGACACAAGCCTTTGTGTCGCCATACACCCGAATCGTCACATTAGCGACACAAGCCTTTGTGTCCCATAATACTCTTGTGTCGCCAACTACTTCCGATGTCGCTGAGACTAGCGACACAATGACTTGTGTGGCACACATATTTAAATTCACGACCTGCGACACTAATACTTATGTCGCACAATTATTTGAAATTCACATTCAGCGACACTACCCTTATGTCGCAACACCATACGGCGACACAACCATTGTGTCGCATAACACATACTTGTTCTAAACATGTTTTCACAAAGTATTAAACACGTGTAACCACAAATATCTACGAATATTTATATACGACACTACTCGTACGCGTGATACATATACTCTTATAAGTATACAACGAAACATAACATAATAATAATGTCTTCGGGAATTATTATTACAAAACGTCACCAACGGGCCGTACACGTTTTCTAAACTCAAACGATAAACAAACTTTGGACATAACTAGTTGAGTGGACAACTAACATGGATGATCTTTTGAGACATCTACTTACTCATAACCTTATGCGTTTAGGGCGCTAGAAGGTTACTTTTGGGAAACACTTGTTTACTAATTGTGAACACTCTGTACAAGAATCAGGTGAGTCTCATAGCCCCACTTTTACTTTTACTGTTTTACTTACTTTGGGGTGAGAATACACTGCTCTGTTTTTATGAACACAAGTACTATGAAAACTTATACGGATTGCATGGGTAACTAAACCAAACTACGATGGTCTCCAACAAATATCATATTCCATTAATACTAAGCGCGAACATTATGGATAGATCTATCGGGAACTGACAGTCCGCCGTCCGGGGTTAGTCGCTCTAACTACTATACGGACGCATAATAATTCGTAATTCGAGTGTACTAGTTTATACACTTAACTGGAGACACCAACTACGGTTAAGCTTCGGAACTATGAGCCCATGGCAATAGTATACTATGATTTACTTTGGCATTCGTGCTACTACAATAACTCTGAAATCTTGTGGTTCATACTATGATTTTAACTACGTAAACCTATGAGCTCACCAACATTATTGTTGACCTTTTAGCGTGTATTTCTCAGGTACTCAACAACAGTAGGGTTGCCCACAAGATTGCTTGCTAGCTCGATTCGCATGCATTATACGTATATGAAGATTTGCTTACATTATTTTTGTATAATCGTTAGGTACTAGAATCTTCAGGATTTCATCCCGCGAACTCGAGACTATTGTAAACCTTTAATTATATCAATGTAACTATTTTTGTACTATTTTAAAAACGTCTCATATAGAGTCGTTTGCTTTACCTTTCTGCAATGATTACTGGATTAGTCGCGCCCCGACCCGACTTCCGCTGCACTGTAAATTTGGGGGTGCGACAGTTTGTGTGTAACGCCATACCTCTTGAGTACCTTTTCCATTAGAATATTGCAGAAATGTGTTCCTCTATCACTAATCAAAGCTCTTGGGACGCCGAATCGGGAAAACAATTGTTTTAGAAATTTCACCACAATTCTAGCGTCATTACTTGGTAATGCCTTCGCCTCAGCCCATTTGGAGACGTAGTGTACTGCCACCAAAATATATTTATTACCATGACTTGGTGGGAAAGGTCCCATAAAGTCAATACCCCAAATATCAAAGATTTCACAGGCTTGGATTCCTGTTTGAGGCATTTCGTCCCGTTTAGAGATATTTTCCGCGCGTTGGCAAGCATCACAGTTACGTACAAATTCATGAGCATCCTTGAATATGGTCGGCCAGTAGAAACCTGAGTCCAGTATTTTCTTTGCTGTGTAATTGGCTCCGTGATGTCCACCAACCGGACCCTTATGGCAGTGTGATAAAATATTATAGCTTTCTTCACCATGCACGCATCTCCTAATTATGCCATCTGCACAAAATCGAAACAAAAACGGGTCTTCCCAAAAATAATATTTTAAGTCAATGAAGAATTTCTTCCTCTATTGATAAAGCATATTCTTAGGTAAAGACTTAGTAACCAAATAATTAGCAAAATTAGCAAACCAAGGTACTTCGGTGTGTACACGAAAGGCCATCAATTGTTCATCAGGGAATGTGTCTCGAATTACGGACTCATCCAATTTTTCTAATTCGGGATTCTCCAATCTGGATAAGTGATCCGCAGCAAGATTCTCTGCTCCTTTCTTGTCGCGAATTTCGATATCAAATTCCTACAATAATAGAATCCATCGTGGCAATCGAGGCCTTGCATCCTGTTTATTAAATAAATACATTTAGGCAGAATGGTCAGTAAAAATGATAGTTTCAGATAAAACCAAATAAGATCGAAATTTGTCAAATGCAAAGACGACTGCTAAAAGTTCTTTTTTCGTGGTCGTGTAATTCTCCTGAGCATCTGTTAACATTTTGCTTGCATAATAAATTGGTTTAAATCTCTTATCAATCCGCTGACCCAGAACTGCTCCGACTGCGTAATCACTCGCATCGCACATTAATTCAAATGGAAAATTCCAATCTGGACTGGTCATGATTGGTGCTGAAATCAATTTCTTTTTCAAAATGTCAAATGCCTTCAAACAATCACCCGTAAAAACAAATTTCGCATCTTTTTCCAACAGCTGATTCAATGGTCGGGCGATTTTAGAGAAGTCCTCAATAAAACGTCTGTAAAATCCTGCATGTCCTAAAAAACTGCGTACACCTTTAACGTTTGTTGGAAGGGGAAGTTTAGAAATTGCGTCAATCTTTGCTGGGTCCACTTCCATCCCCACTCTTGAGATTTTATGTCCAAGCACTATTCCTTCATGTACCATGAAATGACATTTCTCTCAGTTGAGTGCCAGATTAGAAACTTCACATCGCTGTAACATCTTCTTCAGATGTGCTAAACATTCTTCAAATGAGTCACCAAAAATAGAAAAATCGTCCATAAAGATCTCCATAAAATCTTCTACCATATCATGAAAAATTGCCATCATGCAACGTTGAAAAGTTGCTGGAGCGTTGCATAATCCGAACGGCATCCGTCTGTATGCAAATGTACCAAATGGACAGGTGAAAGTGATCTTGTCCTGATCTTTTGCTGCAATGGGTATATGAAAATATCCTGAAAAACCATCTAAGAAACAGTAAAATCTTTTTCCTGCCAATCGTTCTATCATCTGATCAATAAATGGTAAAGGAAAATGATCTTTTCTGGTGGCGTCATTTAGTTTGCGGTAGTCCATACATACTCGTCATCCTGTTACCTTCCTAGTGGGAATTAATTCATTTTTATCGTTTGCCACTACTGTCATACCTCCTTTTTTCGGTACCACATGTACGGGGCTTACCCAGGGCCTGTCTGAAATATGATAGATTAGACCTGCATCCAGTAATTTGATTATCTCCTTCCGCAAAACATCTTTTACTTTAGGATTTAACCGTCGGAGTGGTTGAACTACATGTTTGAAGTCGGTCTCCATCAAAATTTTATGAGTACAGTAAGAAGGGCCGATTCCCTTAATATTCGTTATCTTCCATGCTATAGCTCGTTTGTGCTCTTTGAGAACCTGCAATAAACTTGCCTTTTCTCCAGGGGTTAGCTTAGCAGAAATAATCACAGGTAATTCAGATGTACCTTGGAGATAAGCATATTCTAGGTGGGCTGGTAATTCCTTGAGTTCCAGTTGGGGTGGTTCTTCGTAGGACGTCTTGATCTCCATAATCTCTGATTTGGAACATGGAATTCCATATGATGCAATGGGTGTATTATTTGGTGCATTTGTTGGTCGATCCATCTGTTTCATTATTGGATGCTACTCTGGACTTATTTCTTCTGCCGTAAACATTACATTTACTTCTTCCAGTAATCTATCAAATTCGGCCAAGTCCTTAGCAGTGTCGAATTCTCCAGACCATGCCTCCAGTAATTTCGACTCCTCCTGTGTTTTTTCTAACAGATTCTAGATTCTGAAAGAAATCGTTATCCAAATAATCGAAAGAGTTTAAATAATAGGAAGTATCATCCACATAATCAGGGAACTACATAGATTGGTTTACATTAAAAACAACTTTTTCATTTCCCACACGCATAATAATTTTTCTGTCATAAACATCTATTAATGCATGTGATGTGGCTAAAAATGGTCTGCCTAAAATAATGGGAACTCTAGGATCCTTTACCATGTCTAAGATGACAAAATCACATGGGAATACAAATTTATTAACTTTTACCAAGACATTTTCAACCATTCCTTTTGGGTATTGGACTGATCGATCTGCTAATTCAATACACATGCGAATTGGTTTTGGTTCTCCTAATCCCAGTCTAGTGTACGTGCTATATGGCATAAGAGAAATACTTGCACCTAAATCAGCTAATGCATTTTTAACAGATAAGTCTCCAATTAAACAAGGAATAGTAATACTCCCTAGGTCTTTCAATTTTGGTGGAAGCTTATTTTGCATTACGGCTTAGCATCTGACATTCATTGTTACTTTAGTCGCATTTGTTAGCTTGCTTTTGTTTGTTAGGAGTTCCTTCAAATATTTCGCATATTTCGGCATCTGAGCGATAGCTTCCACAAACAGTATGTTGATGTGCAATTGTTTCAAATTATCCAAAAACTTATGATAGTGCTCTTCATCCCCTCCTCTCTGCAATGCCGCTGGATAAGGTGGTGGGGGTGTATAATTTATAGGTTTTTCTACTTCCGTCTTTTAAGTGTCATTTACATGCTTTGTTGGCATAACATCCTCTCTGTCTTTCTTCTCAGTAACCTGTTCAGGATCAACATTATCATTAGTGTTAAAAGTAGAGTTAGGATGCTTACCACTGCGTGTGACTACTGCTTTGGCATGCTCTCTTGGATTGGTTTCTGTAACTCCTGGTAATGTTCCTGGAAATCTTTCTTGTAGGACTTTCGCAATCTGATGAACTGCGCCTTCAATTTGTTTAATTGATGCTCCTTGATTACGAACAACAGCTTCCGATTCCTCTATACTGGTGTTAGTCATGAACTTTTCGTTAGCTTCCATAAACTTACTCATCATACCTTCCATTGAGCTCATTCTGTCCGAAAAGGATGGGTTTTGCCCATTCTTAACAAAATATCCTGGTGCCCTCTGTTGATATGGACCACCAGCACCTTGATTGGTTCGTCGGAAGTTATTCCCTTGAAAGTCTCCATATTTAACTTCTTCTGTAAGCACATCTCTCTCTGGACATTCTGTTCTTAGGTGATTCCCTCCGCATATTTCACAGCCAATTCGGATAGCGTGGACTTGTTCATTAACTTTTTTAATATCTCGCCCCAAACTTTCCAATTTAGCTGTAATTGCTGCTAATCCTTCTGTGTCTTCAGTAGATCTCTTCCTTCCGGCAGAACCATCGTCCCAGAGTTGAAAATGTTTCGCGAGTTCTTCAATCCCTTGTCGTGCTAGAGCAGGAGTTTTCTTCGGTATAGGCCCTTGTGCATCCAATTGTTGACGAGTTACGCGATCAACACCCTTGTAAAATATTATAATTTCCTGTTGCACATTCAGATCGTGTTGTGGACACTTGTGTAACATTTCTTTATAGCGTTCCCATGCCTGGAATAAAGATTCGTCAGGTTTTTGCTTGAAATTCTTGATATCCTCAATCATCTTCGAAGTCTTGGACGGTGTGCAATACATTTTTAGGAATTTAGTGCGTAGATCTTCCCATGTAGTAATTGAACCTGCTTGTTCATTATTGATCCACCTTTTAGCTCCTTCCTTTAGTGTTAACGGAAATACTCTTAGCATAACCTGGTCTCTGGTGACGTTAGGAATGTTGTTGGTGCATAATGTGTGTCAGTCATTTGGTCAAACAATTGTAATTGTCAAAGTCAATTAGTCTGCGTTTGTATCGTGTTTAGTGTGTATATGCGAGTATGTAAATGAATAGCGAGATAGAATATATACACAAATATACTGTTCAGGCGACACAGAGCCTGTGTCGCTATAGCGACACAAAGGTTGTGTCGCAATGGGCTGGGCCTGCGACATTGGGCTTGTGTCGCAGGGTCCAGTAGGGTTTCTTTATATATCGAGTTAGAATTTCATTTTTGGGTTGATCAAACCCTAGAGAGAGATAGAGATACGGCAGAGAGTGTGAGAGGGAGAGAGTTTGTGATTTGTAATCTTTATTCTTCAAGTGTTTATATATACGAAAAGATTATAGAATCGTTATGTTTGTGTTTACGTTTCAATTGCTTGATTGATTGTTTCCGCCTTTCAATTGAGTCAAACGACAAATCTAGATCCGTGAATCAGGGAACCAACAAGTGGTATCAGAGCCTTTGGGCGTTTGTTTAAAGATTTGATCGTTAATTGAAATGTTTTCGGTTTGATTCGTGGTGTTTTTGGTGGTTTGATCAACGCATTGGGTCCAATCAGTTGAATATTTAGCTTCTGGAAGTGTATTTCTGGGTTTGTTAATCAATTATCGTTCGAAATTCGTTAGGGTTTCGAAAATTTTCGATTTTTAGGGTTTTTGGAGCTGCTGGCCGCGACATTGCGACACTAAGTGCGACACAAGCTTTAGCGACACAATCAGCGACATAATCTTTGTGTCGTATTTAGGGTTTTCGCGACATAAGATTGCGACACCAGATCGGATTTTGCGACACTAGCTTGCGACACTAAAGTGCGACACTAAGGTGCGACACTAACTTAGTGTCGCTAAAGACAAAAAAAAAAAAAAAAAGTCTTTTGGCGGGAAATTTTTCGCATGACCAAATTTTGTTCCTAAAGCTTAAAAGTTCTCAATTTTGATTTTGAAAAAGTTTCGTTTTACTCGCGCATTTTTGGATATTTTCGAACCAAATTTTGGAAGGAAAAATTTAAAAAAGGGATAAAATTGAAAAACTCACCATTCAACATCTGGGTGTTTGTGATTTGATAAGTTTTTGTTTAAACATGTCTCTTTATAAAGCTTACAATAGTGTAGTTGGTAGTGAGAGTAAACCTCCATTATTCACTGTAAATACTCCTTATGTTGTGCCAGTCCCGTTTCAATTCAATTCACTTGTAACCTTGAACAAGCTTTGAATTATCATTGAGAAGTTGCGGAATAACACTCAATAATATTAGAAAGATCAAAGATAAATATTGAGAACAAATAACAAAACACAAATATTAAAATCAAAACCTCAATCTTATTAATATGAATAAGACGAATACACTTTTGTATTAGGGTTTACACCTTGAAGCTTTTCGTATTGTATATCTAATCTAGGTTCTAAGGATCTCTATTTATATCACATAGAGTCCTGTACAATCTCCTATTATTATGGAATTAGATAACTTCCATAACAAACTCATTCTTATCACAAAGTCATAAACAGTGTTAACTACCACATTTGAACATTCAGTGGAAACTAACTTCCAACAGTGGTAACTGCTTCATTTATGAAAGTCCAAGTATAAAATTAAACTAACAGTGTTAACCACTTCAATATACACTAACATTTGTAGTTACATAAACAGTGGAAACTACTTACAAATCTTAACTAACAGTGTTAATCCTTGTAGCAGTGTTAACCTTCAGTTCTTCAAACAGTTGTAATCTTCAACCTTCAGTGTTAATCTTCAACCTTCAGTGGTAATCACTTGATCTCTTCAGCTTTACATGATCAGTGGTAATTCCAAACCCAAATCAGTTTATCCTAACAATCTCCCCCTAAACTTAATCTGTCCTCTACAACATTAAGTTTCTTCTGATTCTCCATTCTAAACTCTGGAAGATGCTTTCAAAACTATTTCTTCCACTGATTCTTTCTTTTCATTCTCATCTTTTTTTTTCCCGTTCTTTCTTTTTCTTCAACTCCTCTTCCTTTCTCTGATTTTCTTGATAAGGCACAAATATATCTCTTTCATATGCCCCGGCCATCTCTTGATATGTCATTTTCTTTAACACCCCAGCAGGAATTGTGCACTTCAATTTGTTATATAAGTCTCCTCTTTTCTATGCAATGGTCATTGGCTTGCTTGCTTTCTTGATTCTAGCTTGTTCAGCCTTCTTCCTCTTCAGCTGATCTACCAAATATTCCACAGATTCATCTTTTTCTTTCCTTAGCACCCATTCATCAAACCTATTCACCTCCTCCTTGGTCATCATTATAAAATTTTCAGGTTCAACCTCCACTCTCACTAATACAGAATCCATCTCAGCATTTAGTTCAGCTTGTAGCCTCTGTGCATATTCTTCATCATTTGCAGTAGCAGCTGCAGGCACTTGCTTTGATTTCTTCTTGAGCTTAGGCTCTTCCACTAACTTGCCTTTCCCTTTATCTTTTGGGTCAATTTTGGGTAAGTCATCCCTTTGAATTGTAGGTGTTGCAGCAGGCTCTCTGATTGTGAAACCAGGCAAAGATGGTACACTTTTCTTTCTACTAAACTTCTGAGCATACCTGTCTGCAGCAGCCTCTTTAATCTTTTCAACTTCAGGCTTATTCACCTCTTGTCCTTCATCATCTGCCCTTAATTGCTCTGTTTTTCCATCCAAGTCAACTTCAGCAGTTTGTTCACTCATATTTGCACTAGCAGTCTTAGATGTCTCCTCTTTAACCTCATTAACCCCTGCTTCATTCTCCATCTCTATCTCCTCAGCTACCTCCTCAGATTCATCTCCACCCTGTTCATTATCCCCGTTTTTGAATGCATCTTCTGAGGGTTCAGGGGAAGATAGAACTACCCTAGCTTGTTGCACAGGTATAGATCTTTTGTGTTTATCATTAATGATGTAGTATTTCTTACCCTGCTTCAAGCATTTCAGCACCACTGTTTTCAAAGAATCTATCTCAGCTTGCTGCTTCTTGATGATTTTCTTTTGCCTCACCACCTCCTTCCACATAAAGTCTAGCATATCCGTCAACTTTTGATAGTTCATACTAGCCTCATCACCTTTAGGATGTGACTCCCTAGGTGAATCATTCACAGAATTACCATCTGACTCATGCCTAGCTTGATCATCAGATAACCCTCTGTTCTTGGTACTGGGTCCACCAAAATCACCTTCTTGCAAAGGATCATGTTCTGGTGTTGCCTCTGTTTGGGTCTTATTTATGTTACTTCTGTCCTGCTCTGCCATTTGGCCAGAAACAGTAGAAGCAGCCCTCCCAGAATGGTCATCCCACTCCTTATAGACCACATGTTGTGTTGATTCATTGAACTGAGACACCTGAGTAGCAAGAGCCTCAGATGCCTGTGTGTTAGCCCTTTTGGCTTTAGCAGTGGTTGGTTTGTGGGTCCCTTGTTTTCTTTTGGTACCCCCAACTGCTGTGGGTAGAGAGATGATGGGTATGTCAACTCTCTCAGCAGATGGTTCAGCAGCATTGGGTGTAACTGCAGCTGTGGTCGAGGGTGCAGGAAGCATTGATGGAAACAATGCTGTAACCCTCCCAGAAAATTTGGAGTCTCTCTTCATATTAGAAAAAACTTTAGGTTTGTGAGAGAGAACACCAATGATAGTATCCTGTGTAGGCAAATTTGAGATTTGTTCATTTAAAAATAACTGCACAAACCTAGGATACATCAAAAATTTTAATTTTGGTTGCTCAATATTCCTGAGCATACCAGAAAAAATTAGGTTCGAAAAATTGTATCTTTGACCAGTGGCAAGACACACAATTGCATAAGCAATGTTGCTTCCAAACTGTTCAAAAGATGACCGTTTTGATGAGAGGCAGTGTAAAATAGTGTGTATTAAAAACCTCCATTGATGGGAGAAAAGAGTCTTTTGAAACGTAAAAGTATCTAAAGGACCCTCATAACCCATCAAACGAAAATTATCATACAAAGTTTGATTTGATAACGAAGTTATACCTGCCTCATCATCGAGTTGTAGAGAAGCACGAACAGAGGCTTCAGTGATAACTACCCTGATGTTGGCCACCATTGAGACTATGCGCTTAGTCCCCTGTTCGTTTTCAATTGTTGCATTTACCCAGAAGTCATTAATGTGATCTTTGGAGACTCTGGGTGATACTGTAAGGGCATGATAGATGTGAGAGGCACGAAGGAAATCAATAATTTGGAGGAAGTCCTGTGCCTCTTTGGGTTTCATCAGATAGGCGATCATATTATGATTCTGCCCTATTGCAAGTGATGTGGAAGATGAAGTGGAAGCTATTGATGTAGAGTACCCCTGTGCTACTAATCTAGCCTTGTTCCTTATCACTATCCCTCTTTCATTTTTCTTGTTCCTGAACACCCATTTGGTGCCAATTGCTCTTTTTCCTTTGGGTAGATCCATCAAGGTCCATACTTTATGTATCTTGAACTGAAGCAACTCCTCTTACATAGCTTCAATCCAACTTGGATCCTTTAGAGCCTCTGATACTTTCATTGGCTCCATCTGAGATATAAAGCATGCATATAAAGAAGTGTGGAGTCCTTCTTCTGATACTTTGTGTTGCTGCCTTGTTTGTACAGGTGTGTCAACATCACCAATCACATTTTCTAGAGCATGATCCCTATGAACATGATAGTGTGATGTTGGTGACACTGGTATCTCAGATTCCAAGTTTGTTGTATTCACAATCATCTCCTTTTCTTGTGTATCTGATGTGATTCTCTCCCTAAACTGTCTTGAAGGAGTGAAAATGTTATCCATGATTCTCTGTTCTACAGGTGATAGATCAGTTAAATCTGTAGCTGTGTTGTCCACATTTTCACTCTCACTTTCGTCTCCATCTTCCTCCAATGCTGGCATATTTGGATCATCAGGCCAGTCAGTTGATGTTTTACCACCATCATTATCCTTTTGACTTGTTATGCCAAACACTGAACCCTGTGTTGTCTGCTGTGGAATGGAGTCAAATACTTCTGGTGGATTAGGTGACCAAACAGAAAATAAAACATATTCCTGTGTTTTGCTTTTCTGTGCAGTTGGTATGACTGTTGCTGAAGTACTTGTACCTGCATTTATACCTGCACTTAATTGCACATTTGTATATCTAAAAGCATGGGTTAGTGCATCAATATCAAACAAAGATTCTAGTCCTTTTCCTACAACATTTTCAGTATATTCATTGAATGTTATATCCATTGACTACTCTATGATTCTTGTCTTTTGGTTGAAAACTCTAGAAGCCTTACTTTGAATAGAGTAACCAACAAAAAGACCTTCATCAGCCTTGCTTTCAAACTTTCCTAAGTGACTTCTCGTATTTAAGATGGTACAAGGACACCCAAATGGTTTTAAGAAACTAACCAATGGTTTTCTCTTAAAGAACAGTTCATATGGTGTCTTGTTATGAGGCTTGACAACTAATACCCTATTTTTGACATAACAAGCAGTGCTAACTGCTTCTGCCCAAAAAGTCATAGGTAACTTAGAATCAGCTAACATAGTTCTTGCAGCCTCAATTAGTGTCCTATTTCTCCTCTCAGCTACTCCATTCTGTTGTGGAGTCCTAGGTGCACTAAATTCTCTCTTAATATCTTTGTTTTCACAGAATATATCCATCTCTTGATTTTTAAACTCTGTGCCATTATCACTCCTAATGATTTTTACTTTGAGATTCATTTGATTTTCAATCTTAGTTATAAAGGATCTAAGTATTTCACCTGTTTCATCTTTTGTCCTAAGGAAGAATACCCAGCTGAATCTAGTATAATCATCAATTACTACTAAACAGTATAATTTCTTCCCTGTACTGCTTATATTTGTTGGTCCAAACAAGTCCATATGTAGTAAGTGTAATGGTGAAAAGTTTATGTTCACAGTTTTGGACTTAAAAGAAGACTTGTGTTGCTTGCCCTTTTGGCAGGCAACACAATGATTATCACATGAATATACCTTTTCAGGTAAACCTCTAACAAGTTTGCTTTTGACAAACTTATTAATGGTCTTGTAATTCATGTGACACATCCTTCTATGCCACAGTTCAGATTCATTCACAGTTGCTTTGCTTATAAGACAGTTTAATCCAGGTTGAGGTTCCATATTTGCGAAGTCACACTTATATACATTATGCTTTCTAGGAATTCTCACTAAAATCATATTTTCAGGTATTTTAAACTCTTTAGAAAGTATAAGGCATTCAGTGTCAGTAAAATGAACTGGGTTCTTTTTATCTGTGATTTGACTCACACTTAGCAAATTGTACCTTAGTTGTTCAACAAAATACACATCTTCAAAACTTATCTTATTACTGTGCACTGTTCCTTTGCCTGTTATTTTCCCTCCTTTGGGATTGCTTCCAAATGCTAAACCCTAAACAAGCTTTGAATTATTATTGAGAAGTTGCGGAATAACACTCAATAATATTAGAAAGATCAAAGATAAATATTGAGAACAAATAACAAAACACAAATATTAAAATCAAAACCTCAATCTTATTAATATGAATAAGACGAATACACTTTTGTATTAGAGTTTACACCTTGAAGCTTTTCGTATTGTATATCTAATCTAGGTTCTAAGGATCTCTATTTATATCACATAGAGTCCTGTACAATCTCCTATTATTATGGAATTAGATAACTTCCATAACAAACTCATTCTTATCACAAAGTCATAAACAGTGTTAACTACCACATTTGAACATTCAGTGGAAACTAACTTCCAACAGTGGTAACTGCTTCATTTATGAAAGTCCAAGTATAAAATTAAACTAACAGTGTTAACCACTTCAATATACACTAACAGTTGTAGTTACATAAACAGTGGAAACTACTTACAAATCTTAACTAACAGTGTTAATCCTTGTAGCAGTGTTAACCTTCAGTTCTTCAAACAGTTGTAATCTTCAACCTTCAGTGTTAATCTTCAACCTTCAGTGGTAATCACTTGATCTCTTCAGCTTTACATGATCAGTGGTAATTCCAAACCCAAATCAGTTTATCCTAACATGTTGAATGGAGAATACAATTTGAGGCCTTCATCAATGTCACTGATCCTGATATGCAAATTTATTTAGAGAAAAGATATGAACGTCCTCTTAGAATTAGTGCTTTTCCCGGAGAAGCTCAAATTAAGCCTATCAAATCCATGACTCCTGAAGAACGCAAGACTTATGATACTGAAAGGAAAACATATACTGCGATCACCATGGCACTATCACAACCACTCATGAAGCAATTTAGACATCATGAGTTTGCATATGATTTGTGGGAAGCCATTGAAAAGCGTTGCAGGGGAAGTGAAAAATATAAACAAAGTAAGCTGGAGTTTGTGAAGAAACAGTGTGAGATGGGCGATAATCAAGTTCTCATGGCTCACATCACGAGTAAACCTGAGGTACCTAATGAAGAGCCATCATCTTGTGTGTCATGTATCAAATTAACCGATAAAGTTAACAGATACAGTGAGGATACCGAACGCCTGAATTCTGATTTAGAAAAACTTAGTCAGGCAAATAAAATTTTGAAAGATAATGAAAAGGCTTTTGATAAGAAACTAGATGCTGCGTTTTCTGACCGGAAAGAATTAAAAGCTAAGATTTTCAGTCAACAAGATGAAATTGACAGTTATATAAAAATGATTGCTTTACTAAGAAAGGATCTTGCTGAAAAACAGTCACAAGTAGATGACTTAAATCGAAAGCTTTCAAATTTTTCAACATCCTCACTGGTCTTTGACGAGATCCTCCAATCGCAAAGGACAGATACAAAGAGTAAGGCTGGTTTTGGTTACCACTATGTATCACCTCCTTCTGACTATCTGCCAATGCCTTCAAAGGATGCAGCCAAAGACTTTGTACCTACCTTTTCAAAGGTAGATACAAAATCTGTTGCTGAGTCAGTGTTTGATACAGCTCCAACTGTTAAAAAGCCTGATTTTGTTAAGGCTAAATTTGTATCTCCTGTGTGTGTTGAGGAGATTGTTGAAATGGAAGACTTAACTGAAGAGTGTGAGGTCAAGGTTGAAAAGGTTAATGTTAAGCCTGAAAATCATATACTTACTAATGAAACTGAACAAGTTTTAAATAATAAGGGCAAAACTAAGGTTGTAAATGAATCCGACTCTGCTAAAATCTTAAAGAAGGATTCAAGAGGAAAATCTTCACATATCTCACAATCATCTGTGACTAATCTGAAGAAAAATAAAATAATTAATAAATCAGTTAAAGAACAACCTTCAACATCAACCTGTTCAACTTTAAAGGCTACTACATCAACATGTACGCATAAGTGTTCATGTTCTGTAAATGCCTCAACCTCTAATCCTCTCTCAATAAATTCTCCATCGACACGTTTTGAGAGAAGTCACTGGAAAAGGCCGTATGTGGAACGGAGGTCGTGTTTTCAGTGTGGTCAACAGGGCCACATCATTAGGGATTGTCGGTGATTATCCCTAGACAGGTTTGGTAGAGGGATGCCAAGAACTTCATTGTTTAGAAATTCTTTTCAAAATTCCTTTTCACGGCGTGGCTCGTTTTCGCCTGTATCTAGTTCTGCATCCAACTCTCCAAAACCTATGGCTAGAGTAAACAAAGTTGTGCCTAGTAGACCTGCTGTTCAAAAGCACAACATTGTTGAAAACAAATCATCCGAACCTAAACGGGTTTGGAAACATAAATCCACAAACAACACATCAATGAAATCAACTGAGTTTTTAAAATATCATAAACTCATTGATGTGATGGTTATGGACGATAGTGGACAATCTAAGTCTATCAAGGCTTGGGTGTCTCATAAGTACTAATGTTTGTTTGTGGTGATGCAGTCTGGTTTTTTGATAGCTAATACTTTTAGTGACTGCAAGGATGTGATCATGTGTGGTGATGATGTTTGAGCGAATGGATGATATTTTTGAAGTGAAATGAGGTGCTTAAAAAGTGCTAAAAGAATTTGAATTTGACTTGATATGTGACTTGAAATTTTTTCTATTTTGTTTAATGATTATTTACCTGTTTGTTTTTGTGTAAAGAATTTGCTGTTCAAGGGGAGAAATTTTAAAATTTCTAATTTAAAAAGTCAGAAAAATATGAACAGACAAATTCTTGAAAAACGCAACTGCCACTCTTTATACTTGTTAGTATTAAAGAAATGCAATAGTTGCAACATTTATTGGTGCATATTTGTATGTCTGTCAGTTGGTCTTAGCTTGTAATAGTTTGTTATGTAATTACGACGTTTTGTCTATTATAAGTAAATTACAAGTTCTGTTTTAGGCGACACTAAGCCTGTGTCGCTTATGCGACACAAGGCTTGTGTCGTATATGCGACACAAGGCTTGTGTCGTATGAGTCGGCTGTGCGACATAGAGCTTGTGTCGCAGAGTCGGTTTCGGTTTAGTATAAATAGATCATTTCGGCCTCAGTTTTAAGGTTGACGAATCTAGGGTTTCTTAGAGCAATTGTAAAGCATTTCAAGTGTATTCAAGCTAATCGATTATCATATTAATATATATTTGATTTGCGGTTGATTCGTTCGTGTTTTACGTACTATTTACAATCGTTTGAATTCCGCTTCTCGATTGTTTGTGTTGATCCGGTTAGGTCCAAGATCAGGGAACCTACAAGTGGTATCAGAGCAATAATCTACGGATTTGGTGTTATCGGATCGTGTTAGTACGTGTTTTCGGTTAAAAACGACTACTTTTTGGAATTCTATCTTTGCATTTCGTGTTACAGGATCAATATTCTACATTTTCTGGAAGATTTTTGTGTTTAGAATCGTCCATTATTCGTGGTTTTTCGTTAAGGTTTTGGATTTTACGAATTTTAGGGTTTTCAGCCGCAGCTCTTCCCGATATTGCGACACAAGAAGCGACACAGTCTCTGTCGCTTTTAGGGATTTAGCGACACATCATCTGTCGCTCTTAGGGTTTCTGCGACACAACTTTCTATCGCGTGTAGGTTTTAAGCGACACATCTTCCTGTCGTATTTAAGATTTCAGCGACACGAGATTGCGACACAAGTTTGAAATTTGCGACACAAAGATAGCGACACAAGTTTGAAGATTGCGACATAAAATTTTTGCGACATAAACCTTGTGTCGCCTGTTTAACTGTTTTTAAATTCCTTGCGACACATCTTTAGTGTCGCCATCTGATTTAGCGACACAACTCTTGTGTCGCATAACAGTTGTTTGTGTTTTCTGTGTTTTGTTTTGCAGGTTCTCAAAATGGGATCTTCTTCATTACAAAGGGTTGGAGATCTACTCAAGCAAAACTCTGAAGTTGGAAGTACGAATAAACCACCCATGTATACTGTCGGTATGGATTATGCCTACTGGCGTCAACGCTTTGAAGCGTTTGTTTCTTTTAATGATCCTGAGATGTGGGTTGCTTTGACTGAAAGATACGAACGTCCTGTCAGTCCTGGAGTTTATACTGGTACTGCACCATTAAAGTCAATCAAATCAATGAATCCTGAGGAACGCAAAGCCTTTGAGAATGATAAAAAGGCTCATTCTGCAATCACCATGGCATTACCACCGTCAATCCTCAAGCAATTTCGACATCTGGAAATTGCTTATGATCTATGGAAGGCATTTGAGAAAAGATGCGGTGGTAGTGAACAATATAAGCAGAATAAATTACGCTTAGTCAAGAAGCAGTATGACGTGTTCGATATTCTTCCAAACGAGTCTCTTTCTGACTTGTTTTCTAGATACTCACAGTTGGTTAGTGAATTAATAGAAGGGGGAATAACTCTGGACAAAACCGAAATAAATAAAAAACTTCTTGAATCCCTACCTGACAAATGGGATACTAGAGTTTTAATGATGTAAAAGGATCCAGACATTCTGAATATGTCTCTTGATGATCTTATTGGTCAGCTAGAAGCTGATCTTTTGGACATGCAAAGAAAGAAAACCAAAGCTACTGCAAATGTCCAAAATCCTAAGATCTACGGAGTGGATGTTTCATCAATCGGAACATCTGGCTCAGCATTCTTGGCTGGTGGAACTGGTGGCTCTTCAAGTCATCAACCAAGTGTTTCTTCTGGTGGTTCTTACTTTCAACCACCAAGTCATCAAGGGCCTATCCCTGCAGCTTCACAAGATCATGCTGCACTTTTCTCGGCGTTGCTATCCGCCTATGATGACTTTCTCTGCAAGAAAGCTGGTTCTATGGATTTGACGGAAGAAGATTTTCGTCAAATCGATGATGACGAATTGGAGCGAATGGACTTAAGGTGGAACTTGGCTATGCTCACTAGAAGAGCCAAGACCTACTTTAAGAAAACATGCAAAAAGCAAAAAGTCACTGGAGGACCCAAATGATAAGGGTCTAGGGTTTAACAAGAGCAAGGTCAAGTGCTACAAGTGTCAAAACTATGGACACTTTGCTCGTGAATGCGAAACAAGACAGCCCTCATCTGGTTTCACAAGGCCTACTCCGAACAAAACTATAGAGAAGGCTAAAGCTGAAGAAAGGGCAATGGTATATGCTGCCTTAATGTTGTCAGATGAAGCATTCGATTGGTCAGAACAAGCTGATGATGACCAACAGAACAAAGCATTCATGGCAAACATACATGAGGTTGATAATGAACCCTTCTCTTGTATTTCTTGTATTCGTTTGACAGGCCAGGTAAACAAGCTAAGAGAAGAAAATGAACGCCTTATCGCCAACATAGAACAGTTAACTATTTCAAATAATATGTTAAAAGATAATGATAAGGTGTCTGATAAAAAGTTAAAGGCAATTTTTGAAGAAAAGAAAGAATTAAAGGCTAAAATCTTTAGTCAGCAAGATGAGATAGACAGTTATGTCACCATACTTACTAAGGTAAAGAAAGAACTTTCTGATTCTCAAACTGAGGTTTTAGATTTAAAAAGAAAATTGTCAAATTTTTCAACTTCCTCATTAGTCTTTGATGAGATCCTTCAGGCACAAAGGACTAATACTAAAAGCAAGGCTGGACTTGGTTACCATCAAGTCCCGCCTCCTAAAGATTATCTTCCAATGCCTGCTAAGGATGACATCTTAGAATTTGTGCCTACTTTTTCAAAGGTAGACATAAATCCTGTTAAATCTGTTCCTGCCAAACTTAGTAAGCCTGTGCAACTTCAGGCTGAAAAAGTTAAAGTAACTGTAGAACAACCCAGCACTAGTGAGCCCGAGATTGTTAAGGCTCGAGAGGTTAAATCTGTTAAAACAGTTACTGATAGAGTCAAGGCTGAGTCTGTTAAGCCTTCTGATAGTTGTGAGCCTGTTTTAAATAAGGCTTTGAGTGATTCTCCTGTTATGGTAGTGGAGATTTTTGAAATTGAGGATATAACCGAAGAGGAGTACTCAAAGGTTGAAAAGAAAACCATAAAGCCAAACAATGTAATTAATACTAATGAATCTTCTGTCATGGCTTTAAGTGGAAAAGGCAAAGCTAAGGCTGAGCCTGAAAAGAAGATTTTGAAAATCAAAGAAAATATTAAAAAGCATCAAAACTCTTCTAAATCCACTGTGTTTTCTAAACAAGTGTCAAATTCAACATGCTCACATAAATGTGCATGTGTTTTTAATGCTTCTTTCAACCATCCTCATAAGATTGTTCCAAAATTTCAACAACCTGTTGAGAAGAGATCTTGTTTCAACTGCCAGAAACAAGGTCATTTAATAAATGATTGCCCGTTGCTTGTTCAAAAGCGGTCTGGGAAAGGTGTTCCTAAGATTTCTAAAATTAGAAATTCTTCTGTTAAAAGTTCACGTTCTCCCTCACCCATTAAGAATTTCAGCAAAGTTGAGCCAACCAAATTATCAAATGATAAGCTCAATGTTGTTGACAAGAAACCTTCCAAACCTAAAAAGGTTTGAAAAGTGAAAGAATCATCAAGTGATTCTACATCCAACAGTGTCACATCAATCAATGTTTCTGATATGTTTAAAAATAAAATTTTGACTGATGTGATCATTGTGGATGATGCTTCTGGAGTGTCCAAGTCTGTCAAGGCTTGGGTCTCCGTTACTAATTAACTTCTTTGTTTTTGGTGTTGCAGCAACCTGAAGCCGTACTGAATAGCAAATGGTATATCGATAGTGGTTGCTCGCGGCACATGACCGGCAATATATCCCTGCTTTCCGATGTTCATGCGTATAATGGGGGATATGTTGCTTTTGCTGGTGACAAAGGAGGCGTAATTTCTGGTCAAGGCACACTCTCAAACGGCAGAGTGAGTTTTGAAAAAGTTAGTTTTGTAGAACAGCTGCACCACAACCTTCTTAGTGTATCGCAAGTTTGTGATAAGTCGTACACTACTGTCTTCACGAAAAATGAGTGTTGCATTCTGAAGCCGGGGTTTGTTATTCCCGAGGAGTGGGTGCTACTGAGGGCACCTCGAGACAGAGACACATAAATTCTGGATATGCGTACTGTTGAAACAAAGCAGCAAACGTGTTTTCTGTCTAAGGCTAATGAAAAAGAATCCTTGTTGTGGCACAGACGAATGGGTCATCTGCACTTTCGTAAGATGAATTATTTGGTTAAACATGATCTTGTGCGTGGTGTACCGAAGCAATCATTCGGGCTTAATGACCTTTGCGTTCCCTGCCAAAAAGGGAAACAGCACAAGAAGACCCATAAGTCAAAACTGGTCAACTCTGTTGAAAAGCCATTGGAATTACTGCACATGGACTTATTTGGACCAGTGAGCAAGAAAAGTAAAGGTGGAGCATGGTATTGTTTGGTGGTCACTGATGATTACTCGAGGTTCTCTTGGGTTTATTTTTTGACCTCCAAGGATGAAACTGCTGAAATCCTTATCTACTTGTTTGACAAGGTGGAAAATTTGTGCAACTTAAAGATCAAGAAACTGAGAAGTGATAACGGTACGGAATTTAAGAACTCTACACTAGGTCTGTTCTGTTTGAAGAAAGGCATTGATCATCAGTTCTGTGCTGCTAGAACTCCTCAACAAAATGGAGTTGCTGAACGTAAGAACAGGACTCTCATTGAAGCTGCACGGACTATGTTAGCTGATTCAAAACTGCCCATCACGTTCTTGGCAGAAGTGGTCAACACAGCTTGCTACATTGTAAATCGAGTGTCTATGGTTAAGAAACGCAATAAGACCTGTTATGAGCTCTTTAACAACCGTAAACCAAATTTACAGTTTCTTGAGCCTTTCGGGTGTCCCTGTATGATTATGCACACAAAAGAAAAAGTGGCTAAATTTGGTGAAAAATCGAGTGAAGGCTATTTTTTGGGTTTTTCAAATAATTCACCTAATAAACGTGTGTATAACAAAGCTACAAAGAGAGTGGAGGAACATTTTGAAGTAACTTGTTTGCGCTATACTCAACCTTCACAAGGAACGGGACCCGACTATTTGTTCGATTATGACAGTATATTTGATTCATTCAATCTTCCTGCTGAAGATGAAATTGAACTGGTGGTGACAATGCTTCATGGACTTGATATATACTCTGATGTATCCAAGTCTCCTACAAAAACACCACCACCTCCTCCGCAAACTACTGAACTAGTTCAAGATGCTGATACAGATCCAGATATGCCGGCTTTATCAGATGGTGAAGTAGAATCTGTCACAGAGGTACTTGAAGAGACTTTAGTCTCTAGGGGAGACGATACAAATTTGGAAACTGTCATTGAACATGAAGAGATTCCAAGTAGCCGTGTAAATGTGAATCACTCGGTTGATAATATTATTGATGATTTACACGATGGACTTAGAACCAGAGGGCAAACAGAGTGCCAGTTAGCTCAAATGGAGTCATGCTTTCTTTCTCAAATTGAATCGAAAAATATCAAGGAAGCACTGACTGACTCTCACTGGGTAGAAGCCGTGCAAGAGGAGCTCCAACAGTTCAAAAAGTTAGAAGTTTGGGAGCTGGTTAAACTACCTCAGGGATTCTATCCGATTGGTACTCGCTGGGTTTATCGAGTCAAGAAAGATGACCGTGGCGTGGTTGTGAAGAATAAGGCTCGTCTGGTGGTACAAGGCTTTACACAGATCGAAGGATTGGATTATGACGAGGTTTTTGCTCCAGTTGCGCGTTTGGAGTCAATACGGATATTTCTTGCTTATGTTTCATTCAAGAAATTTCGTGTTTATCAACTGGATGTAAAAAGTGCATTTTTGTATGGAAAGGTCAACGAAGAGGTTTATGTGAAACAACCTCCTGGTTTCGAAGACTCAGTGCATCCTTACTACGTCTACAAACTCTATAAAGCATTGTATGGTCTTCATCAAGCTCCAAGGGCTTGGTATGAAACGTTGTCTCAACACCTGCTCACAAATGGTTACACTCGTGGGCAGATTGATTCAACTCTTTTTATCAAAAAGACAGGAAACGATTTGTTGCTTGTGCAGGTATACGTGGACGATATTATTTTTGGATCGACCAATGAGGTGCTATGCAAAGATTTCGAAAAAGTCATGAAGTCTAAGTTTGAGATGAGTGCAATGGGAGAACTTAAATTCTTCCTAGGTATTCAAGTTGAGCAATCTGATAAGGGTATTTATATTCATCAGACAAAATATGTCAAGGACATCTTGACAAAATATCAAATGCTCGATGCAAAACACTATGGAACTCCCATTGACATCAGTCACAAACTTGGACCTGCTGATGATGAAGATGATGTTAATCAGCGTGACTATCGGTCAATGATAGGATCGCTTATGTACCTCACAGCATCTAGGCCGGACATATTATTCGCCGTGTCCATCTGTTCAAGATATCAAGCAAAACCCGAAGCTTCTCATGAAAAGGCTGTTAGACGTATCTTAGGTTATCTTAAGTGGAGACCCTCCTTGGGTCTCTGGTACTCTAACGAAAACGATTTTGCACTAACTGCTTTTTCAGATTCTGATTATGGTGGCTGCTCAGTGGATGCAAAGTCAACAACTGGAGGATGTCAGTTTCTAGGAAACCGATTAGTCTCGTGGCAATGCAAGAAGCAGACAACTGTCTCTACTTCAACCGCTGAGGCAGAGTACATTGCTGCTGCCAGTTGCTGTTCCCAGATTCTCTGGATTCAGCATCAAATGTATGACTATGGGTTACTTCTAACTCTTACTCCTATTCATATTGATAATTCAGCTGCAGTATCCATCATACGCAATCCCGTACAACATTCAAAAACAAAACATATTGAAATTCGTTATCATTTTATACGGGATTGCTATGAGAAGCATCTAATTGACCTTGTCCAAATCCCTACTCTTAAGCAAAACGCAGATCTCTTCACAAAAGCTTTCTCTCGTAGTCGATTTGATGAGCTAGTCTCCATGATTAGAATGGTGAGTTTGAGCAATGCCTAACTCTCCATTTCTGGTCAGAATTATCTTTTAGACTTGGCTAGATTAAAAAAAAAAAAAACAACGCAACTGCCACTCTTTATACTTGATAGTATTAAAGAAATGCAATAGTTGCAACATTGTTAAAATAGACGTTGAATTGTGTCTGTAAACAATTGGGGAAATGATAGTACATCAGGGGACATGCATAAAAAGGAATTTTAAGATTTATGTTTGATGTGTCAGTAGATTTATCTAACATACTTGAAATACCTCTTATAAAGATTAGCTTCATCAAATGATGTATTGGTAGACATTTGTGCTAAAGTTACTAAGAAGATTAAATTTTAAATATGCATATCATTTTATATAATGACATATTAATATGTATGACATCAAGTTGAAATAAGGGCATAAATGTCCAAAATATTTTGACACCTAGTCTTAATATTTGGATGATAAACATGTTATGATCTCAAATATAGGGTCTTTGTATGGAGTTATCTGGGGGAATACATTAGTTGTCTCCTCTGTTGTATGAAAATACAGACCTGGTTTCATCTAATATATTCTTGAAAAGAACCTAGGTACGTAGTCTATATTAAGTTATAGACAACTATTACGTACCCGTGGCATTTCTAAATTCTAAAATATAATGTACAAATGTACAAGAAAAGTTATAAAAAGATTGCCACGTACTAGTTTGTGTTAAATTATGGTACTCTGTTGTACGAAAGAACAGACCTGTACCCTCTAGTTTAAATTGTTCAGACCGGTGTTTGTTCAACCCGAACTATTGTTTATGTGACTTTGTTGTACGAAGGTACAGACCTGTCACCTCTAACTTGGTTCTAAAGATACGTCCATACCTTCACCTTCTACATAGAAAATACTAACATGTTTTGATTTCAAATGTATATTTTAATGTGCGTTATATATTATAATATGCATGCTAATAATAACACAAGTGGTTCATCTCATTATGAGTTGAAATCATATACTTAAGTACAAATGTTTAGATGGATAAAATATCAATAATCGTCTTGAACTAATCTTTATAACAGGTGATTTAAATATGTCAAGTGAATTTAAAGTGGACAAACATACTGATAATCGAAATAACACTTACTATTCCTAATAATTGCATGTTATCCTGATATGATTCCTAAAGAAGACTTAAACAATCCCGTCATCAAAACAAAATTAAGACCTTTTAAGCTTAAAACGAAACTTTTTTTTTTTTTTTTTGTCTTTAGCGACACTAAGTTAGTGTCGCAAGCTAGTGTCGCAAAATCCGATCTGGTGTCGCAAGCTTATGTCGCGAAAACCCTAAATACGACACAAAGGTTATGTCGCTGCTTGTGTCGCTAAAACTTGTTTCGCACCTAGTGTCGCAATGTCGCGGCCAGCAGCTCCAGAAACCCTAAAAATCGAAAATTTTCGAAACCCTAACGAATTTCGAACGATAATTGATGAACAAACCCAGAAATACACTTCCAGAAGCTAAATATTCAACTGATTGGACCCAATGCGTTGATCAAACCACCAAAAACACCATGAATCAAACCGAAAACATTTCAATTAACGATCAAATCTTTAAACAAACGCCCAAAGGCTCTGATACCACTTGTTGGTTCCCTCATTCACGGATCTAGACTTGTCGTTTGACTCAATTGAAAGGCGGAAACAATCAATCAAGCAATTGAAACGTAAACACAAACACAACGATTCTATAATCTTTTCATATATATAAACACTTGAAGAATAAAGATTACAACTCACAAATTCTCTCCCTCTCACACTCTCTGCTGTATCTCTATCTCTCTCTAGGGTTTGATCAACCCAAAAATGAAATTCTAACTCGATATATATAGAAACCCTACTGGACCATGCGACACAAGCCCAATGTCACAGGCTCAGCCCATTGCGACACAACCTTTGTGTCGCTATAGCGACACAGGCTCTATGTCGCCTGAACAGTATATTTGTGTATATATATTCTATCTCGCTATTCATTTACATACTCGCATATACACACTAAACACGATACAAACACAGACTAATTGACTTTGACAATTACAATTGTTTGACCAAATGACTGACACACATTATGCACCAACAGAATGATTGGGAGCCAAGGCACAATATCGTGGCTTTTCTAGAGGATGATCGGGATTCGGCTGTGCCGTTCAGGCAGATGATCGCGTTTCTTCGTCGTACCCACATTTTTACAGCTATCACAGCCACTACTCCTATCTATAAGGACCTTGTTGGTTCCTTCTGGAGTTCGGCAGTCATTAATTCAGACTTGCCATATACACGTTTACTTTCCATAGTTGCTGACAAAGATATTATTATTTCGGAGCAGCTCATTCGTGATTTCTTCCAATTCAATGACCATCCAGACATGTCCGTTCTCTTCCCAAACTTATTTATAAATGGTGGCATGAACCGTATGGGATATTCGGGCATTCCCCATGATCAATACCGAAAGGCCAATCTCATAAGGGTCTGGAGGTATCTCTTGCACATAATAATTGTGTGCTTGTCAAGCAGGAAGGCCGGCTTCGACGGAATGAGCCGCTCAACAGCCTCTGCTATGCTTGCTTTGGTCTACAACAAGCCCTTTAATTTTTCTGGATACATCTTTCGTTTATCCGTTTTGAGCGATTCTTGAGTCCACGTTCTCGTAATTTCCTAACGAACAAAATGACACCGATTAGAGGTTATATCTTGAAGTTTAGGTCGTAGGTCATTAAAAGGAACGTATACGAATACCGTTGGTCATTTAGGTTTTGTTTACACGTTTTTCGTATCGATTTTAGTGAATTTATAAACACCACTTCCGTTTTGACTTAGTTAACAAAATATAATATATAAAGACGTTATTGGTGTGGTTTCGTTAATTTTGTGCCTGAAATGCGGGAGATAACGTACGTAAAAACATGACTTTTTACGTGTTATCAATATTTCTTCTCCTTCTTCTCCTCATATGGTGTTTTCTCGTTGGAACCTTAACCTAACTAGTCTTTGTTTTCAATTTACAATTTCGTTATATACTTATCAACATGTTATTACAAAGGCCTGCCCAAGATGCTACTCTCACTTCTCTCCATACTTTTTATCTGGTTACTATATATACATATATATAGATCACCACTTCTTCCCTTTTCCCGAAAAACACCTATTCATTATGGATCATGTCAATATATATATATATATTTCTTTTCTAAAATTATATCGAAAAACACACAAAAAAAGTATATGTTCACATATATTTGTTCACATTTGAACTATAATGTAAACAAATCGGTTAAAAAAGGAATTTTAAGACGTAGTTTTAGAATTTTGACTTCTTTTTTTTCTTCAATCTAACCCTAATCTAGTAGTTCTCACAAGATCTTTACTTTTAGTTAGTTTTCATTTGAATCTCCCAATATATATATATATATATATATATATATATATATATATATATAGTGACATATTGTACTTAGAAACTTGCTGTTTTTGCGTTAATCACTGAATATTAGTGAGTAGTTTGTCTAAGCACATTTACTTGTCGGTGAGTGACTGTGTACGTTATTTGTCAACTACAGTTAGCTTAAGCGATTGTAATATATTAGCTTAAGTGTTTAAATACATCTTAGCTTTGGATACATCATTCCGCAATCAACACTCAGTGTAATTTGTGATTACTACAAATCACCTTTACAACTAGTATTGCTTTCATTTACTTGTTTTATCATTAACTGTTCATCATACTCTATTTAAGCACTATTACGCCTTAAACTTTTAATTAAATTAGCAACGACTTTAGTTAAAGCTCGTTTTATAACTTATATTAGTTGGTAAATTTGTTAGTAAAATTCGTTGGAATTCTAACTACCAATGAAAAAGTTAGGTTGGCAATTTATTTCCATAATTTTATCAATAATTTTCTTCCAAATGTCGTTGGTAAGAAGTTCCCTTCAAATTTTCACCGAATTTACCGACGACTTGTCGTTGGTAAATGAAAAAACCAATATAATGACATTTTGTTGGTATAGTTGTTGGTAAATCAAGATTTTACGAAAGAACTTGTAGCCGTTGGTAAAATGTTGTTGGTGATGACAACTTTTCTAATAGTGATATATATATATATATATATATATATATATATATATATATATATATATCCCAAACATAAAAAAAAGGATATTGGATTTTTTCCCGCCTAATTTTCTTTGTAAACGGTTAATATTTTTGATACGGTAATAGCTCCACGAATTTTTTTTCAAGGAAAAATTCAAGGGAGTTGACTTCTATCCCAAATCAACTACTCATCCATTTATATCCAACCGATTCTATCATTTTGATTTGAGAAATTTATTTATTTTCAATATGCCTTATACTCCCTTTATCTTTTTTTAAATAATGTTGTGCGTTTATTCCTTACATTCTTTTCATTCTTCTTCAATACGTATATATTTCTTAAGATATTTTCACAACAAAAATAATTGATTGAATTTATCTATCATGTGTTATTAGCCTATTAATTAGGCAACGGATATGGTCATTATATTTATCTTTACAATTACAAATATATAGTTATACTATATTGTTAGCACCAATTTAGTCCTGTTTGAATTCTTAAGAATTCATAATCCTCACTCTATCAGTTTGGATTACGACATCCGGTATGCAACTGCCATTCTTGTGGTTTGTTTATCATTAATAAAACTCAACATTTTATTAGATATGTCAAATATTTACAGTGATAAATTTACATGTACATACATAAATATCGTCACATACTCCCTTCTTGTGTACCCTTTGACTCACATATATATCGAATATAAAAGTAAAGCAACATAATTGTCTTTTGTTATTTGTGTGCTACTTTGCATTGAAATGAATATATGTGAATTATATTAAATTTACTCTATAAACTGCACCATACTATTGACATCAATTTGCACCATCACATTAGCCTTCACGAATATAGTTGGTATTGATTTTTTTTTAAGTATTTATGTAGAATTTTATATCCACTTTTTTAGCATTTTTACAATTGTGTCAGTACTATTTATGATGCAAAAAATATAATTTCTATGTATATTTATCACATACTCTATTAATTAAGTTTTATTTGAGAGATCACTTAATTCTTTTAGTGTTTATATTTGGAATATAATAATATTTGTTATTAATTTAAAATGTTATTTAATATTTGTTATTGAAATTAATTGTATTCTTAATTTCAATAACAAATATTAGTTAACATTTTTAAATTAAGCCATAACAACAAATAAACACAACTAATTGTTCATTATAGTTTAATAAACGTATACAACTTTTTTTAATTCAACTGTAAATCGCACGGGTAATGATCTAGTATATATATAATCGTGGATTGAAATAATAAGGGTAATTTTCGTAGAAACGTGAGAATGACTTCAAAATCACTTTTTAAATATTCAAATAACTTTTAAAAGCTATTTAAAAAAAATTGACGTTTTTATGTTTTGAATTATTTTTTCTAATTTTTTTAATCATAATAATCACATTTCATAACTTGATATTATTTGATTATCAAGTCATAATTTGTGATTATCTTGAATACTTAATAATCACATTATATTAGAGAATAATCACATGTAATTATTATGTTATATTTTGTGATTATCTTAAATAATCATAACAGTAGCGATTGTAGAAAAAGTTCGAAAAAAAGTTAATACGGAGTATTTTTTATTTATATTTATCTCATTTCTTCCAAAAATTATTTTAACAGTAGTTAGTGAAAAAGATTTGAAAAATAATTTATTTCAGAAAGTTAAAAAGTGTTTTTGAAGTCATTTTCACGTTCCTACGAAAATTAACCTTCTTATTTGAATCCACAAAATATAACATGATAATCACATGTGATTATTTTCTAATATAATGTAATTATTATGTTTTCGAGATAATCACAAAATATGACAGGATAATAATATATTATTCATGTGATTATCAAGTTATAAAATGTGATAATTATGAATAAAAAATAATTAAAAAAAAGTAAAAAGTCAAAAAAAAATTTATTTGAAAAATAGCTTTTAAAAGTTATTAGAAAAGGAAGTTACGAAGAAAATTTTGTGAAATAACGTGTTTTGGATAGTTAAAAAGTGATTTTGAAGTGTTTCCTACGTTCTCACAAAAATTAGACTTTTTATTTGAACCCAATTCTATTCTATATATATTTAAATTAAATTGAATTAATCAATTTGACCCTTCTATTTACTTAGTTTTTTCATTGTCTATTATTTATATTAAATTCAATTGATCAATTATGCGCCTCTATTTACTTAGTTTTTTCAATATAAAAGGTTTATAAATCCGAAGTAATGTTATACACACTTAAACGTATATTAACACATCCACATATGTATAAATAATTCAAATTAAAAATTAAAGTACTACTTTATTAATAATAATAATAATAATAATAATAATAATAATAATAATAATAATAATAATAATAATAATAATAATAATATAACAACATATATACATGGTAATAATAATAATAATAATATAACAGTAATAATAATAATATAACAACATATATGCATGGTAATACACTAATATGCTAAAGTAAATATTTCATTATTCAAGTAATTGACAAATCCGATTATTAAACAATCAAATCTATTATTCCAAATTGATGATTACCGATTAGCTTGCTTAATATATAGATACAATCATAACTAATTTAGTTTCAAACTCAATTGCAAAAATTTAAACTAAGATCAAATGTTAGAATTTAATCATACTTATTTTTTCATACTTATAAAAATTAAATAAAAATTTAACGGCCTGTGTGTATACACGGGTTTGAAAGTCAGTATCTATACATATATGAATATATATATATATATATATATATATATATATATATATATATATATATATATATATATATCAGCTAACAATATTATATAATACAATCAAATCATCAAATAATAATTTAATTAGGATCTATGTATGTACCATATGTACATGCAAGAGAGTGGAATAAAATAAAGAGTTAGAAAGCAAAGGACATGATACATGTACGAACAATCTCAAGTGGTTTAGAGCACGGGGTGTGGTGACACTGTCACCACAGTGTTCTGGACAGTGTCCTGGATAGTATTCTGGAGAATGTTGTAATTGAGGATTTTGTGGTGTGGTAACAGTGTTCTGGACAGTGTTCTGGAGTTTTTTATTATTTGTTTTATTTGTTTTTTAATGATAATAATTGTAAAAATTAATATATAAAAATAAATAAATCAAATAAAACAAGATTTTATTAATTAAAATACATAATTTAAAAAGTCCTACAAATTTAAAATACAAAAGTAAATAAAATAAGACAAATCAGTTTCCCGATCCCGAACCCGAAGCACCACCTCCCGCTCCCGTTCCGTATGGCCATCCCATTGTCTCGCAAATCTTCCTCTTCTCCATTTCCAAGATGAACCTTGCTTGCTCCGGTAAATGCTCAGACGGCATCGACAAGATTCGATGTTTGGCCTCGAGATCCTTCGTCTTGTAGTAGCCTTGCTTGTCAGATCGGATGCCTTCGAATGTTGTTGCGAGTGATTCATCAAACGAAGCACGGGAGGAACCGGCCGAACCAGAAGAAAACTGGTTTTTTGAGACTTCGGTTTCCTTGACTTTCCAGCCGGCCGTTGATGCGGGTCGTCCCCAAATAAACCCTCATTCGGGTTTTGCGTTTCTTGCTCCGGTGGTTCATCAAAGTCCGAGTCCAAATTGACCGTCTCGCGGCGTCTTGGAACATTTCGTCTACCGACGACAAACGGATCGGGATGTAGCCACTTCTGTATATCCTTCAAAAAGTTCCACGCCAACAAACCTGTGAAAGTTTTTTCATTTTCCAACTTGTATTGCGTGTCACAACGGATCATCAAATCATCCCCGCCTTCACCGCTCCGTAGTTGATCCGAAAGTCTTTTCCAAATGCCTTGCCACCTGTTGCAGTCCGCATTTAGTTTGGTCCAATTTGACGACAACGCGTCTTTTCCTCGTTGGAATGGTGGATTCCGTGCGTTGTACGAATCCATAACGAGATACCAAAACGAAGACCCTTCTTGGTCAGTTCCACGTTGTGAATTTTCGGACACCGAAATTCAACTTTCGGCCAAACGAAGCTCGTCCTCCGGTACCCAAACGTTACAGTGTGGAAAGACTTTTTTGGTTTTGCCCGGTGAATCTTTTTTGGATTTTTTGCCCTTGATTTTTTTGGATGATTCGGGTGTCGGGTTGGTGTCTTCAACGGATTGGACGTCAGGTTGTTGTTGACTTTGACGCCACATTTGAAATTGGGCGTATTCATCGGGTGACAATTCTGGTGGTGGTTGCATCGGTCGGTTGTAAGCGTATGGGGCAAAACCTTGAATTTGTGGGTTTAAAGATGGTTGATTTTGTTGCGGTTGTGAGGTTTGCCATTCGCTCGTGAATGGGTTCCAAGTGGATTGTAAATGGTACGGGTTATTCGGGTTGTTCGACATGATGAAGAAGATGATATGAAGAAAATAGAATTTTTGGATGAATTTTTGATTTGTTTAGATTGTGTGTGTGAAAGAGTGTTTGAGATAGTGTTTGAATTGTGATTTGAGATTGTATTTGAGGTGTGTTTAAATAGGGAAAAAAAATTATTATTTTTTTGTAAATTCGGCCGTTGTAACAGCTATTTTTTTTTTTAATTTTTTAATTTTTTTTATTAAATATTATAAACTATCCGTTAGAAAAAAAATACAAAAACGTTGCAACTTCGGCGTTCGGAAGAGGACGGCGGCCGAAAAACGGTGCGAGAACGCCGTCCCGGTGCGGGAGAACGCCGTCCGACAGCGTTCTCGTCGGAAAACGGTGACAAAATCCCCTACAGCCCGTACTCTTACAAGGTTTTACGTACATTCAAATATTCAATTTAATTCCCAAGTTCCACGGTACAATTCACATGCCGATCCAATTCCTTCTCTTCACCCATGTGTATTAATTTCCATGTGACTTTAATCATACAATTAATAACTGACGTACGTCTTCCCTTACATAATGTTAATTCACATTTCATTTTTCATGTTCAATAATAAAATAGTGTGTTTGTCACCCAATTGTCTAAATACACAAGTATAGAATGGAATAGAAGAAATACCAATTTGTTATCTTTTATGTTTGTGTGTGATATGTGTGTAAGTACATATCTAAGCGTTTTTGTATTTATTTACTTATTTACCGCCGAGAAAATTTACTACAAATAAAACTCAAACTTCATAGAAATATTCACTCAATTCTCACATAATGCAATTTCACAATCACCATGACCTAGCTACAATAATCCCAATTTTTCATAGAACCGTACTCCGGGATTCAATTTCACATCGAAAGTACTTTTTATGTCAAATTTACAACCTGCATAAATTGCATCTTTAAAATCGATTATATCAAAATCTGAGTTTTTTTTGCAACTTATCAGAATTAGTCATAGGAGTTTTTATTGCTGAACAACTACCAAATGCATATTTCTTAAGCATGTCACGAACCAGTGGCGACTGCCCCGTATGGATTTTTTTAACAAGCGTTATATATATATATATAAAACTGCAAGTATAGAACAAATGCCACCTACTTTAGTGGTTAAGCACAAGAGGAATACTAGAATCACACGAGTTTTACAAAAGCTTTTCTACAAACTGATGGGCAACATGATCTGTGTGCCCACATGTATTTTCTCTCTCTTCTTTTTTATCTGCACGATTTCACAACTCTGACTGTTTCTCAAATGCTAATCTCTTTCTTCCCCAAAACACAATCTCTTTAGCATCCATTGTTAACGTCATAGAGTTATTGAAAAAATTTCGTTAGAACCATATAATTGGAGCGTTTAATTGCTACCGTGTTTTTTTATTTTTATTAATCCGTAATGACTTTGATTTATTAAATCCATTAAACTTTTCTTTAGGGTTTTCTTATGGCTGCTGCCACGTTTAATATATTCAAACTTTTCTGAGTTCGGATGGATTCAACTGATCCAGTCATTTATTGAGTAATATATTTTTGTAAAGCTATATCACATTCTTCGGTTTTAATTGGTTTTAATATTGAAAAAGATGATTTTCACTTTCTGAGTGATATCGACATGGGAAGTAGCAAACGATTGAGGGTACTTTAATAATTTTTTAATTTATAATTTATATTTATAAGAATAATCGATGTTTAAATTGTGTTGTTCTGAAACAAAATGGGTATCTGTATTTGGGAGAAGGAAGCAAACCTGCACAAATAAAAAAGAATAAAAATAAAGAAAGAGAGAAGTCATTTGGGTTAAGTTGAAAATCTGACATGGTCCACGTGGATATACAAATCATCTTGACACATCATTGTGTGAAAAAGCTTTTCTAAAAAAATACGTGAACAAGCATTTCTCTAAGCACAATTCAAGAGAATTACGTGATCCCTTTTCGGCCCCTACTATGTGCCTTTCATTTTTTTGGCTCAGGTCCCTTCTATTTAGAACCTTTCATATTTACTCAATTCAATTAGTATTTGTTAAATAACGGACATATACTGTTGTAAATAATATCTTATATATATATATATTAAACGGGGATTAAGTTGACGTCATTCATTAACCTTCCCCCAATCATGCATAAGAAACTATGATGACGTGGATAAGTCAGGAAGCAAGGAAATATCTCCGATTTTTTATTTATTTTTTTCTAAATTATTAAACTCTCAATGTATGCATGCTTGCTTCAACTAATGTAATTATTAGATTGCATGTATTTTGTTTGGTTCACTTAGTAAGTTAAAAATGTATGACGTGGATGTATATGTGTTTGAGTGTAATTGTTTACATTGAAGTGTAATGATTTCCAATTGTTGCTTGCTTCAACCAATGTAATTATTAATTTGCATGCATTTTGTTTGGTTCACTTAATAAGTTAAAAGTATATTACGTTTACTATGCATGTATTGTGAATGAGTTTGATTCGAAAGGTATTGTAATGATTAAAATGCATGTATTGTGATTTGACTTGCCAAGTTAATGTAAGAGTACGGGGTGTGGTGACACTGTCACCACAGTGTTCTGAACAGTATTCTGGAGAATGTTGTAATTGAGGATTTTGTGGTGTGGTGACAGTGTTCTGGACAGTGTTCTGGAGTTTTTTATTATTTGTTTTATTTGTTTTTTTAATGATAATAATTGTATAAATTAATATATAAAAATAAATAAATCAAATAAAACAAGATTTAATTAATTAAAAAAAATTACAAGTCCTAAAATTAAAATACATAATTTAAAAAGTCCTACAAATTTAAAATACAAAAGTAAATAAAATAAGACAAATCAGTTTCCCGATCCCGAACCCGAAGCACCACCTCCCGCTCTCGTTCCGTATGGCCATCCCATTGTCTCGCAAATATTCCTCTTCTCCATTTCCAAGATGAACCTTGCTTGCTCCGGTAAATGCTCAGACGGCATCGACAAGATTCGAAGTTTGGCCTCGAGATCCTTCGTCTTGTAGTAGCCTTGCTTGTCAGATCGGATGCCTTCGAATGTTGTTGCGAGTGATTCATCAAACGAAGCACGGGAGGAACCGGCCGAACCAGAAGAAAACTGGTTTTTTGAGACTTCGGTTTCCTTGACTTTCCAGCCGGCCGTTGATGCGGATCGTCCCCAAATAAACCCTCATTCGGGTTTTGCGTTTCTTGCTCCGGTGGTTCATCAAAGTCCGAGTCCAAATTGACCGTCTCGCGGCGTCTTGGAACATTTCGTCTACCGACGACAAACGGATCGGGATGTAGCCACTTCTGTTTATCCTTCAAAAAGTTCCACGCCAACAAACCTGTGAAAGTTTTTTCATTTTCCAACTTGTATTGCGTGTCACAACGGATCATCAAATCATCCCCGCCTTCACCGCTCCGTAGTTGATCCGAAAGCCTTTTCCAAATGCCTTGCCACCTGTTGCAGTCCGCATTTAGTTTGGTCCAATTTGACGACAACGCGTCTTTTCCTCGTTGGAATGGTGGATTCCGTGCGTTGTACGAATCCATAACGAGATACCAAAACGAAGACCCTTCTTGGTCAGTTCCACGTTGTGAATTTTCGGACACCGAAATCCAACTTTCGGCCAAACGAAGCTCGTCCTCCGGTACCCAAACGTTACGGTGTGGAACGACTTTTTTGGTTTTGCCCGGTGAATCTTTTTTGGATTTTTTGCCCTTGATTTTTTTGGATGATTCGGGTGTCGGGTTGGTGTCTTCAACGGATTGGACGTCAGGTTGTTGTTGACTTTGACGCCACATTTGAAATTGGGCGTATTCATCGGGTGACAATTCTGGTGGTGGTTGCATCGGTCGGTTGTAAGCGTATGGGGAAAAACCTTGAATTTGTGGGTTGAAAGATGGTTGAATTTTGTTGCGGTTGTGAGGTTTGCCATTCGCTCGTGAATGGGTTCCAAGTGGATTGTAAATGGTACGGGTTATTCGGGTTGTTCGATATGATGAAGTATTCGAGATGAAGAAAATATAATTTTTGGATGAAATTTTGGTTGTTTGAATTGTGTGTGTGAAAGTGTGTTTGAATTGTGATTTGAGATTGTGTTTGAGGTGTGTTTAAATAGAGAAAGATTTTTTTTTTTAAAAAAGAAATTTGGCCGTTCAACGGCTATGTTTTAAATTTAAAAATTATATATTTTTTTTAAAACCTAAAAACTAACCGTTGTAAAAAAAACGGAAAACGTTGAAGACTCCGGCGTTCGAAGCAAGACGGCAACCTGAAAAATCGACGAGAACGCCGTCGGGAACGTTGTCCCGGGGCTGCAGAACGCCGTCCGACGACGTTCTCGTCGAAAAATGCAGACGGGAACGGACACCGGGTGCTCTAATGATTGTAATGCATGGAGTGTGGTGTAATTCAAGTGATCTACATTGATACGATCAAAACTTACAAATTCAAAGTTATCAACAATAATTGAATTGGTTCAAGTAAATGACATGCATAGGTTGAAAATATAGGTAAACACGCATCTGACTTTCTTGCTGCAAGTGGATGACTTTTGTGTGGTTCAAGTGATTTTCATTTATTTATTTTATTAATAAATACGGATACATGCATGAGGGTTGTGTGTAAGGTCCAATACATGCATGAGGCGTTTGTAAATCATCACCATTCATGATTAGAATGGTTATTGTTTATCTGTCCAACTCATGTTGTGATTGAAACCTTATCTCCCAATAAACTTAGCTACTTCTTAGATGTGGGTCACTCAATTATTCGTGGGGTTTAGGGGTCGGGGTCGTGGGTCGGGGGTCGGGGGTCGGGGGTAAGGGTTCCAGGTTCTGGGGTCAGGGGTCAGGGGTCGGGGGTCGGGGTTCGGGGTTCCGAGGTTCAGGTTTCGGGTTTCGTGTTTCGGGTTTCGATTTGGGGTTTAGGGTTTGGGGTTTAGGGTTACGGGTTATGGGTTAGGGATTATGGGTCGGGTTACAGGCTTAGGGATTAGAGCTTTGGGCTTTGAGCTTTGGGCTTTGGGCTTAGGGCTTAGGGTTTACGGGTTAGGGCTTAGGGCTTCAGGTTTTAGGGTTTCAGGTTTTATGGTTTCAGGATTCGGGTTTGGGGCTTGAGGTTTTGGATTTAGGGTTCGGGGCTTGGGGCTTAGGGTTTAGAGCTTAGGGCTTTTTTTTTTTGTTTTTTTTTTGAGTAAAGCGGACGGTACCTCGGCAAATTTTATATCAACCAAAATAATAATAAAAAATACATGTTTACAACACATATACCCGAGGGGATGTTTTTAATGAATATCCAAAACATATACAAAAATCCCGATCACTACTACTACTCTATCAAATCTATAACCATCTATAAAGTCACTACAAATAACTGTTCTATTACAAAATAATCTGTTCCTATCTTTAAAACAAAAACTAGTCTTCTTGTCTTCAGTCTTCATTTCTTCAGTTTTCTTATCTTCATTCTTCTTAGTCTTCATATCTTCAATTTTCAAGTCTTCTGTCTTCTCTTGTGTTTTCACTACATCTCTATCATTTTGCCATCCAAAAACCCAGCAGTCAATAAGCACAAGTTGGCCATAAAAAATCAGATTTGACTTTTTGTGCTGACCAAGAAAAGTCAAACCATTACTGCAACTGTCAGATTTTGTATTAGCATACCATTTCATCATTTTAAACCAATTCCATCCATGATGATGACAACAGGCAGCAGCAAACAAACTCAAAATAACCAAACTACTTGGTTTGCTATTACAACCTTTTTTTCTTCAAAATACCCTGAACAACTCCATTCACATCCAACACTAAAGATTTCCCAACACTATACATTTTTATCATTATGGTGTTGGGTTTTACCTGTCATACACTCCTTCATAGGCAATTCCCATATATCAAAAGCATCCCTCACCTGTTTTGAATCTCTGATCTGGAGACCCATGAGCTTTGCTTTGATATTTTTCTTGATCAAATCAATAAGTTCACCAACTGGTCTTAACTTTCCCTGGAATATTCTCAAATTTCGTTCCTGCCAAACATAGTATATACACAAGCTCCGAGAACTAACCTCTGAATTATGTTCCAAATAGACTTAGTGATAGGTCTGTTTTGCATATAGATTATAATTTCTGTCCAAGTACTAGGAGCATGATCCAGCCTTGCCATCTCTTTCAATGTACACCATACTTCACTAGGATAATCACAATCAAAAAATAAATGATCATGGTTATCCTTTTGAACTTTACAAAATGGACATGACTGATTCTCCTGTCTTTCCAACCACATGTATTTATCCTGTGTTTTCAGCTTACCATGAATTGCAACCCATAGTATAAATGAATGTATAGGGATGCTTTGACTGAACCATACAAGTTTGGCCCATTTGACTTTTTCATATTCCATCTCTAAGTCATCCCAAGCATCTTTAACTGAAAAAAGCACCGTTTTACCTGATCTTTTCCTCCATAACACCCTATCATTTCTATTTTCAATCAACAAAGGTGGAGGTAAATCAAAGAATTCACTAAACTTACTTCTCCACTCCATAGGTATATTCCACTCACCATTGACCACAATATCAGCAACAGTTGCTTTTGGGGATAGTTCTGCTCTAATTAAGTCTCTTCTAGTTATAATATCACCCAATAGCCCAACAGGATGCCAGTTGTCAAACCATGCAGAGGTATTCATTCCATTGCCAAGTCTATACACTATGAATTTTTTTCACTGCTATTCTACATTCCATTATTTTCCTCCAACTCCAACATGAATCTTTCAAAGGACTAAGATCCCAAAAATTTCTATCCTTTAATTTTTCAGTTTTAACCCATTTCACCCATATAGAGTTCTTATTTGTTACAAGATTCCATATGTGTTTAGACATTTCCAAGTATGCAATGACTTTATTCCCAACCCCCCTTTAGTTTTAGGTTTACATACTTCTTTCCAATTAACTTTTGCTTTACCTCTTTTGAACTCACCCTGGCACCATAAGAACCCTCTAATAATTCTTTCTATATCCTGAGTTATTTCAATAGGTATTATAAACATAGAAGACCAATATACCTGGATTGAGCTCAACACTGATGTTATCAACTGTAGTCTACCAGCAAATGATAGTGACCTTGTTCTTCCAATCCAGAACCTTCTTCCTCACCTTATCAACCAAAGTAGAGCAGTTTTTCTTCTCAAGTCTTGATGACAATAATGGCACTCCAAGATATTTCACTGGAAATACCCCAACATCAAAGGGCATTACCTCAGTGATTTGTGCTTTAGTTCTTCTTTTTACATTACTGAAAAATGTTGTACTTTTATCCATATTAGCCACCAATCCTGATACTTCACTGAATTCATTGAGGGCTCTTCTCAAAACAGAGGCAGAATGCTTATTTGCTTTGCAAAACAGGAAGAGATCATCTGCAAAACAAAGATGTGTTAATTCAAGTTCTTCACATCTCCAATGATATTCAAAACCACCATCATCTTTGATTTGTCTCTTAATCATAAGTGTTAACACCTCCATCACCATTGTATACAAATATGGGGACATAGGGTCTCCTTGTCTTAACCCATATGATTTCCATTTAGGTTTATAGTGAAAGATGTTGTTGAGACACAATTCATAATCTACTCAATCATTCTTTGATGGAAACCAAAATTTTCCAAACAACTCCTTAGAAAACTCCATTCAATACTGTCATATGCTTTCTGTATATCAACTTTAAATTCACATTTTTCTGGTCCTCTTCCCCTATGATATCCCCTCATCAACTCTTGCGTTAGCAAAATATTGTCACTTATTTGCCTTCCTGGGATGAATGCACTTTGATTTTCATCAATAATGCAATTGAGAACACCCTTAATCCTGTTTGAAATCACCTTGCTTATACACTTATATATAATATTACAACATGCAATGGGCCTAAAATCAGAGACTTTTTTAGGAGAATTAATTTTAGGCACCAATGCAATCACTGTTGAATTTATCTCTTTAAGTATGTTTCCCTTGATAAAGTATTATTTCACTGCCTTGCATACATCAGGTCCCACCACAGCCCATGCACTCTTGAAAAATTTAGCAGAGTACCCATCAGGCCCAGGAGCTTTATCATCTTCGATATCAAATAAAGCAGCTTTTACTTCATCCATAACAGGTCTTACCATGAAATTAGCATCAAAAGGGGATATTTTCTTGGTAAATAACTGTTCAGGGTTTTCGATCAATATTACCTCCCTTTTACTACCTAAGACATTCTTAAAATGCATAATAAACTGTTCAGGTATATGGTTACCAAAAAATCTTGTACCTTCCATGTCTTCAATAGCATCAATCCTGCTTCTATTGATCCTTCCTCTCACAGCATTATGAAAATACTTTGCTTCAAAACATCTCTTCATCTTGAACTGCCTCATTGTAAGCTTTAGTATAAATAGTTTCTTCATATCTTAATTCAGAATTAGAAGGGTCCTTTACAACAGCAATCTGAACTCTCCCCAATTCACATTTCAAATTCTTCACTTTTTCAAAAAGATTTCCTTGTTTAAAATTCAACTTTCTGAGAGGCCATTTTAATTTTTTAAGTTTTGAAACAACTGCATACATAGCACATCCCCTTATCTCCTCAGGCCAAACTTCTTTCACAGCAGGTATAAATTCATCTTTATAAGCCAAGTAATTTAGAAATTTAAATGGCTTTGGTTTAGATCTTTGAATTTCCGGTATTGTGAGGACCATTGGAGAGTGATCAGAATGCAAGAAGGGTAAAAATTGTGCATGAGAAGCAGGAAATGCACCCAAGAAACTACCACTCCCCATAACTCTATCAAGTTTCTTTAAAACACCACATGTCTTCCCAGGTGTTTGATTCCAAGTATACTTCAACCCAGACATACTGACATCGTCAATTTCAATATCTTTTAAACATTCCATAAATTCCATCATACTCTTTGTGATATAGGAAGGACCAGCAGAGTGTTCATTTGTGTTTAGTGTAGCATTAAAATCTCCCAATACCACCCAAGGCTGATCTTTGACCATTCTCTTATGGATTCTTAGACTATTCCACAATTCTCTTCTTGGAACCATTCTGTGATAACCATAAATAAATGAGCAATAAAATCCTTTCTGTCCATCTATTGGTTCAACAAAGCAATGCATTGCTTGTGCATGTTGTTCCAATAACATAACTCTAACAGATCCAGGATCCCACCCTACCATTATTCTAGTGCCACTTTCACATTTTGAGCTATTTGACATCCATTCCCACTGTCCAAACATATTACTACCAACTTTATACAAGCTTTTTTTACTTATATGTGTCTCCAACAATCCAAATATACTGAAACCACCCTCATTCATAAACTTCTTCACTTCTCTTTGATTAGGGATATTACTTATACCCCTAACATTCCAAGCCATTATTTTAACAATCATTAGAAACAATTGGTTGTACAATATTCTCCATTCCCTGCTCCACAGCTTCATCACCCACTATCCCATCACTCATAAACTTTGCAGTTCCATGAGTCTCAGATGCAACATCTTCATGATCTGGTATAGCTTCCAAACCAAAATTACTACATCTTTCATTAAAATACTCAATCTGCTTCTCATTCCACCCCATTCTTGTACCCACAGAAGGAAATATCCTTGCTTCTAAATGAGATTCCACTGCCCTTTTCTGGTAATGATACATATTATGTTCAACATCCCAATCATCCTCTGAATCATAATCAACCATTTCCTCCCCATCATCATCCTCTAATGTATTGTACTTGTTTTTTGTTGCAATCTCATTCAACTGCAAAATGGGCTCAATTACATTCCTGAGTTTTTCCAATAAACCAATTGATTCATTGGTTTGAGACTTTTGTACAGCTTTAGTTTTACTTGTGCTAGCCTGCAATTTTGACTTCCAAACATTAACATCAATTGGAACAGATACCTCATTTATCATTTCTTCTATACTTTTAGCTTTCTCGTCTTGTAACTGTTGTTTTACTTTGTAAATACTCTCACTAAGCTTCACAAATTTTGAAGGATTTTTATTAAGCTAAACATTACCTCTTAGTCTTCCAAACACACTACCTTTATTAGGTAGCACACCCTAATTCGATATTGATTTTGATACTGGCCTTTCTGTCTCTGACTATGCTGATTTTGATTCCCATTTACTTGCATTTCCCTATTTCCCTGTTGTAGACTCTGCTGCCAATTCAAATTGAGCTTTTCAATAGTTTTATTTCTTCTGGCCACAAGTTGGAAACCATTCTCATCAACAATATTATTAGTGCCCATGCTTTCATCATTACCTTTAACATTCAATACATCCCTTAATACCTTTGCAATCTTCTCATTTCCATCTTCTCATTCTCATTAGTCTTCTTTTCTTTCTCAATCTTCTCATTTCCATCAAGCTGTTGATTACTTACCTTACCAAAAAGAAACAATTCTGGTGCAGCCTTACTATTAACTTCAGATTGTTTTCCATCCCCCTTCATATTATCCATATCATTGTTCTTGCCTTCATCGGTGTTGGTATGAATATTTTCATTTTCTTTTACCATACCAGATACTACTACTGTTCTATCATCCTTATACCATTTCTTAACAAATTCAGTAGCATTTTTAAACTCAACAGCAGGATCCAAAGTAGGCAATGGGTTTTGATCTATAGGAGTGTTTGGACTATCTGCTTTTTTGTTCTTAACACGGATAAACGGAGTTACCTTATTCAAATCAGTCTCCACAACTACTACTGTTTATCCATCAAATTGAGATTCAAAATACCCAATTACATCCTTAACAGAAGAAGGCATGTTTGATTGTGCTAATTGTGTCATCTCAATACCAGTACCCCCAATTGCATTAGCACTAATTAATTCATCAACAGCTTGACCAATTACAGCATACGTACCTTTATTTTGAACCTCTGACACTTGCACATCTGACATCTGAGAATCCTGAATCTGGGCACGTTCATGATGAAATTGAAGACATGGAATCGATGTTGGAGGCTTTGTTTTCTTAGAAGTGTGCACAGGATTAGCATAACCCTGTACCTCAACACCCTTCTTCACTTTTTGCTTCCGTTTTCTGTTTTTTGCAATTCTCTTACCAACAACTGATTGAATACTTGAAAGCACTTTAGTCTTATCTTCTTCAACAGATTCACGCCTCATAGCACGAGTTTGAGCTCGAATTTCAGATGGACTCATGTGTAAAACAGGAGGCGGCTCAGAAAGTTTTTGAGTCGGAGTTTGAAAATTTTCAGATTCAATCGAATCAGGTGGATCTGGAAGCTTATTAATGGTATCAGAAGGTAGAGGAGGTTTAACCATTTAAATATTCAGTGATTTAGGAAGGTTATAATTGGATTTTTGGCCGGAATTCGAAGAAAAATGATGACCGTATACTTTGTCCGTACAGATCGCCTCTTTCGCACACACAGTCAGAGAAAAGACAAGGGAAGGGGTTTAAGGTTATAATTGGGTTTTTTTTTTTTGGATAAAGGGATGGTACCAGGCTAAATTCATTAAAAAAATATTTACAAACTAACGTTAGGCATTCCTAAGGGGGAGTTTTAATGGACGTCCCAAACCAATACATATAGATCAAAGAGCAAAACTATGACTAACACAACTATAACTTTGCATTTTCTGTCTATACAAAACAAAAATTTAATTTGATCTCTAAGAATCAAATTTTTGCTCAAAATTGAACTAGATATAATCTGTTGATATCCAAATTTCTTGTTATCCTCTATCAAGCACAAAATATCCAATCCAAGTCTCTTCTGATCTTCAAAACAGCACCCAAAATCTTCAAACCTGTTCATTACATATGCTTCATTCCAATTACCATACCTCCCAATGTTTGACTTTTCTGTTTGACCCCAAAAAGTCAACCAATCCAGAAAACAATGGAGTAACCATTCCATGTGCTCTCTGACCCATTTAGTGTAACTATAGCAGTCTAGGCTACTTCCAAAATTCAGACCAAACCATACCAGATTGTTATACAAATACCAAATACATACTTGCAGATTTACAACCATGAACATATAATCATCATAGTAGATCCTGATCCCAGCCTTCTTTAGACTAAACCAACTCTGTAATCCCATCTCCATATTTAGACAAATTATAATCATTATAGCGTCCAAACTTGTCCATATGCTTGAAGTGGGATTGACCAAATAAAGTCAACACTGCACAAAGCCCCTTTAACTTCACTCCATATAATCTACATTCGTTGCCTATCAATTCAAACCGCCATCTGTTCATTGATACTTTCCAATAAAACCAGCATGCATAATACAGTAGCCAACAGACAAACTCTAGTCCTAATTTCGATGGTATTGCACATTGACTCCAATACCAGTTATCATTCAAAAGTTGTGAATGACCTTTAGACAAATGGTAGCCTAACACATACTTAAAGATCATAAACTGCAGCCTACCCAACAAGATGTAGGAAAGTCTTCTACTACCTTTTCTAACTGCAAGTTTCACTTTAAGTATTGTCATCTCACCTCCAAATGAAAGGTAAAGCTCAATAGGCACCCTAAAGGAAAAAAAGAAGTTATTAATGGTAAAATACCATTTTTTCACCCTTATTGCTCCTTTAAAAAAGATCATTGTGCCATACCCCTGCACCCTATTTGATTTCCCCATTCCTATGCAACTTTTAATGACACCAAACCTATCTAGACACCAATATGGCTTATGAACAACTATACGCCATACAAAACAGTAACACTGACTCAGACATGCATAAACAACATATGAAACAACAGTTGCACTCTCTACCCTTTCTCCCCTTATATCACCTAACCCACAATTGCCCAGCCCAAGACTCAAACACAGTATATCATATGGTTGGATATACGACTTGTAATAGATTAACTCACCTGTGACAATCATAAGTCCCTGCTCAATAGTCTCCATAATGAAAGGATCTCTTCTACTACAATCCTTGACAGGCAACCTCATGTCACAAGTAGCAATCTCACTATTAACACAAAACACAAGTTTTCTATTCCTAACAGGTTTGGTGATATTTTAAATGATAAAAATAACATTAAGAAATAAAAACCTCCTTATTACTCCTATTAGTAAAGGTACATTGCTAACCTCCAGCAATACTCTAATCACCCATAACCCTACTGATGCTCCACAAGAACAACACATTGACACCAAAACAACAATTTGGACATTAGAGAGACTCAGTTTTAACTCACCCAAGAACCAAATATTTGGTTTGAGACAACACACACTCACATATAATTTTGACTCGTAGAGCATCACTACCAATACACCCCTTATATCACCATCCCAACCCAAACCTACCTCACACATACTATTCACTCCCCTTTTATTAGACCACCCATAAATCCCATAACCAACACTCTTTTTGATTCAGAACAGACCCATCCCAAGTGGATTTTCATTTGCAAATACTTTGTGATTTCTTCTCTCTCATAACCAGAATAAATACCCTGCACCAGATCATTTTCAGCAATCACCATAAACAGTAGCTTTTCAATCATCATGATGATTATGTTTTTGTGGTTCACCATTCATATCCTTCTGAACATGTAGATTCCAGATTTCTGAAGCCTCCAATACATGCTTTGTATTCCTGATTTTTAGCCCCATGAGTTTCAGCCTTATAATATTCTTGATATGATCAATCAATTTATCCACAAGTCTTTCCTTACTTTGAAATAACCTAAGATTTCTTTCCTGCCATACAAAATAGACACAAGCCCCCAAAACTAGCCTTTGAATGACACTCCAAATAGATTTAGATTTATTAATTGGTCTATTTTGAATGTATTCAATAATATCAAGTCAAGAATTAGGTGCATAATCCATTCTTGCCATTTCCTTCAATCTGCTCCATATTTCATTATGATACAAACACTCAAAAAATAAGTTATTGTGGCTATCCTTCTGACTTTTACAAAAAGGGCATAACAAACAGTTTTTAACCTGCCATTTAAAGCAACCCAAGTGATGAAGGAGTGTCTTGGTATACACTGACTATACCACACGAGTCTTGCCCATTTTACAAATTCACTTTCATCACAGAGGTCATTCCAGGCTGCTTTTACAGTAAAAGGAATAGTCTTTCCTGCTTTTGTCTTCCATAGAGTTATATCATTCCTGCCTTGGATAAGTAAAGGAGGAGGTATATCGAAGAACTCATGAAATTTCACCTTCCATTCATCAGGAATGTGCCATTCACCTTGTACCACAATGTCAGATACTATCTCCTTTTTAGAGAAATCGGCTTCATACAGATCCCTATGTGTTATAACTTTACTTAGGGTTCCACTCGGATGCCAATTGTCAAACCAGGCTGAAGTCTGATTGCCATCACCAAGCCTTCTAACAATAAAGCTCTTTATTTCATCTCTGCACTTCATGATTTTCTTCCAACTCCAACAGGAGTCATCCGGTGCTTTATAATCCCAAAAATTCCTCTCTTTCAATTTCTCAGTTTTAATACACTTCACCCAAATGGAGTTCTTGTCAGACACAATATTCCATACATGTTTTGACATTAAAGCTATATTCCAAGTATGAAGTGATTTTATGCCTAAACCACCTTCCCTTTTTGGCCTACAAACATCTTTCCAGTTAACTTTGAACTTCCCCTCTTAAACTCACCTTGACACCACAAGAAGCCTCTTATTAGTCTTTCAATATCATCAGTAACATTCTTTGGCAAGATAAATATGGAAGACCAATAAACTTGAAGTGAACACAGAACAGAGTTAATGAGTTGCATTCTGCCTGCAAATGATAATGATTTGTTCTTCTAATCAAGAATTCTCTTCTTCACTTTATCAATGAGAACAATGTAATCTTTTCTGCCCAGACCAGAAGATAACAATGAAACACCTAAATATCTAACTGGCAGTTCCCCTACTTTAAAAGGCATCACCTCCATGATTTGTTTTCTAACTCTTTTCTTAAAATTGCTGAAAAACATGGTACTCTTTTCCATACTTGGAACCAGACTAGAAACACCACTAAATTCATCTAACGCATTCTTTAGAATAGAAACTGAATGCTGATCACCATGACAAAATAGTAACAGGTCATCAGCAAAACATAAGTGGGTTAGCTCAACTTCATTACAACCTCAATGATATTCAAACTCTTCATCATCTCTAATCTGTCTTCTGATCATCAAAGTTAAGACTTCCATTACGAGAGTAAAGAGGTAAGGTGACATGGGATCACCTTGTCTTAAACCCTTCATATTGTCACACCCCCAAAACGGTCAACGTTGGTCAGCGGAAACAATTGTGTACGGAGGTGGGGGCGTCGACGTAAACATTGGACATTCATACATATCAGAGCATATGATTATCGCAGAACATATATGTATGAAGATGCCATAATTAATTGTTTACAAAAGTTTACGATTCATCGAATCGTATAAGTAGAAATGTAGTTTAAGTTATACAAAAGTGGATTTTGTAAATATGACTAAAACATATTAATCATACAAAAGAAATCCCATTGGCTTCAAAAGATGGCATCCTAAATTCTTCGTGGGTCGCCTAGTTTCATAAGTATGCATGCTTACTGGTGCAGCTAATTCCCTGAAAAACATAGTAAAAAGTCAACATGGTTGTTGAGTGAATTCACAGGTTTTATGTTCAGAAGTATAGTTTTGTAAACCAAAGTCGTTTGTGAATCGTCCATAACAATCAAATAGTGTTTCGTGGGATATTATCAAAAGTTTAGTTTAAAACTAGGTTTAAAACATTGTGCTGGTCGTTCTCCAGCGTAACACATTTATCAAAAACTACCGGTCATTCTCCGGTTTATCAAGCAGCTGGTCGTTCTCCAGCGAAACAATAAGGTACCGGTCGTTCTCCGGTTTATCGCAATGCTGGTCGTTCTCCAGCGTATCGAAAGTTACCGGTCGTTCTCCGGTTTATCACAAGTAGTAAAACGTTTTTGTAAACAGTTAGTATAAAAGTATGAAACTCATTTCATAAATACAGTTGCACAATAGTATGAACACGATCATAAACAGTTGTATAAAAGCATTGAAAGCAATTATATAATAGTTGTAGATTATGACAAATAGTAAAACAGTAACTATGTTTTTCACCCCTATCTTAAAAACAGTAAAAACAGTAAAAGAGGGGCTGTGAACTCACCTCGTGAGCTAAATACGTGAGTGCTAGCAAAGCGTGTGTCCAAGTAAAGTCCCTAACGTCCTAAACGCATGATATTATAAGTATATGTAAGTGGATGTTTTAGTAGACCATCCATGCTAGTGTTCACTGAACTAGAAATGTCCAATTGTTTGGTTATCGTTTGTGTTTAGAAAACATGTTCGGCCCGTTAGTGACGTTTTGTAATAATAATTCCCGAAGACATTATTAATATGTTTTGTTTCGAACTAAAATATTTGGGGTTCGTTCTCGGTTTTAAAACTAAATTTTGAATATGTCGGTTTACGTTTAACATACGAACCGTATTCGTTGACTTTGGTCAAACCAACTCGGTTTGACCCGAAACTTTTACACAACTCTTAAATATGTTTAAATGTCACAAAAAGTCAGTTTTTCCATTTTTTGTAAGTCCACATGTATTGGTTTTTATTTTTATACCAAAACAGTCCACATTCTATATTTTCCAGAAAATGTACATATTTGTTGGCTCGATTTCAAAAATCATAAGTCCGAAATAAAATATAAGAAAAATCACAGAGGTTCCCCTATGTCTTGACTACTTCCAGTAATTTTTCTAGAATTTTTAGGCAAGTCTAAGTATTTTTAAATATTACGTTTGTCCTCTGAGGTCCAAAATTGACCAATCTAGACATATGCAACAAGATCTACTTTCTGGGCAAAATCTCAGGTCATTTGGTGGCGTGTAGCTTGAGATATGGTCAAAACCATAAGACTAAAGTTTCTGACTTTTCTGGGCAGATTATACTTATATTCTTACATGTCACACCCCGCTAAAGCGGAAACACGAGGTGTCACAGCTAATGATTTCACAACACAAAGATATAGCAACCATATCATTTAAATTACGGTAAAACAGCCTTGAAGGCATCAAAAGATACATCAAATTGTACAAAGTATACGGCATTATTACAAACATATTACAAAAATTTAGTTCAAAGTCCGTTTAAATGGCTTGGTCGACATAATCCCATGCATTAGCCCACATATGATCCGTGCTTACCGACGTTCTCCTGAAAAGCATGCCAAAATAAAAGGGTCAACTATGGCCATAGTTGGTGAGTTCAAGGTTTGAAATAATTAAACCGAAAGTGTGTCCAATCGTGGACCTAAGTGTGGGTATAGCCGTCCGATTCGTGGACGCTATCATCCCTGTGTTTGTCCAATCGGGACAGTTATAACAAGCATTTGGTTGATAAAGATATTGCAAGTAAACATGTGGTAATAAAGAGAGAATGTATAAGCCTTGAGACCACGACTAATCCGGTTATCTGACCGCTGCCCCAAAGTATAAGAGCTGCATGTTCTTCAACAAACATGAGTAAAAGGCGATATTATGCACCCACGTTGAAGTGTGAGTGAGGGATGGTCCTACCCTAAATAGCATGCTACCCATAATATCTACGGCTCGTCGCTACGAGTTAATTAGTGGTGGGTTAGTTACAGGGGACTTTGAATATAAGAAAAACCCAAGCTTAACATGTTGACATACCGCAGTTCGCGTAAAATAGTTCAAAAGCAGTTGATAGTACGTAAAAGTTCAACCAAAAGTTTAAAGTAATTGCATGCTTTCAGCCCCAAAAATAGAAATCAGAAAGAGGGGACAATGAACTCACCTTGTGAGCTGAGTTTAACGAGTATAATTCTGTGAGCAAGTTACAAATCCGGAAATGATGCTCTAACCGTGACCTAGTCCAGTAAGAATGTGTCATTTAATGTCTAGTGATATGCTTTAATAGGATAGCTTGTACAAATTGGTTACCCACGGTTTTAATTAACAAATCTACCCAGGTTTTTGTAGTTGGTTTTGTGACTCTTCTTAGCAAAACTAAATAATTTCTGGACATCTTCTTGATACACCTCAAAATATTTGATCTTTGGTGTATGATTTAGGTTTTGGGTGAAAGATTAGAAAGCAAGTTATTCCTAGTTTAGAGTCACCATTTTTATGAAGAACAGAGGGGGATACGGTTGTCCAAAGTTGACTTGAAAATCTGGACAGAAAGTTGTCCAATTTTCTTATTTTACCAAAAACACAACTTTTTATAAAATCCGTATGTAAATGATTCGAACAAACTTTAAGTGTGTGTTTTATTTGCAAAACATTATCATATTTCAGGTACAAACACCCTAATGCACGCATATTTTTAAGAAGTGTAACAGTAACTAGAATGAAAATAAGTGGGTTGTGCAGTATAGAATGTAAACATTCTTGCACTTTATGATTACCTTTTCGACCAGGAATATGGGCGTTGAGTGGTAAGTTTCTGTCCACCAAGAGTTGAGATTTAGCAAGTGTGCTGGAGTGACCGATTACTGGGTGAGAGGTGATGAATATGTTGAGTGTTATGTTAAAACCGGATGTATGTGTTGGAAGAGTTGAGAGAAAATGGGTGAAAGTGTTTGAGTAAGTGTGTGTATGTGAATCTGCCGTTTGATACAAAAGGAATAAGGGGTAGAGTGTATATGATTAATGTCAGGGAGTTTGATTGGGTGAGGGTGGAGGTGATTTATGGGGAGTGTAAGTTAATTGATTTGGTTTTATGAAAAATGGGTTTGCTGGCCGTTTTTTGAGAGAAAAGAGGTAATTATAACCCTTTTTGCGTGCACGGTTTAACTCTATTTCAAATATTGATGTTCCTTTTACAGAATATGAATGGTTACTTATCATTTTAGACTATTTAGAAAGTAATTAAATCGGGCAGGAAGGTTTACTGTACATGTGGGTAATATTTGGTTGATTTTAGAAATTGTTTAAGCATATCACTAACAGTAGATTGACACTAAGTATTTCATAATTTGTTCGTGACATTAGTGTGCCAACAGTGATAATTTTGGTCTAGCAGTGGAAACTGAACTAACAGTGGTAGCAATGAAAGCGGTAGTAACTCGACCACCAGTGGAAACTCAAACAGTGGTAATTGAGCAGATCAGTGGAAACTGAAGTATGTGCTAACAGTGGAAACTGTAGTAACTCGACTACAGTGGTAACTGAACTAGCAGTGGAAAGTGAGCTAGCAGTTGAAACAAGGAGAGCAGTAGTAACTCGATTACCAGTAGCAACTCACTAGCAGTAGAAACTGAATGTCACGAGCAGTGTTAACTGAGGAATGATCTTAGCAGTGGATACGGTGACAAAAGTACTAATTTGTACTAACAGTGGAAACGGTGACAATTGCACTAGTAGTACTAACTGAGATATTTGTGCTAGCAGTGGAAACTACTTAGCAGTGGAAACGGTGACAACAGTACTAATTTGTACTAACAGTGGAAACGGTGACAATTGCACTAGCAGTACTAACTGAGATATTTGTGCTAGTAGTGGAAACTACTTAGCAGTGGAAACGGTGATTTGTGCTAGCAGTGTTAACTACTTAGCAGTATTAACTTAAATTCTTAAGAAGATCAGGTCCAGATTTAGGTGAAGACGGAGTTAAGTATTAACCTGATATTTTTGGTGGTTGTTACATTACAAAAATTATTTAAAATAGTAAACGAGCTCAAAAAATATAAAACTAGTTGGAAATGAAAGCTAACTTCTTAAACTTGAGTTTTCTCTTTTGAATCATCCATTTTTATTAAGTATTGAGTGAGAAACATCTAGGTGAAACTCGGAGTATTTTCTGGACAGAAAGTGCATGTTGCATTTTTGTAAGTGGATGATGATGAAAAACGTTTTTTGTTGGGTCACAAGGTTCCCAAAACTTAGATACAGATTAAATAACAGTTATCTTAACTTGTTAGTTTATATCCAAGTTTTATATCAAACAAGTTTAAATTAATCTAGGCGGAAAACAAGATTAATTTTGACACATAGTTTATTATGAATCAAAGTATTATTCACAATAAAAGTGTTTGTCTCACACAGATGACAAAATATTCAAACCCACACAGATGGTTTGAATATGATCCAAGTATTAGTATATTAAGATACAATTATCACTACAAACTTTAACAGTTAGTGTGGTAATGCTTTGAGCCTAAGCTTAAAGGTCTTGTATACTATTTTGCTTTGAGAGCTTGGTTTTCTTGGTTACTTGGATGATTTGAAGAGTGCTATTGAGCTGCTATTTATAGAGTTGAGAATCAACTTCTATTACCCAGCTCAGTCAGTTGTCCAAGGGATAACACATTCATCTTGGGCAACTTTGCACTCTACCCTTTTTGCTTTTCTTGGAAATAGAAAAAGCAAAAGGTAAAAGGTTTCTTTGTTGAGAAGAAAACCTTTGTTCGATGTTTGACCTTTCTCAAACATCTTATCAGTTGTATCTAACCTAAGGAGAGAAGAATATCTTCTGTACACTTGTACTTTCATTCTTCAATCTGTGCTCTTCAGTCTGTGCTCTCAGTCTGTGATCTTCAATCTGGGATCATCAGTCTGTGATCTTCAGTCTGTGAAGTCTTTTGTCTTCAATCTTCATTCTTCAGATGATGAATTCATAAGTCTTCAGGAAGAGCAAGGCTTTCAGTCTGTGAGATTCTTCAGTCTGTGCAGCACAGACTCAGAAACAATTCTTCAGTCTGTGCAACACAGACTCAGAAACACAGACTCAGGAATTCACTAAGTTTTTCCTAAATACAACTGAGATAGATTTTGACTCTTCAGATTTATAACTTAGGTTTGATCATTGTTTTTCCCAACATTTTCCCCCTATCTGATGATGTCAAAATCTATTTACAAAAGATAATGGAGAAATAATAAATACTAAAGTACAACATAACTTATGAATCTTAGACTTATATATATAAAGTCAAAGTCATAGTTAGTATACAAAAATATTACAATTATTACATAAGATTGTAAATAACATAAATATAACAATCTTCAGTCCTTTCTCCGAGCCTTGATCTCTTTCATCTTTTCCACTTTCCTCTTCAACAGTGTTTCCATTTCCTTATCAGATTTGTCTTCAAATTCTTGATACTCTAGGATGATCTTCTTGCAGATATCTTCAAATCCAATCATCATCCTGATTTGGGAAAGGTTGTTGAATAACCAGCTAATCAGTCTTCTTCTGAATGGTCTGGCTTGAGAATGTTTGCATTCCTTCAGCAGGGCAATGCAGTGTAGCAGAGACTCTCCATATAACCTATTCTGATCCTGGAAGCATTCTTTCCCATTGATATCTCTATAGCACAGACCTTGAATGTTGTCAGTTTGTACATAAGATCTATCCATGAAAACAATACCTTTGGGTAGAGGATGCTCCCTTCTCTGCTCATTCTCTGTGGATAACCCAGCTGACTTCTTCTTGATTACAAAATTGTTTGCTAGGCAAAACAACTTGTACTCTTCTTCTGAGATGAGCCCCAGACTGAGAACTAGCTCAATCAGGTAAGATAGCTCATCTAGAACTTCTTTCTTCAGATCCTTGTCAGCTTCACTCTTCAAAAGATTGGCAATGGATTGCCATTCCTTAAGCCCTAGAGTGTACAGTTCATCCACCCATACCATCTTCTTGCTCTTGGTCAAAGTCAGCTCCAACTTCAATTTCTGTCCAATCTTGTTCAGATGACATTCTCTAATCTTCTGCTTGAGCTTTGACTTTTGGAAAGTGGCTTGTAGCTTTGGCTTCAGGCTCTCTATCTTCTGTAACCTTGTTGACAGCTCTTCATCTTCCTTGATTTGTTGCTCAACTTGACTCCTTCTGGTTTGAGTCTGTGAACAGTCTTCATCTTCTAATTCTTTGGAGAGCATGTCAACAAATCTTGCTTCCTTCAGTTAGTACATTTAAGTACTCAGTTAAAGACATGCCTTGAGCAGTAGCTTCTTGTTGCAAGAGTTCATCCTGTAGATTTGTCAGTTCAGGATTTCTTGTGCCAGCAGCATGATCATCCACCATCTTCTTGATCTTGCTTAACCTTTCCTGCTTGGATAAGGCAATCTCCTTGCCCTTACCCTTATCCATAACTTCTTCCATGGTAGAGCTTGTACCAGGATAAGTGCTAATCAGGTGAGCACTTCTCCATTGCATTCTATCTTCAAGTTCACTTCTACCTGGAGGCAGTATTCTGGTTGTTGTGGTTGATCTAGCAGGATTAGCTTCAGCTTGGATGGCTTCAGCACTGATAATTAGAGCATCAGTGCTTGCTGCTGGTTGCTCTGAGCTCTGAGTCTGTGATTGATGCTGTGTCTCAGTCTGTGCAGGTTCAGAAGGCACAGACTTAGACTCTCCAGTCTTGACTTTTGAGGCACCTTCATCTACACCTCCAAAAGTAGCATCATCTTCATCATCATCTGATCTTCTAAATACCTCAGACTCAGAACTACAATCAGGATTAATGGCATCATCATCTTCACCATCAGTGTCCTGTTCTTCAGCTAGCTTCACAAACTGATCCCAGGTCTTGATCCCCTTCATCTTTGATTGGGAATCAAAGATATACCTTTCAGGAATCCTCCTGGCCATTCTTTTTGTCTTTCTGGCTCTTTTGATCTGCAGTGGTTGAACATCTTCATCTTCTTCCCTTGGTCTCTTCAACTCCATCTGACCTTGGGCTGAGATAGTTGCAATTGGGTCTATGTGTAAGACAATGGATGACTCCCCCTGAGTCTGTGCAACCATCTCAGTATGTTTACTTGCCTGCAATCCTTCTTGCTCCCCCTCAGTCTGTGCACTCATATTTTCAGTCTGTGGCACAGACTAAGCTTCAGTCTGAGACTTCACCCTAGCACCTTCGGGTCCATCATCTCCGTCATCTCCCTCGCTGCTATCTCCCCCTAAATCTAAGGATTTATTATTTAAATCTTTATCTTTTGAGGTTTTAGCTTCTGCAGACCCATACTTCTCCCCCTTTTTGACATCATCTACTAAGTTTGAGAGGGTGGTCTGCATTTCATCTAACCTATTGGATACCTTCTCCTCCAGCATATCCACTTTATCCACCATAGTAGAGACTAGATGCTTCATCTTCTCTAGCTCTTTCTTATTATTATTGAACTCAGTCTGTACCCATTCAGACAACTTGTTGATGGCAGAAAGCACATCATTAAGTGTACTAGAAGGAACAGACTGGGTCTGGTTGGAAGGGTTAGAATTGGGTGATGGTATGTGTTCCTCACTTGACTCATGTTGAGACTGAGCAAGATCACTGGAATCTTTTGGGGTTGCACTCTTTGCCTCACTCTGTGTCCTGTGCATGGAAAAGCGATCATAGGCATTGAGTGGTGTAGTTGTTCCCTCAGATCTAATTCGGTGATAGGATAGGATATCACTGGGAAATGATTGTGTTGCACCTGTTGCATCAAACAGTCCCTGGTGTAATGGAACAGTATCACTGGCAACTGATGTGGAAGTTGGTATGCCTTCACTAACCATCTGGTGATAAGATGGTAATTCATCAGGCAAAGAAGATGAGATCTGTACCTCAGTCTGTGACATGACTGGGGCATTGGCGATCTGTGCAGAGGGGTGTAAGAAAGGACTCACTGGAATGTGAACTAGTACAGGACTAGTGGTCATTATGGGCTCAGCCATTGTGAGTGGGGTAAAGAGGGGGGTGGTAGTGCTCAGGATTGGAGCATCTTCTTCAATGCATACCACAGGGGTCAGTGTAGTAGTAGTAATGTGGGTATCCAAGCTGACTAAACTAGGTGTAGGTTGGGTCAGTTGGGTAGTCATTGGCACCACAGACTCTAGCAGAGCTGCAGTGGAATGGACTACAGCACTGGAAGGTGTTCTATTGACATCTAATTCCATGGATGATGATTCCACTTGTGCTATACTTTTTGGGGTTGAGTCTGGTGATTCCTCTAGAGTGAGTGGTGACTCATCTGGGTTGGTTTGTTTGTGACTCTCTTTTGTGGGTGAGGATGGGCTAGGATAAGAAGGTTGATCTATATCCATGTCCTCAGATGAAGAAGAAGTACTACCTGCATCTTCTGTTGAAGATGGAACAGACTCAGGAATGTCTGAGTCTGACTCCAAGTGCACAGACTGAGTTGAGTTTGTATCCCTGGAGTCTGTGTGCTCTGCTTCAGCCACACGATCTTCAACAGCCTGGGTCTCAGTACCCTCACTATCACCTGAACTATCACCCTCCATAGATGCAGAAGCAACATATGGGTGATCAATCCATTGCTGCATAGCAGCAGTGATAGGCGCTCCAGAAAGTGGAACCTGATGGTTGAACACTTTATATGTGAGCACAGGTACGGGTATATCTGCAGTTTTGTTATTAAAAGACATATACACAGACCCAGTTAATCTGGATTGGATGCACAGGGAGAGTAACCTTATAAAAGGTACATTAAAAATTCTCTGTGACTCATTCACTAGTTTTAAAATTTCTTTAAAATACAACTCTGCAAAGTTGATGTTTAAGCCTGTGATGAATGAGCTCAACAGTTGAGTTTCAAACTCGTTTAACTCCCCTGTGCTACCAGATTTTCCTCCTAGACTTTTAATGATGCCAGAGATTAAAAATTTCCATCTGGGGGTGAATCCTGACATCAAGATGGTGCCTTTTTCTTTGGTATATCCAACCAAAGTAAGAGAAGCCTTTGCTGCTTCTTTGGTTGGAATGGGTTCAAAATTATTTCCCAAAGGCAAGTCTAAGACATTCCTAATTAGCTCCTGATCAATGGTAACTGCCCGTTTACCATGATCAATAGTACCAGTAATTGCAGTGTTGGTACTGTTTAAGGAGCAAGTATACCACCATTCCATTAAAAAATGTGGGTATATTTGAGGGACTGAGTTAAAGAATGCTCCCCTTAATGGATGAGCAGACATAAAAACAGTTAGTTCCTCAAACCCTTTATTCTTTTTAGAGTCAGGAATGGAAATGGTAGCTACTTGATTATTTATACATAGTTTTACCTGTTTACCCTGTTTGAAGGGTTTAGCCGCAGCGATGTTGGCAGGTGCCGTGTAAGCCCATTGATCAGCCATTTTAAATGAAGAATTTGTGAGATTGATTTCGAAAATGGTTGAGCGATTTAGGTTAGGGCTTACAAACTCTGTGTAATTTTGGATGTGCAAGTACAGGTGAAGAAGAAAAGGGGAAAACAGAAGTGGGTATTTGAAGAAATTAAATTTCCGTTAAATGGGACCCACTTGACGGTTTATCCCTTTCTCTGCAACAGTAACGCTGAAGCACGTGCACTTTTTGTATTGAGCAGATAAATAGACAACAAGCGCCAAAACTTTTAATGATTATTACCATAAAAATGGTTTTAGCATTAAATGCAGAGATATTGTTGTTTATTTATTTTTATTAAAGAAAATAAAAAAAATAAAAGAATAAAAGAAGGTTGCCGGCAGTGGTAACAGATTGATATAGCTAACAGTACTAACTTGTGAAAGCAGTACTAAAATTAACTAACAGTAGTAACTTGCCAAAGCAGTACTAAAATCAACTAACAGTGGTAACTTGCGAAAGCAGTACTAAAGTTAACTAACAGTGGTATCTTGCCAAAGCAGTACTAAAATCAACTAACGGTGGTAACTGCGAAAGCAGTACTAAAGTTAACTAACAGTGGTAACTTGGCAGAGCAGTACTAAAATTAACTAACAGTAGTAACTGGCGAGAGCAGTGTTAATTGTACCAATCTTTACCAGCAGAAAAAAAAAATCAGTATTAACCCAGCAGTACTAAAAGTAACTAGCAGTATTAATACTAACAGTGCTAAAATACGAATTCATGAGGGCAGTATTAAAAAGGCTTATCAGTATTAACCAGCAGTACTAAAAGTAACTAGTAGTATTAATACTGACAGTACTAAAATACTAACCTTATGAATTAATAAAGCACAAAAATAGAGGGTCTAGTCTGAATGAATATGGTTAGTCTGTGTAGCTAATCTGGAAGAAGTCACACATACTGAAACATATAATCAGTCAGACTGAGAGAAAATAACATAAGTTATAAAATCTTTTTGGTATTTTCTTAGAAAGTATGTACAAAAACATCTCTTAGTCTGTGCTTTTTGATTGTATGTAGCTGAGAATACAGTTATACAGATTGAAAAGCAGACACAGACTGAGAATTGAATCATACAGATTCAAGGTTTTACTAGGGGTTGAGCATTCCTAGTTGACCAAGCAGATACAAAAATCTATCTTCATTTAAAGGTTTAGTAAAGATATCTGCTAATTGGTCATTTGTGGGCACATATTTGAGAGTCACTTAACCTTTCTCAGCACAATCTCTGATAAAGTGATGTCTGATCTTAATATGCTTTGTCCTGGAGTGAAACACAAGATTCTCAGTGATGGCAATGGCACTTTGGTTATCACACATGATTGGAGTTTTTGTAAACACCAAATCATAGTCTGCTAGTTGATGCTGCATCCATAGCAATTGAGCACAACAACTACCAGCAGCCACATATTCTGCTTCTGCAGTGGATGTAGCAACAGAATTTTGTTTTTTGCTTGACCAACTGACTAGTTTGCCACCTAGCAGTTGACATCCACCAGAAGTGCTTTTCCTGTCTAATTTACAACCTGCATAATCTGCATCTGTATATCCAATTAGATCAAAACCAGAGTGTTTGGGATACCAAAGACCCAGGTTGGGAGTACCTTTTAGGTACCTAAAAATCCTTTTTACAGCTTTTAGATGCGATTCTTTAGGTTCAGATTGATATCTAGCACACAAACATGTTGAGAACATGATATCTGGTCTACTTGCAGTGAGGTATAGTAGAGATCCTATCATACCTCTATAAGTGGTTTGACAGACTGACTTGCCAGACTGATCTTTATCCAACTTATCTGCAGTGCTCATTGGTGTTTTCATAATTGAGCAGTCCTTTAAAGAATATTTAGTAAGTAGGTCATTGACATATTTACCTTGGTTGATGAAGATACCATCAGGTTTCTGATGTACTTGTAGACCAAGAAAGCATGTTAATTCACCCATCATACTCATTTGATACTGTTTTGACATTAAGTTTGAAAACCATTTACACAATTTTTCATCAGTAGACCCAAATATAATATCATCAACATAGATTTGGACTAGTATGACATCTTCCTTCTTCCTTTTGAAGAACAAAGTTTTATCAATTGATCCTCTAGTAAAGTCATTACTAAGAAGATAGGATGATAAGGTGTCATACCAAGCTCTTGGAGCTTGTTTTAGTCCATATAGTGCTTTCTGCAATTTATAGACATGATTTGGAAAAGTGGAACTTACAAAACCTGGAGGTTGTTTCACATAGACTTCCTCCTGTAAGTTGCCATTCAGAAATGCACTCTTGACATCCATTTGATAGACTTTGAAGTCCTTGAATGCAGCATATGCCAAGAATAACCGTATTGCTTTAATTCTGGCTACAGGGGCAAAGGTTTCATCATAATCAATGCCTTCTTCCTGCTTGTAGCCTTGAGCAACTAGCCTTGCTTTGTTCCTTATTATCACTCCATCCTTGTCCATCTTGTTTCTATAAACCCATTTAGTTCCAATAATGGTTTTCCCTTTTGGAGCAGGAACTAGGGTCCAAACATTGTTTCTGTCAAATTCTGTTAACTCTTCCTGCATTGCTTCAACCCAATCATCATCTTTCAAGGCTTCTTCAGCTTTCTTTGGTTCAATGATTGACAGGAAGTTTGTGAAGTAACAGAAATTTGCAGTAGGTGAGCTTGATACTTGAGCTCTTGTTTGTACACCAAAAACATAATCTCCAATTATTTCTGTAATTGGATGATACTTGTGTTCTTTGACTCCTAGAAATGATTCATCATTGAATGGTAAATCATTCTCATTTGGTGGAAGAATAGCAGGACTGAGTTCTGCATCATCTTCTACACAGGGCAAGTCTGAGTCTGTAGAGTTCACAGACTGAAAACTATCAGACTGAACACATGTATCAGAAGAGTTTGAATCTCTGGACACAGATTCATCTTCTGTTGATGAAGGTACTGTCATTGAATGAGCAGGTTGAGCATCTTCATTATCACTTTCAGAGTCCTGTTGTTGGTTAGCAACAACTGGGATTTGAGATTCAGATCCCACAACAGATAAAATCTTCCAATAAATGAACATCAGACTGAGAAACATGTTCATCATTAGTAGAGGAAGCATCAAAGGTGACATTGATGGTTTCTTCAATTTTATTCCTTCTGTTGTTGTAGACTCTGTAGGCCTTTGAGATAGATGAATAGCCAACAAAAATTCCTTCATCGGATTTAGGTTCCATCTTTGCTAATTGATCTCTTTGATTGAGAATGTAGCATTTACTTCCAAAGGTCTGGAAGTAATGGATGGTTGGAACCTTCTTGTGATACAGCTCATATGCAGTTTTGCCATGCCTTTTGACCAAAATAGATCTATTTTGGGTATAACAGGCAGTGTTAACTGCTTCTGCCCAAAAATAAATCTTCATTTGACCATGGCATAACATGGTTCTTGCAGCTTCTATGAGTGTACGATTTCTTCTCTCAGCAACACTATTTTGTTGAGGAGTTCTGACAGAGGCAAAGTTTTGAATAATGTCTTTGTCAGTACAGAATTCAATGAGAGTAGAATTCTTAAATTCTGTACCATGGTCACTCCTGAGTTGCTTGACAGGTGCATCTTTCTGCAATTCTTCCCTCTTGATTAGATTAATAATCTCTTCAGGAGCATCACTTTTAGCTTTAAGAAAGATGACCCAAGTATACCTTGTGTATTCATCCACAACCACAAGTGTATACTTCTTTCCACCCAAACTGCTAATGCTCATGGGTCCAAACAGATCCATATGGAGCATATGCAGTGGTTGTTCAATTGTAGCTAACAATTTGGATGGAAAATGGTTCTTGGTCTGTTTCCCTAGTGTACATGCAGGACAAAGTTTGTCTTTTGCAAATGTAACATCAAGCAGACCTCTAACCAGTTTCTTCTTTGACAGGAGGTTAATATTTTTGAAGTTCAGGTGGGATAACCTCCTATGCCATAGCCAGCTTAGTTCTGGCACAGACTGTTTCTAGAGACAAGTCTCTACATTGTTGTTTGCAGAAGAAAGATCCAAGAGATAGATATCTCTTTCTCTTTTGGCAACTAATATAGGTTTGCCTTTGGAATTATAGATAACAACAGCCTTCTTTCTGATTCTGATTTCACCATCATCATCACAAATCTGGCTAGCACTAAGCAGGTTATGCTTTAATCCCTCAACATAGGCCACCTTTGTTATTCTGATGTTGCCAGCCTTCACCACACCATGACCTTTTATCTTGGCAACAGAGTTGTCACCATATTTGACAGAAGGTCCTTCTTCTTCTACAAACTCTGACAGATTCTTCAAGGAACCTGTCATGTGTCTTGAGCATCCACTGTCTAGGTACCATTTGCTATTACCCTGCACAGGACAAACAAAATCAATTAGTTACTTTTGGGAACCCATCTTTTGATGGGTTCTTTAGAGTTGGTTGAAGTCAATTCTTTAGCAGTTTTGGTGCTAAGTCTGTGAAGTTGACTTTTAACCTCTCTATTTTTGATTTTGTTGCTTGTAGATGACATTTGTTTGATCAAAGCAGCCTTTGGCTGTTTAAAAATGGATTTTGTACATTTAATACCTTCATGTCCCAGATTTCCACAGTTGTAGTATTTTCTGTTCAACATAATGGTCCTTTTGGATTTTGGGTTATTATTTGCACTAGATCCTCTGCTAAACTCTTGTTTTGACTCAACAAATGTTTTAAAATCTGTGGTTAACTTCATTAAGTTTTCACTAAGCAGCTTAATGGTCTCAGTCTGGTTGTTAAGATTTGACTTTTTAGAATCAGACTGAGTGTTAACACAAACAGATTTGGAGTTAAGTTTGCCAGACTGAAAATCGATTTTTCCAGACTGACAGATAGATCTCACAGACTGAGATCTTTTTAACTCCTTTGTTACTGGTTTTATGCCTTTAGATTTGTCATTTGGCATATTATTGTCTGGACCAGTTACAGACTGAGATGTGGAAGGTTCAAACACATTGTAACCTTTCTGTTTATTCTTGATTCTTTTTACCTCTTTTTGTCTTTTTAAAGATGGTACTGTGAGAATACTAACTTTGCCTTTTATAAATCTTTCCTTTTTAAGTTCTATAGTTTCTAAAGATTCATTAGTGATTATAAGTTCAGGCTGTTCAGATTGAGAAGTTTCACAGACTGAGATTTCTGAGTCTGTGTCTTCAGAGTCTGGCTCTGTCTCATATATTAGTTCTTTAGCAACTATTTTTGGTCTAACAAAAGCATTTGTCAATATAACTTTGTCTCCCACAGTATGACTAAAAGTATGAGGTAAAATCTCATGTACAAATATAGTAGGTTTTGAGTTTATTTCTGAATTTATGTGACTTTTAAGATCAAACTCATCACCTATGACCGCTTGTATCTGAGCTGGAATATGTTTGGATAAACAGTCCACATTTTTAAGTGATGAAATACACCAAGATTTACAGATCCTTTCATAATGATCAGCTTTGTTTTTATAAGCTTCTTTTTCCAGCTTGATCTTTTTGAGAAGGTCATATTGAGCATCAAGCTCAAGTTTGTACTGTTTATTTTGGTTTATTTCATTCACTTTTGATTGTAGATCTTTTTGAACTTGACTGAGTTTGGTTTTTAAATCTTGTATTTCCTCCAGTCTTTTCAAAAAATATACATAGATGTGTTCAAACATTTTCTGTTTTTCTGCATCACTATAGTAAAGTTTAAAATGATTTACATTGTAAGCAGATCCTCTGTCCCAGTCTGGATGAACACATGCCTTTTCTGCAAATTTGACATCTTTGTCAAACTGGCTCTCTGTGATAGCCATTAAGCACATATCTTCATCATCCTCAGATGATGAAGATTCTTCATCTATCCATTGTTCAACAACCAAAGCTTTCTCTAGTTTCTTTGGTTGTTGTTTCTCTCCAATTTTCTTGGAGTTGAAGTACTTTTTCTTGTACTTCTTGGCCTTTTCTTCCCACTTATCAGAACTTGAAGATTCTGCAATCTTCACTCTGCAGTCAGAAGAAATATGACCAACTTGCCCACATTTATAGCAAGTAGCTTTCTTAGGATCAAAAGTTGGCCTTCCTTTTGAACCTTTGAATCTTGCTTTTTCTAACCTTTGGGCTAGCAATGCCATTTCAGCTTCTAGAGACTCAGTTTCATCATCTGATTCTGAGTCTGTAAGAGTAAGATGATAATCTGCTCTAGAGAAAAGTTCTCTATTTTTCCTTGTTGTTGCAACAAGGGCAGCAGATGGATCTTTTGCAATCCTTTTGGCATTTAGATCCTTTCTGGCTTTGGTTTCTTCAAAATTTAGTAGAATTCCAAACAAGCCAGAGAGATCATATGTCTCCAATTTTTCACTTACAATTAATGAAGTGATAACTTCAGAAAAAGTGTTTGGAATGACATCAACAAATTTTGCACAGATTTCAAACTGTCCCTTGATGATATTATACCTTTCAAGATCATTGATTAAGATCTGAAATCTGGTATGAATATCAGTTAATGACTCATTTTGGCCAGCAGAGAAGTTCTCATAATTTCTTATGAGATTCTTCTTCTTTTGGGATTGTACTAAACTTACACCATTATATTGGTCAGTTAGCATATCCCATATGGCTTTAGCAGTTTTGCAACCAGATATCTTAGCAAAGATAGGCTCAATAACTCCATTGCCCAGAATGGATTTGGCCTTAAAGTCTAGTGCATATAGTTGCCTGTCTAGATTAGTCCAGGTATTTTTGGCAGCCTCAACAAATTTTTCAGGTGTCAAAATAATACCATTTGCATCTAAAGTTGCAGGAACTATTCTGCCAGAAATAATGGGTCCTTCCTGAATGACTCTAAGCATTTCATCATGAATGCTAGCAAAAAACCATTCAGCTTTCAATTTCCAGTGGGTAAAATTTACAACATTGAATCATCCATTTTTATTAAGTATTGAGTGAGAAATACCTAGGTGAAACTCGGAGTATTTTCTGGACAGAAAGTGCATGTTGCATTTTTGTAAGTGGATGATGATGAAAAACGTTTTTTGTTGGTTCACAAGGTTCCCAAAACTTAGATACAGATTAAATAACAGTTATCTTAACTTGTTAGTTTATATCCAAGTTTTATATCAAACAAGTTTAAATTAATCTAGGCGGAAAACAAGATTAATTTTGACACAGAGTTTATTATGAATCAAAGTATTATTCACAATAAAAGTGTTTGTCTCACACAGATGACAAAATATTCAAACCCACACAGATGGTTTGAATATGATCCAAGTATTAGTATATTAAGATACAATTATCACTACAAACTTTAACAGTTAGTGTGGTAATGCTTTGAGCCTAAGCTTAAAGGTCTTGTATACTATTTTGCTTTGAGAGCTTGGTTTTCTTGGATACTTGGATGATTTGAAGAGTGCTATTGAGCTGCTATTTATAGAGTTGAGAATCAACTTCTATTACCCAGCTCAGTCAGTTGTCCAAGGGATAACACATTCATCTTGGGCAACTTTGCACTCTACCCTTTTTGCTTTTCTTGGAAATAGAAAAAGCAAAAGGTAAAAGATTTCTTTGCTGAGAAGAAAACCTTTGTTCGATGTTTGACCTTTCTGAAACATCTTATAAGTTGTATCTAACCTAAGGAGAGAAGAATATCTTCTGTACACTTGTACTTTCATTCTTCAATCTGTGCTCTTCAGTCTGTGCTCTCAGTCTGTGATCTTCAATCTGGGATCATCAGTCTGTGATCTTCAGTCTGTGAAGTCTTTTGTCTTCAATCTTCATTCTTCAGATGATGAATTCATAAGTCTTCAGGAAGAGCAAGGCTTTCAGTCTGTGAGATTCTTCAGTCTGTGCAGCACAGACTCAGAAACAATTCTTCAGTCTGTGCAACACAGACTCAGAAACACAGACTCAATAATTCACTAAGTTTTTCCTGAATACAACTGAGATAGATTTTGACTCTTCAGATTTATAACTTAGGTTTGATCATTGTTTTCCCAACATTTTTAACAAGGTTTTTGGACATGGATCTTTTGAGTGAACCTTTTAACATGACATTCACGTATTTTAGAAGTAGGAAAGGTTTTCTTACAATAAAAATAGAAGAAGGAAAAGAAGATGGTGTTGTAGAGCTTGATTCTTGCAACAATCTTGAATTTCCTTGCAAGATGATGAAGATTTTTTTTTTGATAGTATTTCTTGGTAGAATTATGATGTGTTTGAGCAGATTTTTAGAGTGAGAAAGTGCAGATTTTAGTGAGAGGGAGAATTAGAGAGAAAATGTAGGAGGAGAGTGAAATTGCATGTATTGTGAATGGGTTTAGGGAGAAGAAAGAAATGAGTGGTTTTTGCATGAAGTGTGCACATGGGGAGGAGGAAAGGGGGGCCCGGCCTAGTGGGGCCCACATGGGGGTGTGTGTAATTAAATTTTTAGTTTCTAGACTGTGTTACGTACTATGATCGTTTACCCTATTTTTGTGACACCCGACACTTTAGGTTAATTGTTAAACCTGGCTCTGATACCAATCTGTCGCACCCCCAAGACACGTGGCAGCGGATGGTAGGGTGTTGCGTTGGGGGCGCCGACCAAATCAAATATCACAACACAAGATTACGGCAAACGACCTCTAAATGAGACGTTTAAAAAAAATGCTTACATTCACAAAACATAATTGTTTACAATAGTTTTACAATTTCCATGGAGTTCGCATCCGTTAACTAGAGATACATAAGTAATGATAATACAAAACATATTAAATGCAATGTCATCTCTTGTTGTTTGAAAATACATGCGACTCGAGCTACACTATCCAAAGGCGTCCTACTGCTGGGGGTTACCTGAGAAATACATACTAAAAGGTCAACATAAAGTTGGTGAGTTCATAGGTTTGTAAACAGTTGATATAACATTGTATGGAACACAACTTGCCGCACTGGTTACTACATGGACCATTGTGATGACGGTTACATTTTGAACAGTAGGGTTGACTTCCTGCATACCCTTTTCTTTCTCCTGATCCGGTGGTGTAAGCCTTAATGGTCTCTGGCTTTTTGTTTTGCTGCTGTTGGTTGCTGTTGTTCCTCAACAATTTATCCGTTTCTGTTTTATTCGATACCGGAGCCGATAAAAGTTTCATATCAAATGAGTTATGTCCACTCCTCAACATTACTCCCATTGCCTTAGATGCTAAGTACACCGTGGAATTAGCAAATGGCAAACGGATTAAGGCCGATAGTGTAATACTCAACTGCACTTTAAATCTCGCAAATGAACTTTTCCCCGTAGATCTTATACCTATCGAGATCGGGAGCTTTGATATTATTGTAGGCATGGACTGGCTGTCCAAACATCGTGCCGAAATTGTTTGCTTCGATAAAATCGTCCGTATTCCCCTCGTTACCGGTGGAACCTTGGTCGTACAAGGGGAGACCGAAAAACCTAACCTCAACATCATCTCGTGTATGAAAACTAGAAAATACCTGCGAAAAGGGTATCAGGCAATCCTCGCACATGTAACAGAGAAGAAGTCAGAGGAGAAGCAAATCGGAGATGTGCCCATAGTCCGAGACTTTCCGGAAGTCTTTCCCGAAGACTTGCCTGGCCTTCCCCCGCCTAGACAAGTCGAATTCCAAATAGACCTTGTGCCCGGAGCTGCACCCGTGGCACGAGCTCCATAGCGTTTAGCCCCGTCCGAGTTGCAGGAGTTGTCTACCCAATTACAAGAACTCCTGGACAAAGGATTCATCCGACCGAGTTCTTCACCTTGGGGAGCTCCGGTCCTTTTCGTGAAAAAGAAAGACGGATCTTTCCGAATGTGTATCGATTACCGCGAACTAAACAAACTAACCATCAAGAACCGATACCCACTCCCGAGAATCGATGACCTGTTTGACCAACTTCAAGGGTCAAGCTACTACTCAAAGATCGACCTTCGTTCTGGTTACCATCAACTCCGAGTTCGAGACACTGATATTCCTAAAACAGCTTTCCGAACCCGCTACGGGCATTACGAATTTCAAGTGATGCCATTCGGCTTGACCAACGCACCGGCTGTATTCATGGACCTTATGAATCGGGTGTGCAAACCATACCTAGATAAATTCGTTATCGTGTTTATCGACGACATTTTAATCTACTCACGCAATGAAACCGAACATGGCCAACATCTAAAAACCATATTGGAACTACTCAAACACGAGAAGTTATACGCCAAGTTCTCCAAATGTGAATTTTGGATGCAAACAGTACACTTCCTAGGGCATGTCATTGACAGTCAAGGCATACATGTTGACCCAGCTAAGATCGAAGCCATCAAGTGCTGGCAAGCACCTACCACTCCAACCGAAGTACGTCAATTCTTAGGTCTCGCTGGATACTATCGGCGATTCATTGAGAATTTCTCCAAAATAGCCCAACCGTTAACCACCCTGACCCAAAAAGATAAGAAATTCGATTGGACCGACAAACAAGAGTCTGCCTTCCAACTCTTGAAACAGAAACTCTGCAGTGCACCAATCTTATCCTTGCCAGAGGGAAGCGATAACTTCATAGTTTACTGCGACGCCTCAGCCCAAGGACTTGGTTGTGTGTTAATGCAACATGATAAAGTCATCGCCTATGCCTCACGCCAACTAAAAATCCACGAAAAGAACTACACGACTCACGATCTCGAGTTAGGAGCCGTAGTTTTCGCGCTCAAAATCTGGAGACACTACTTGTATGGCACCAAGTGCACCATCTACACCGACCACAAAAGCCTTCAACATATTTTCGATCAGAAGGAATTAAACATGAGACAACGTCGTTGGGTCGAGTTACTTAGTGACTACGACTGCGAAATCCGATACCACCCGGGTAAGGCAAACGTTGTTGCTGATGCCCTAAGTCGAAAAGAACGAGAAAAACCTCTTCGAGTTCGAGCCCTTGGTTTAACCGTTCACAACAACCTAACTACTCAAATCCTCTCCGCTCAACTCAATGCACTCGACGAAGAAAACATTAAAAACGAAGCCTTGCGAGGCATGGATAAACAATTTGAAACCAAATCCGACGGAACCCGATACTTCTCCAACCGAATCTGGTTACCAAGCTTTGGGAACCTACGGGATTTGGTGATGGATGAAACTCACAAATCCCGATACTCTATTCATCCTGGTTCAGACAAAATGTATCACGATCTCAAACAACGATATTGGTGGCCCAATATGAAAGCTGACATAGCCACTTATGTTAGCAAATGTTTAACCTGTTCCAAGGTAAAGGCCGAATATCAGAAACCCTCCGGGTTGCTGCAACAACCCGAAATACCTCAATGGAAATGGGAACAAATAACCATGGACTTCATCACGAAACTACCAAAAACCTCGAGTGGTTGCGATACCATTTGGGTAATCGTCGACCGTCTCACAAAGTCCGCCCACTTTCTAGCAATCAAAGAAACCGACAAGATGGAGCGTTTGGCTCGCATCTACATCAAAGAGATTGTGGCAAGACACGGTATACCCATCTCAATCATCTCGGATAGAGATAGCCGCTTCACCTCTCGATTCTGGCAAACACTTCAAAAAGCCCTCGGTACTTGCCTTGATCTAAGCACCGCTTACCACCCACAAACCGATGGTCAAAGTGAACGAACCATCCAAACCTTGGAAGACATGTTACGTGCTTGCGTAGTTGACTTCGGAAACAGTTGGGAAAACCACCTACCCTTATGTGAGTTTTCGTACAATAACAGTTACCACACCAGCATTAATGCTGCCCCTTTCGAAGCACTTTACGGAAGAAAGTGCCGATCACCTATTTGCTGGACCGAAGTGGGTGATAGCCAACTCACCGGTCCCGAAATCATTCATGAAACGACCGAGAAAATCGTAACCATTCAAAACCGACTAAAAGCCGCTCGTGATCGTCAAAAGAGTTACGCTGACATAAGACACAAACCACTAGAGTTCCAAGTTGGGGACAAAGTACTGTTGAAAGTGTCACCTTGGAGAGGTGTCATTCGTTTTGGCAAACGCGGTAAACTGAACCCCAGGTACATCGGACCTTTTGAAATTCTCGAAAGAATCGGTCCGGTGGCGTATCGACTGCAGCTACCACCACAACTTAGTAGCGTGCACAACACCTTTCACATTTCCAACTTGAAGAAATGCCTGTTTGATGAGACACTTGTAATTCCGCTTGACGAAATCCACATTGATGACAAACTCCATTTCGTCGAGGAACCTGTAGAAATCATGGACCGTGAGGTCAAACGCTTGAAACAGAGTCGTATTCCCATAGTTAAAGTCCGGTGGAATTCTAGGCTCGGTCCTGAATTCACTTGGGAACGGGAAGACCAGATACGGCTGAAATACCCACATCTATTCTTAGATGCCGCACAGACCACGACAACAAGCTAATTTCGGGACGAAATTCCTCTAACAAGGGGAGAATGTGACACCCGACACTTTAGGTTAATTGTTAAACCTGGCTCTGATACCAATCTGTCGCACCCCCAAGACACGTGGCAGCGGAAGGTAGGGTGTTGCGTTGGGGCGCCGACCAAATCAAATATCACAACACAAGATTACGGCAAACGACCTCTAAATGAGACGTTTAAAAAAAATGCTTACATTCACAAAACATAATTGTTTACAATAGTTTTACAATTTCCATGGAGTTCGCATCCGTTAACTAGAGATACATAAGTAATGATAATACAAAACATATTAAATGCAATGTCATCTCTTGTTGTTTGAAAATACATGCGACTCGAGCTACACTATCCAAAGGCGTCCTACTGCTGCGGGCTACCTGAGAAATACATACTAAAAGGTCAACATAAAGTTGGTGAGTTCATAGGTTTGTAAACAGTTGATATAACATTGTATGGAACACAAGATTTGTTGTTTGTATCATTCAACAATGATAGGTAATGTATTACAAAAATGTAAAATAATGTATATTGTTGCCATGAGCTCATAGTTCGAGCTTAACTGTGGTGTCGGGTCACAATCAAGTGCCACGATCGGGGTGCCTCCCAGCGAGTGCCTAATCCAACACTCGGAAGAACAAATTATAATGCGTCCGTTTGACAAGTTAGCGCTACTAACCCGGACGGGGGGAGTCAATCCCAAATAGTACTATTCATTAACATTCACGCTATAACGATACTAACAAACTATGATGTGGGGGACTTTCAGGATTAGTAAAATAACTCATGCAACCAATATATCGGGTTTAGTACTTGTGTTCACATAAAAATAGCGGTATGAAAGCAGTTGTATGTATTCTCACCCCAGTTAGAAACAGTAAAAAGGGGCTATGAAACTCACCTGATATTAGCAAGCAAGTAGCAAATAGTAAGCAAAGCGTGTTTTCTGAATGCAACCTTCTAACGTCCTAAACGTATAAGGCTGTGTAAGTAGATGTCTCAAAAGACCATCTATACTGATTGTATAAGTGGGGGTTAATGTCCACTTAAGCCAATCATGTAGGTGGAGGGTTAATGTCCACCTAAGTTAATCATGTAGGTGGAGGGTTAATGTCCACCTAAAATAAGTTCACACAATTAGAAATGTCCAATTGTTCAGTTATCGTTTGAGCTTAGAAAAACATGTACAGGCCGTTGGTGATATTTTGTGAAAATACAGCTCTTGATTAATTATGTTATGCGTATTTCTATTTTCCTAATATTGATTATCGTGCGTGAAATCCTTTATAGTCTTATCTTACACAACTGCGGAAGTTTGATTCTTGCACAACGAAATCTCATTTGTTTCATATTGTTTTCTTTTAAGAATCATGCCGCCCCGACGACAAACTTTCACCGCAGAAGAAATAGCACAACTTGTCGCGCAAGGAGTTGCCGGCGCTATGGCTGCTCAAGGAGCGGCTGGGAACAATGGTCCTAACCCTCAAAACCCCGTAAACCCAATCAACAACCCACCAGCAACAAAACCTTGCACCTACAAAGATTTCATGAACTGCAAACCCCTCAATTTCAAAGGCACCGAGGGAGCCATCGGCCTCATGCGATGGATAGAGAAAATGGAATCTGTGTTCCGAATCTCCAACTGCACGGAGGAAAACAAGGTCAAATTCGCTACCTGCACTCTCGCTGACGGTGCACTCACATGGTGGAACTCATACGCTCAGACCATGGGAATTGATGCGGCCTATCAACTTCCATGGGAAGACCTCAAGAAAATGCTGAAGGAAGAATACTGCCTTCGAGAGCAACTACAACAGCTCGAGGAGGAATTCTGGAACCTCACCGTTCAAGGAAACGACATCACCAGCTACACCACTCGTTTCCATCAACTAGCTCTCTTATGCCCATCCATGGTGGACCCTGAACCAAAGCGTATCGAAAGGTACATTTGGGAACTACCCGAGAAGATTCAGGGCAATGTAACCTCCTCCAAGCCCGGAACCATCCAAAGTGCCGTCCGCATGGCACATGAACTTATGGCCCAAATTGTCCGCCGTGAGACACCCACTGTGAAAACCTCCGGGGACAACAAACGGAAATGGTTCGGGAACAACAGCAACCAACAGCAGCAAAACAAAAAGCCAGAGACCATTAAGGCTTACACCACCGGATCAGGAGAAAGAAAAGGGTATGCAGGAAGTCAACCCTACTGTTCAAAATGTAACCGTCATCACAATGGTCCATGTAGTAACCAGTGCGGCAAGTGCAAGCGGTTCGGGCATCAAACCAAAGATTGCCGAACTCCCAACCTAAACACAAACTCAAACGCCAACCTTAACGCACCAAAAGCTTGTTTTGAGTGTGGTAACCCTGGGCACTTCAGAAATAACTGCCCGAAACGAAACAACAACAACCACAACAACAACAACAACAAAAACACCAACAGGAACGGTAACAGCAACAACTCCCGCGGCAGAGCCTTTGTACTCAACGCCGGAGAAGCCCGCCAGGATCCCAACGTTGTTACGGGTATGTTTCTCCCTCAAAACTTGACCAAAATGTACGATTCAAAAGGCAAAAATTAAGTTTAAGAAGTAAGCTTTCATTTCCAAGTGGTTTCATGATTTTTGGAGTTCGTTTGATACCCGAAATGATTTTTACAAAAACATGTGTCCGGGCTGTCAAAAAGGACAGAAATTTCACCTTCCTTATTTTAATCATAACTCGAGATATACCCATCCAAATGACCTGAAACCAACGCCAAAAGTTTACAAATTTTGTTAGGTACAAATTTCGTTTAGATAACTTTTTCTGAAAATGTGTAGATTTTGCCCAGAAATCCGATCTTGTTGCATGTATCCGGATTGGTCACTTTCTGACCTTAGGGAACAAACGAAATTTTTAAAAATACTTAGAAGTACCTAAAAATCTTGGAAAAATTAATTTATAGAGCTAACATACTAGGGAACAACAGGGATTTTTCTTGAATTTTCATTTGAACATTTGAGACACGAAATAAATTGTACAAAACCGACCTGTTTCAGGCCTCTGTGTCGCAGAAGCCCAGTAGTCTGCGACACAAGCCTTTGTGTCGCCATAAACCGAACCGTCACATTAGCGACACAAGCTTTTGTGTCGCTATAAACCGAATCGTCACATTAGCGACACAAGCCTTTGTGTCGCTACAGCAACCGAATCGTCACATTAGCGACACAAGCCTTTGTGTCGCTACAGTACCCGAATCGTCACATTAGCGACACAAGCCTTTGTGTCGCTACAGCACCCGAATCGTCACATTAGCGACACAAGCCTTTGTGTCGCTACAGCACCCGAATCGTCACATTAGCGACACAAGCCCTTGTGTCGCATAATACCTTAGTGTCGCATAACACCTTAGTGTCGCATGTAGCGACACTAGCCCAATGTCGCTAAAAACACAAAAATCGATACGTTTTCCTTAAAGCAATATAAGCATAAATAAAAATTTTCTAAGCTGACCTGGCAGCTCGACCCCAGTCAGGGGCTCTGCCCCTTGGACCCCGCTACCAGGGGCGCTGCCCCCGGACCCCCGTCATTAATGGGCTTCGCCCTTTGCCACACCGATTAATTACCCATAACCGGAAAGTAGAAATACGCATAACATAATTAATCAAGAGCTGTATTTTCACAAAATATCACCAACGGCCTGTACATGTTTTTCTAAGCTCAAACGATAACTGAACAATTGGACATTTCTAATTGTGTGAACTTATTTTAGGTGGACATTAACCCTCCACCTACATGATTAACTTAGGTGGACATTAACCCTCCACCTACATGATTGGCTTAAGTGGACATTAACCCCCACTTATACAATCAGTATAGATGGTCTTTTGAGACATCTACTTACACAGCCTTATACGTTTAGGACGTTAGAAGGTTGCATTCAGAAAACACGCTTTGCTTACTATTTGCTACTTGCTTGCTAATATCAGGTGAGTTTCATAGCCCCTTTTTACTGTTTCTAACTGGGGTGAGAATACATACAACTGCTTTCATACCGCTATTTTTATGTGAACACAAGTACTAAACCCGATATATTGGTTGCATGAGTTATTTTACTAATCCTGAAAGTCCCCCACATCATAGTTTGTTAGTATCGTTATAGCGTGAATGTTAATGAATAGTACTATTTGGGATTGACTCCCCCCGTCCGGGTTAGTAGCGCTAACTTGTCAAACGGACGCATTATAATTTGTTCTTCCGAGTGTTGGATTAGGCACTCGCTGGGAGGCACCCCGATCGTGGCACTTGATTGTGACCCGACACCACAGTTAAGCTCGAACTATGAGCTCATGGCAACAATATACATTATTTTACATTTTTGTAATACATTACCTATCATTGTTGAATGATACAAACAACAAATCTTGTGTTCCATACAATGTTATATCAACTGTTTACAAACCTATGAACTCACCAACTTTATGTTGACCTTTTAGTATGTATTTCTCAGGTAACCCGCAGCAGTAGGACGCCTTTGGATAGTGTAGCTCGAGTCGCATGTATTTTCAAACAACAAGAGATGACATTGCATTTAATATGTTTTGTATTATCATTACTTATGTATCTCTAGTTAACGGATGCGAACTCCATGGAAATTGTAAAACTATTGTAAACAATTATGTTTTGTGAATGTAAGCATTTTTTTTAAACGTCTCATTTAGAGGTCGTTTGCCGTAATCTTGTGTTGTGATATTTGATTTGGTCGGCGCCCCCAACGCAACACCCTACCTTCCGCTGCCACGTGTCTTGGGGGTGCGACAATTTTCGTGTTAAATCGTTAAATTGCCTAACGTTTCCTTGTGTCGTTTTAATTTACGATATATTTGGGATAACTTTTCATTGAAGTGTTATTAAAATACTTTATTTTGAGTTACCGAAATATTTATCGAGTTTCATTTGGTTTCCGAATTCGATTCGCGCGTTTTTGTTGCGTTAGAGACGTTTTAACCAAAACGTATAGGTCTTTCGTGCATTATTATATAATAATAATAATATAGGATAGATAACTATTAAAAATAAATTTAAGTTATTTATAGAAATGTTTTCACCAACGTCGTATATTGTGTCGGACTCTGTCCGATTGTTTCGCGCGTATTTACTAATAATTACAACTTTTGTAATACCTCACGTATTAATTTGTTGGGTTTTGCTAGACTTATCTCATAAAAATAGTGTGAATTCTCTTAAGTAGGGAATTATCCTAAGACATGCACGTGATTAATGTACGTAATTACACCGAAATTTGAGAAGTGTCACACATACCTTGAAAGTATCCCTTGTGATCTCCATTAATACTGATAGTAAATGAAGTAGATGTAATGCAATTCATTATCCACATAATCATACATGGATGGAAACCAAAATGATGCAAGCAATTTCTCAAAAAACCCCATCAATCTTGAATGCACACCACCTAGGGGTAGTTCTATTTCTACGGTAACTTCTCATTATCTCCTGAGTAAGCAAGATATTATCACTAATCTGTCTCCCAGGTATAAATGCACTTTGATTTTCATCAACAATGTCATCTAAAACACCTTTGATCCTATTAGTAATAAGCTTACTGATACACTTATAAATTACATTACAACATGCAATAGGCCTAAAATCACTCACTTTTTGAGGTGAATGAATTTTAGGAACTAGGGCAATCACTGTGGCATTTAACTCTTTAAGCATTTTACCATTTTGAAAATATTCTCTAACAGCCTTGCAAACATCAGAACCTACAACATTCCATGCAGATTTGAAGAATTTAGATGCATACCCATCGGGACCAGGACCTTTGTCATCTTCAATATCAAAAAGGGCATCTTTAATCTCCTCATTTGTTACATATCTGACCATATGATGAGCATCTGCAAGTGAAATTTTTTTGGTAAAGAATTGGTCAGGTTCTAAAATGGGATCCACCTCTTTCCTGCATCCCAATACATTCTTGAAGTGAAGAACAAATTGTTCACCAGCCTGATGTCCAAAATATTTAATTCCGTACATGTCTTCAATTGACTCAATTCTGCTCTTGTTTATCCTTCCTTTCAAAGCTTTGTGAAAGTACTTGGTGTTCTGATCCCCCTCTTCTAACCACTCTACCTTAGCTTTCTGTTTAAGGAATAACTCTTCATCCCTCACTGCTTCATTATAAGCCTTAGTGAAGCTTGCTTCTTCAAATCTTAGATTACTATTTGAGGGATCCTTTACCACTGCTTCCGGGATTCTTTCAAGCTCAACTTGTAGTTTTTTCACTTTAAGAAACAAATTGCCTTTATTGTAGTTTAGCTTTCTCAAGGCTTTTTTAATCCCTTCAACTTTGACACCAACCCATACATTTCATACCCTTATTTTCTCATCCCAAGATTTTTGAACAGTAGGAATGAACTCAACCTTTGATGCTAGATAATTAGGGAATTTAAATGGTTTAGGCTTAGCTCTTTCAATCTCGAGAATAATTAATACCATAGGGCTGTGATCAGACATTAAGAATGGCAGAAACTGCACACTAGCATTAGGGAAACCAGCCATAAATTCTTCATTCCCCATAACTCTATCAAGCTTTTTCAAAATGCCTTTAATTTTTTCTGGAGTTTGATTCCAGGTAAACCTCAAACCAGACCACCCAATATCATCAATCTCAACTTCATTTGTACATTCCAAAAACTCACTCATACTTTTAGTAATAAAGGAAGCTCTAGCGGAGTGTTCATTTGGATCTAAAGTTGCATTGAAGTCACCTAATAAAACCCATGGCTTACCATTTACCACCCTTTTATGCTTCTTCAGATTCTTCCATAATTCCCTCCTAGGAACCATCTTATGATAACCATAAATAAAAGAACAAAAAAAATTCTTTTTGACCATCAACATGCTCAATATAACAATGTAGAGCCTGTGAGTGCTGATCCAACAACATGACATTAACCGAATTAGCATCCCAACCCACCATAATCCTAGTGCCACCATTACAACTAGACGCATTCGACATCCATTCCCATTGGCTGAATATTTTGTTTCCAACTTTATTTGACTTGTTCTTATAGACATGTGTTTCAAGCAGTCGACAAATACTATAATTCCCGTCATTCATGAATTTTAATACCTGCCCTTGATTTGAGGAATTATTCAAACCCCTCACATTCCATGTTGCAATTTTAACTATCATTGATAACATTTTTATTGTTGTTGCTTTCTAATCCATCTCCTTTGACAACAAGTTCCTCCTTCTGCAAATTCGAAAACTCACCATCATTCTCCAAACTCATGAACTTGCCATCTGTCTCTGAAGCAACATCCTCCAATTCAGGAACATGCTTTAATCCAAATCCATGGCAATTTGAATTGAAATAATCAACTTGACCTGTATTCTAACTCAATTTTGTTTCTTTATCTGGATATATTTTTTTAGACAAATAAGCCATCACTTATCTTCTTTGATTACCATATATCTTATATTCAATATCCCAATCATCTTCTGAATCTAAATCTTCCATTGTTTCTCCTTCTTTATCCAACAAACTAAATGGGTTTGCTGTTGCAAGCTCATTTAATTCGAGTACCAGATTCTTGACATTTCTGACATTATCTAAACAACCAAAAAACTCCTTATTATAAGTCTTATTAATACTTTTACTCATGTCTTCTTTATTTAGTAATTTGGTGTTATCAACACCAGCTTGTACCTTTGGTTGACCATTACTAACTTCTAAAGACTTTGAAGCTTGCACCTTTTGTTGGGAAAAACAATGATCAAACCTAAGTTATAAATCTGAAGAGTCAAAATCTATCTCAGTTGTATTCAAGAAAAACTTAGTGAATTCCTGAGTCTGTGTTTCTGAGTCTGTGCTGCACAAACTGAAGAATTGTTTCTGAGTCTGTGCTGCACAGACTGAAGAATCTCACAGACTGAAAGCCTTGTGTGACACCCGGCGAATTAGGCCGTCATTAGTGATTAATCATAGATCATTATTGCATGTAATTAGTGTGAAATAGGACTAATTACGATAGCACCTCGCATATTGTATTATACGCACGTACGTAATTAACTGTAAATTACGCAAATTCGATCGGATGGAATCCGACACAATAAATATGGACGTTGGTGAAAAAAAATATTTTTACTAAATAACCTAATTATGATAAATAATTGTTATTTAACTTATATTATTACGATAATATTTAAAACGTTTCACGTTTCCTATAAAACGTATCGTACGCGACGAAAACGCGCGAATCGAACCCGACACCGAACGAAACCCGCCAAATATGTTAAAAAGATTCAATAAAGTATTAAAGAACATTTTGCCAATTTAAAATAACAACGTCGTATTCAAATATAAACACGAAAACTAAACGTTAACAATTAAATTTTAAAACGCGCGATTAACGTTTAACCGAACGAGTAACGTAACACGAAATCGAGGAGCAAGACGCGAGCCCGAGGACCAACATTGGGCCAAGCCCAAAGACGGCCCAGCCCAGCCATGACCGGCCCAAATCCCTTTGGCCCACCTCCTCACTTTAAACACATATACACTCACTCTCACACTTTTCACAAATAACCAAACACCCTCCTTTCTCCTAATTCTCTCTACCCCTCTTCCAAATCTCAGCCACCACTCACCACCCCCACATCCCACAACCCCTTCCAAGTTCTCAAAGCACCACCATCATCATCTACAACAACAAGAAGAAGAAGAACAAGCTCACAAACAAGAAAACATTCACAGCAGCCCACTTTTCTTCATTTCGACTTTAAATCGAGTTTTCCTTGTAAGAATCTCTCCAAATCTTGTTCATTTTCCTTGGATGATGTTAATATACTGTTAGAAGTTCGTTTATGCTAATTATGTCCAAGATCTAAACCGAAAACCAAAAGATAAAGCTAAAAACTTTCGGGTAAAGCTATTAACCTTCGGACAAAAACTTAACCCGACTTTGACACAAGATATCTAACTCATTTCTTAACCAAATCGAACGATTCTTGAGTCTAAAATCAAGTTCAAGGAGTCTACTTTCGAACCCAAGTGGTTTGACGATTTTATGAGGTCATTTGATATACGAAAACGATTTTACAAAAATATATGTCTGGACTTTCGTTTTGGACAGAAAAATCGACCAACTTTGGGAAAGCATATCTCGAGATCTACAACTTCAAAATGACTGAAACCACTTGGAAAAGTTTGCTTTTTCTGTTACCTTTCAAAGTTGTACTTGAACTTTTTCTGAAGTTTTGTAAATCGTGAGATATAGACCAAACACTGAGCAAAGGTCCAAAAACCGACCTGCTGGACCTTTGTCTAATCCTTGGATGATTTCGTGAGCTATACTTGACCAAAAGTTATGAAATTTTTACTGGAGGTAGCTAAGATATGTAGAAACAACCGTGATTTTTCTTGGAGTTCACTTCGAAACTTTGGTTAGTCAAAACGAGCGCCGAAAATGACCCAAAAACTCGGGAAATAAACCCATGGACTGATTTTGTGACAAAAATGAAACGACACTTTCAGGTTAACTATAAAACGTAACGACAATTTTCCTAAGCTCTAGTAACATATTTAAGACTTCCCTAAAATTTTCGGGTCAAACCGAGCACATTTGAGCAAGTTCCCGAACAACAAAAACATCACAGCCCGTCTGTGTCGCAGAAGGCCCAAAGTTATTGCGACACAAAGCTTGTGTCACTAAAACATATGACAGCAGTACCAATCGGCGACACAAAGCTTGTGTCGCTAAATCATAAAACAGTACTAACCTGCGACACTAAGCTAGTGTCGCAGTAAATTGAACTAACAGTAGTAACCTTTGTGTCGCAATAATACAACCAACAGTGTTAACTGGTGTCGCAATTCCCTGCGACACTAACACTTGTGTCGCTAAAACAAAATCGAAATCACAACTCGACCCCAGCCAGGGGCTCTGCCCCTTGGACCCCGCTACTAGGGGCTCTGCCCCCGGACCCCCGTCATTCAGGGGCTTCGCCCCCTTCCCCTTGTCGCACTAATCAAATAACCAAAACCAGAAAAGTAGAAAATGCGTAACATAATTTATCAAATATGTGTTTCCACAAAATATCACCAACGGGCCATACATATTTATTTTTCTAAACGCAAACGATAAACAAACACTTTGACATAACTAGTTGAGTGGACAACTAGCATGAATGATCTTTTGAGACATTCACTCATACATAACCTTGTGCGTTTAGGGCGCCAGAAGGTTACACTTTGGACAAACGTTTATTAACTTAAACGCACGCTTACAAGACTCAGGTGAGTCCCATAGCCCCACTTTTACTGTTTTATACTATGGGGTGAGATTACATACACTGTTTATTATAATCACAAGTAACTGAAACAACTCTTATACGGATTGCATGAGACCTTTAATCCACTAAAAGTCCTCACTTTATCATAGTTCGTTAATTGTATAAGCGCGAGTATTATTGGATAGATCTATCGGGGATTGACATCCCCGTCCGGGCTAGTCGCTCTAGCCGACCCACGGACGCATTAATATTTGACTGTTACAGGTGTATTGGATTATGCATCTGCCCGAGGCACAAACTAGGTTAAGCGTCGAACTGTGAGACTCATGGCAATAGTATACACTTATTTTGCATTCGTGCAACGCTGATTAAATCTTGTGATTATTACCAACTTTTGATAACTGTTTCAAACCTATGAACTCACCAACATTATGTTGACCGTTTTAGTATGTATTCTCAGGTTCACAACAGGAGTAGGACTACCCCAGGACACGATAGCTCGAGTCGCATGCTTATAAACATCAGAGATTTTCGTGCATTACTATTTTATAAAATTGGTCATGAATTAGAATCTCTTGAACTATTTGTGAACTCAAATCTTAATGTAAACGGTTGAATTACTAATGTAATTACTTTGTATTATTTTCAAAACGTCTCATATAGAGTCGTTTGCCTTAACTTTGCGTAATGATCCATGATTAGTCGCGCCCCGACTCGACTTCCGCTGCATCACAATTTGGGGGTGCGACACCTTGCTCTTCTTGAAGACTTATGGATTCATCATCTAAAGAATGAAGATTGAAGACAAAAGACTTCACAGACTGAAGATCACAGACTGATGATCACAGATTGAAGATCACAGACTGAGAGCATAGACTGAAGAGCACAGATTGAAGAATGAAAATACAATCGTACAAAAGAAGTTCTTCTTTCCCAAGGCTATGGTACAACTGAAGAGATGTTTGAGTAAAGTCAAACATTGGATAAAGGTTTACTTTTTCAGCAAAGAAACCTTTTACCTTTTGCTTTTTCTATTTCCAAGAAAAGCAAAAAGGGTAGAGTGCAAAGTTGCCCAAGATGAATGTGTTATCCCTTGGACAACTGACTGAGCTGGTTAATAGAAGTTGATACTCAACTCTATAAATAGCAGCTCAATAGCACTCTTCAAATATCCAAGTAATCCAAGAAAATCAAGCTCTCAAAGCAAAATAGTATACAAGACCTTTAAGCTTAGGCTCAAAGCATTACCACACTAACTGTTAAAGTTTGTAGTGATAATTGTATCTTAATATACTAATACTTGGATCATATTCAAACCATCTGTGTGGGTTTGAATATTTTGTCATCTGTGTGAGACAAACACTTTTATTGTGAATAATACTTTGATTCAAAATAAACTCTGCGTCAAAATTAATCTTGTTTTCCGCCTAGATTAATTTAAACTTGTTTGATATAAAACTTGGATATAAACTAACAAGTTAAGATAACTGTTATTTAATCTGTATCTAAGTTTTGGGAACCTTGTGACCCAACAACTGGTATCATAGCAAATAAAGATTTAATCTTTAACGATCAAAGGAACCCAGTTTATCAAACAATCATCTAAATCCATTTTCTCTACATTTTCTTCCTTGAAAAATGACTTCTTCTATTGCTATGGCTGGGAAGGGAATTCCAATCTTCAATGGTGTAAATTTTACCTACTGGAAATTGAAAGCTAAATGGTTTCTTGCTAGCATTCATGATGAAATGCTTAGAGTCATTCAGGAAGGACCCATTATTCCTGGCAGAATAGTTCCTGCAACTTTAGATGCAAATGGTATTATTTTGACACCTGAAAAATTTGTTGAGGCTGCCAAAAATACCTGGACTAATCTAGACAGGCAACTATATGCACTAGACTTTAAGGCCAAATCCATTCTGGGCAATGCAGTTACTGAGCCTATCTTTGCTAAGATATCTGGCTGCAAAACTGCTAAAGCCATATGGGATATGCTAACTGACCAATATGATGGTGTAAGTTTAGTACAATCCCAAAAGAAGAAGAATCTCATAAGAAATTATGAGAACTTCTCTGCTGGCCAAAATGAGTCATTAACTGATATTCATACCAGATTTCAGATCTTAATCAATGATCTTGAAAGGTATAATATCATCAAGGGACAGTTTGAAATCTGTGCAAAATTTGTTGATGTCATTCCAAACACTTTTTCTGAAGTTATCACTTCATTAATTGTAAGTGAAAAATTGGAGATATATGATCTCTCTGGCTTGTTTGGACTTCTACTAAATTTTGAAGAAACCAAAGCTAGAAAGGATCTAAATGCCAAAAGGATTGCAAAAGATCCATCTGCTGCCCTTGTTGCAACAACAACGAAAAATAGAGAACTTTTCTCTAGAGCAGATTACCATCTTACTCTTACAGACTTAGAATCAGATGATGAAACTGAGTCTCTAGAGGCTGAAATGGCATTGCTAGCCCAAAGGTTAGAAAAAGCAAGATTCAAAGGTTCAAAAGGAAGGCCAACTTTTGATCCTAAGAAAGCTACTTGCTATAAATGTGGGCAAGTTGGTCATATTTCTTCTGACTGCAGAGTGAAGATTGCAGAATCTTCAAGTTCTGATAAGTGGGAAGAAAAGGCCAAGAAGTACAAGAAAAAGTACTTCAACTCCAAGAAAATTGGAGAGAAACAACAACCAAAGAAACTAGAGAAAGCTTTGGTTGTTGAACAATGGATAGATGAAGAATCTTCATCATCTGAGGATGATGAAGATATGTGCTTAATGGCTATCACAGAGAGCCAGTTTGACAAAGATGTCAAATTTGCAGAAAAGGCATGTGTTCATCCAGACTGGGACAGAGGATCTGCTTACAATGTAAATCATTTTAAACTTTACTATAGTGATGCAGAAAAACAGAAAATGTTTGAACACATCTATGTAGATTTTTTGAAAAGACTGGAGGAAATACAAGATTTAAAAACCAAACTTAGTCAAGTTCAAAAAGATCTACAATCAAAAGTGAATGAAATAAACCAAAATTAACAGTACAAACTTGAGCTTGATGCTCAATATGACCTTCTCAAAAAGATCAAGCTGGAAAAAGAAGCTTATAAAAACAAAGCTGATCATTATGAAAGGATCTGTAAATCTTGGTGTATTTCATCACTTAAAAATGTGGACTGTTTATCCAAACATATTCCAGCTCAGATACAAGCGGTCATAGGTGATGAGTTTGATCTTAAAAGTCACATAAATTCAGAAATAAACTCAAAACCTACTATATTTGTACATGAGATTTTACCTCATACTTTTAGTCATACTGTGGGAGACAAAGTTATATTGACAAATGCTTTTGTTAGACCAAAAATAGTTGCTAAAGAACTAATATATGAGACAGAGCCAGACTCTGAAGACACAGACTCAGAAATCTCAGTCTGTGAAACTTCTCAATCTGAACAGCCTGAACTTATAATCACTAATGAATCTTTAGAAACTATAGAACTTAAAAAGGAAAGATTTATAAAAGGCAAAGTTAGTATTCTCACAGTACCATCTTTAAAAAGACAAAAAGAGGTAAAAAGAATCAAGAATAAACAGAAAGGTTACAATGTGTTTGAACCTTCCACATCTCAGTCTGTAACTGGTCCAGACAATAATATGCCAAATGACAAATCTAAAGGCATAAAACCAGTAACAAAGGAGTTAAAAAGATCTCAGTCTGTGAGATCTATCTGTCAGTCTGGAAAAATCGATTTTCAGTCTGGCAAACTTAACTCCAAATCTGTTTGTGTTAACACTCAGTCTGATTCTAAAAAGTCAAATCTTAACAACCAGACTGAGACCATTAAACTGCTTAGTGAAAACTTAATGAAGTTAACCACAGATTTTAAAACATTTGTTGAGTCAAAACAAGAGTTTAGCAGAGGATCTAGTGCAAATAATAACCCAAAATCCAAAAGGACCATTATGTTGAACAGAAATTGTTACAACTGTGGAAATCTAGGACATGAAGGTATTAAATGCACAAAGTCCTTTCTTAAATAGCCAAAGGCTGCTTTGATCAAACAAATGTCATCTACAAACAACAAAATCAAAAATAGAGAGGTTATAAGTCAACTTCACAGACTTAGCACCAAAACTGCTAAAGAATTGACTCCAACCAACTCTAAAGAACCCATCAAAAGATGGGTTCCCAAAAGTAACTAATTGATTTTGTTTGTCTTGTGCAGGGTAACTGCAAATGGTACCTAGACAGTGAATGCTCAAGACACATGACAGGTTCCTTGAAGAATCCGTCAGAGTTTGTAGAAGAAGAAGGACCTTCTGTCAAATATGGTGACAACTCTGTTGCCAAGATAAAAGGTTATGGTGTGGTGAAGGCTAGCAACATCAGAATAACAAAGGTGGCCTATGTTGAGGGATTAAAGCATAACCTGCTTAGTGCTAGCCAGATTTGTGATGATGATGGTGAAATCAGAATCAGAAAATAGGCTGCAGTTATCTATAATTCCAAAGGCAAACCTATATTAGTTGCCAAAAGAGAAAGTGTTGGTTCCCTTTACCTCGGATCTAGACTTGTCGTTTGACTCAATTGAAAGGCGGAAACAATCAATCAAGCAATTGAAACGTAAACACAAACACAACGATTCGTATAATCTTTTCGTATATATAAACACTTTAAGAATAAAGATTACAAATCACAAACTCTCTCCCTCTCACACTCTCTGCCGTATCTCTATCTCTCTCTAGGGTTTGATCAACCTAAAACATAAACTCTAACTCTCTATTTATACAAACCCTACTGGACCCTGCGACACAAGCCCTATGTCGCAGGCCCAGCCCATTGCGACACAACCTTTGTGTCGCTATAGCGACACAGGCTCTGTGTCGCACGAACAGTACATTTGTGTATATTTTCTATTACTCTATTCATTTACATACTCGCATATACACACTAAACACGATACAAACGCGAACTAATTGACTTTGACAATTACAATTGTTTGACCAAATGACTGACACACATTAGGCACCAACAAACTCCCCCATGTCAGCAGCTTGGTCAAATAATCTTCAATTTGTCTTCACCAACAAACTCCCCCATTGAGATAGCTTGGTCTTCAAAAGTATTGATGTTCAGTCTCATATGACTGATATTCAATTAGATCTTCAACTTCAGTGACCATCATCTCTTTCATCAATAGTTTCCCCAATAGTATTTATCTTCAAAGTCTTTGGAGAACTCTCATCAATTCTTGTCTTTTGAATATGAGCATGATATGTAACTTGAATAAAATAACTCAGAAATAAAATATTTTTGTAATTTTCCTTATAAGACAGAATTAAAATACTGAAAGCAATAAATAAACAATCTTTTTGGGGACGGAATTGTTTTGGTCTGGTTAGGGATCATATCAGGATAACATGCAATTATTAGGAAATAGTAAGTGTTATTTCGATTATCAGTATATTTGTCCACTTTAAATTTACTTAGCATATTTAAATCACTTGTTATAAAGATTATTTCAAGACGATTATTGATATTTTTATCCATCTAAACATTTGTACTTAAGTGTATGATGTCAACTCATAATAAGATGAATCACTTGTGTTATTATTAGCATGCATATTAGAGTATATAAATCACATTAAAATATACATTTGAACTCAAAACATGTTAGTATTTTCTATATATAGAGGGTGAAGGTATGGACTTATCTTTAGAACCAAGCTAGCGGTGACAGGTCTGTACTTTCGTACAACAGAGTCACATAAACAGTAGTTCTGGTTGAACCAACACCAGTCTGAACACTTTAAACTAGAGGGTACAGGTCTGTACTTTCGTACAACAGAGTACCATAGTTTAACACAAACTAGTACGAGGCAATCTTTTTATGACGTTTCTGTACATTTGTACATTTTATTTGGGAATTGTAAGAATGCCACGGGTACGTAATAGTTGTCTCTTGCTTAACATAGACTACGTACCTAAGTGCTTTTCAAGAATATATTTGATGAAACCAGGTCTGTATGTTCATACAACAGAGGAGACAACTAATATATTCCCCCAGATAACTCCATACAGAGACCCTATATTTTAGATCATAACATGTTTATCATCCAAATATTAAGACTAGGTGTCAAAATATTTTGGACAATTATGCCCTTATTTCAACTTAATGTCATACATATTAATATGTCTATATAAAATAATATGCATATTTGAAAGTTAAGCTTCTTAGTAACTTTAGAACAAATGCCTACCAATACATCATTTGATGAAGCTAATATTTATAAAAGGTATTTCAATTATGCTAGATAAATCTACTGACACATCAAACATAAATCTTAAAATTCCATTTTATGCATGTTTCCTGATGTACTATCATATCCCCAATTGTTTACAGACACAATTCAACGTCTATTTTTAGAAATGTAGCAACTTTTGCATTTCTTTAATACTAACGAGTATAAAGAATGACAGTTGCATATATCAAGAATTTGCCTGTTCATATTTTTCTGACTTTTTAAATTAGAATTTTTAAAATTTCTCCCCCTGAACAGCAAATTCTTTACACAAAAACAACAACTAAATAATCATTTAAACAAAACAGAAGGGTTTCAAGTCACATATCAAGTCAAATTCAAATTCTTTTAGCACTTTTTAACCACCTTGTTTCACTTCAAAAATATCATCCATTCGCTCAAACATCATCACCACACATGATCACATCCTTGCAGTCACTAAAAGTATTAGCTATAAAAAACCGGACTGCATCACCACAAACAAACATTAGTACTTATGAGACACCCAAGCCTTGATAGACTTGGGTTGTCCACTATCGTCCATAACCATCACATCAATGAGTTTATGATATTTTAAAAACTCAGTTGATTTCATTGATGTGTTGTTTGTGGATTTAGGTTTCCAAACCCGTTTAGGTTCAGATGATTTGTTTTCAACAATGTTGGGCTTTTGAACAGTAGGTCTACTAGGCCCAACTTTGTTTACTCTAGCCATAGGTTTTGGAGAGTTGGATGCACAACTAGATATAGGCGAAAATGAACCACGCCTTGAAAAAGATTTTTGAAAAGAATTTCTAAACAATGAAGTTCTTGGCATCCCTCTACCAAACCTATCTAGGGATAATAACCGACAATCCCTAATGATGCTGCCCTGTTGACCACACCGAAAACACGAACGCCTTTCCACATACGGCCTTTTCCAATGACTACCCTCAAATTGTTTCGACGGAGGATTTATTGAGGGAGGCTTAGAGGTTGAGGCATTTACAGAACATGAACACTTATGTGTACATGTTGATGTAGAGGCCTTTAAAGTTGAACAGGTTGATGTTGAAGGTTGTTCTTTAACTGATTTATTAATTATTTTATTTTTCTTCAGATTAGTCACAGTTGATTGTGAGATATGTGAAGATTTTCCTCTTGAATCCTTCTTTAAGATTTTAGCAGAGTCGGATTCATTTACAACCTTAGTTTTGCCCTTATTTTTTAAAACTTGTTCAGTTTCATTAGTAAGTATATGATTTTCGGGCTTAACATTAACCTTTTCAACCTTGACCTCAGACTCTTCAGTTAAGTCTTCCATTTCAACAATCTCCTCAACACACACAGGAGATACAAATTTAGCCTTAACACAATCAGGCTTTTTAACAGTTTGAGCTGTATCAAACACTGACTCAGCAACAGATTTTGTATCTACCTTTGAAAAGGTAGGTACAAAGTCTTTAGCTGCATCCTTTGAAGGCATTGGCAGATAGTCAGAAGGAGGTGGTACATAGTGGTAACCAAAACCAGCCTTACTCTTTGTATCTGTCCTTTGCGATTGGAGGATCTCGTCAAAGACCAGTGAGGATGTTGAAAAATTTGAAAGCTTTCGATTTAAGTCATCTACTTGTGACTGTTTTTCAGCAAGATCCTTTCTTAGTAAAGCAATCATTTTTATATAACTGTCAATTTCATCTTGTTGACTGAAAATCTTAGCTTTTAATTCTTTCCGGTCAGAAAACGCAGCATCTAGTTTCTTATCAAAAGCCTTTTCATTATCTTTCAAAATTTTATTTGCTTGACTAAGTTTTTCTAAATCAGAATTCAGGCGTTCGGTATCCTCACTGTATCTGTTAACTTTATTGGTTAATTTGATACATGACACACAAGATGATGGCTCTTCAATGGGTACCTCAGATTTACTCGTTATGTGAGCCGTGAGAACTTGATTATCGCCCAACTCATACTGTTTCTTCAATAGCTGCAATTTATTCTTCTCATATTGCTCACTTCCACCGCAACACCTTTCAATGGCTTGCCATAAATCATATGCAAGCTCATGATGTCTAAATTGCTTCATGAGTGGTTGTGATAGTGTCATGGTGATCGCAGCATGTGTTTTCCTTTCAGTATCATAAGCCTTGCGTTCTTCAGGATTCATGGATTTGATAGGCTTAAATGGAGCTTCTCTGGGAAAAACACCAGTTCTAAGAGGACGTTCATATCTTTTCTCTAAATATATTTGCATATCAGGATCATTGACAGCGATGAATGCCTCAAATTGTATTCTCCATTCAACATAAGGAGTATTGGCAGTGAATAATGGAGGTTTATTAGTGCTACCGATCTCATTGTTATGTTTTAGTAATTGGGAAAAGCTTTTAAGCGACATTTTAATCCAGAAATGTACCAAAATTTCGTCCTTTTGACTTTTCCCACCAAAATTTGATTCGAAAATATCGAAAACTGTCCGAGTAAAACGCTTTTTCAAAATCAAAATTAAGACCTTTAAATCTTAAGAACAAAATTTGGTCATGCGAAAAATTTCCCGCCAAAAGACTCAAACTTTTTTTTATGTGACACAAAGTTAGTGTCGCAGGCTGTGTCGCAGGTTGTGTCGCAGTCTGCGTCGCACACTTGTGTCGCAGGCTGTGTCGCGAAATGTTGTGTCGCAAAAGCTTGTGTCCCACAAATACAAACAGGAACCCTAGTAGCGACCCAAAAGTTAGTGTCGCATCTAGTGTCGCAATGTCGCGGCCAGCAGCTCCAAAAACCCTAAAAATCGAAAATTTTCGAAATCCTAACGAATTTCGAACGATAATTGATGAACAAACCCAGAAATACACTTCCAGAAGCTAAATATTCAACTGATTGGACCCAAAACGTTGATCAAACCACCAAAAACACCACGAATCAAACCGAAAACATTTCAATTAACGATCAAATCTTTAAACAAACGCCCAAAGGCTCTGATACCACTTGTTGGTTCCCTTTACCTCGGATCTAGACTTGTCGTTTGACTCAATTGAAAGGCGGAAACAATCAATCAAGCAATTGAAACGTAAACACAAACACAACGATTCGTATAATCTTTTCGTATATATAAACACTTTAAGAATAAAGATTACAAATCACAAACTCTCTCCCTCTCACACTCTCTGCCGTATCTCTATCTCTCTCTAGGGTTTGATCAACCCAAAACATAAACTCTAACTCTCTATTTATACAAACCCTACTGGACCCTGCGACACAAGCCCTATGTCGCAGGCCCAGCCCATTGCGACAAAACCTTTGTGTCGCTATAGCGACACAGGCTCTGTGTCGCACGAACAGTACATTTGTGTATATTTTCTATTACTCTATTCATTTACATACTCGCATATACACACTAAACACGATACAAACGCGGACTAATTGACTTTGACAATTACAATTGTTTGACCAAATGACTAACACACATTATGCACCAACAGAAAGAGATATTTATCTCTTGGATCTTTCTTCTGCAGACAATAATGTAGAGACTTGTCTCTATACTCAGTCTGTGCCAGAACTAAGCTGGCTATGGCATAGAAGGTTATCCTACCTGAACTTCAAAAATATTAACCTCCTGTCAAAGAAAAAATTGGTTAGAGGTCTGCCTGATGTTACATTTGCAAAAGACAAACTTTGTCCTGCATGTACACTAGGGAAACAGACCAAGAACCATTTTCCATCCAAATTGTTAGCTACAATTGATCAACCACTGCATATGCTCCATATGGATCTGTTTGGACCCATGAGCATTAGCAGTTTGGGTGGAAAGAAGTATACACTTGTGGTTGTGGATGAATACACAAGGTATACTTGGGTCATCTTTCTTAAGGCTAAAAGTGATGCTCCTGAAGAGATTATTAATCTAATCAAGAGGGAAGAATTGCAGAAAGATGCACCTGTCAAGCAACTCAGGAGTGACCATGGTACAAAATTTAAGAATTCTACTCTCATTAAATTCTGTACTGACAAAGGCATTATTCAAAACTTTGCCTCTGTCAGAACTCCTCAACAAAATGGTGTTGCTGAGAGAAGAAATCGTACACTCATAGAAGCTGCAAGAACCATGTTATGCCATGGTCAAATGAAAATTTATTTTTGGGCAGAGGCAGTTAACACTGCCTGTTATACCCAAAATAGATCTATTTTGGTCAAAAGGCATGGCAAAACTGCATATGAGCTGTATCACAAGAAGGTTCCAACCATCCATTACTTCCTGACCTTTGGAAGTAAATGCTATATTCTCAATCAAAGAGATCAATTAGCAAAGATGGAACCTAAATCTGATTAAGGAATTTTTGTTGGCTATTCATCTATCTCAAAGGCCTACAGAGTCTACAACAACAAAAGGAATAAAATTGAAGAAACCATCAATGTCACCTTTGATGCTTCCTCTGCTAATGATGAACATGTTTCTCAGTCTGATGTTCATTTATTGGAAGATTTATCTATTGTGGGATCTGAATCTCAAATCCCAGTTGTTGCTAACCAACAACAGGACTCTGAAAGTGATAATGAAGATGCTCAACCTGCTCATTCAATGACAGTACCTTCATCAACAGAAGATGAATCTGTGTCCAGAGATTCAAATTCTTCTGATACATGTGTTCAGTCTGGTAGTTTTCAGTCTGTGAACTCTACAGACTCAGACTTGCCCTGTGTAGAAGATGATGCAGAACTCAGTCCTGCTATTCTTCCACCAAATGAGAATGATTTACCATTCAATGATGAATCATTTCTAAGAGTCAAAGAACACAAGTATCATCCAATTATAGAAATAATTGGAGATTATGTTTCTGGTGTACAAACAAGAGCTCAAGTATCAAGCTCACCTACTGCAAAATTCTGTTACTTCACAAACTTTCTGTCAATCATTGAACCAAAAAAAAGCTGAAGAAGCCTTGAAAGATGATGATTGGGTTGAAGCAATGCAGGAAGAGTTAACAGAATTTGACAGAAATAATGTTTGGACCCTAGTTCCTGCTCCAAAAGGAAAAACCATTATTGGAACTAAATGGGTTTACAGAAACAAGATGGACAAGGATGGAGTGATAATAAGGAACAAAGCAAGGCTAGTTGCTCAAGGCTACAAGCAGGAAGAAGGCATTGATTATGATGAAACCTTTGCCCCTGTAGCCAGAATTGAAGCAATACGGTTATTCTTGGCACATGCTGCATTCAAGGACTTCAAAGTCTATCAAATGGATGTCAAGAGTGCATTTCTGAATGGCAACTTATAAGAGGAAGTCTATGTGAAACAACCTCCAGGTTTTGTAAGTTTCACTTTTCCTAATCATGTCTATAAATTGCAGAAAGCACTATATGGACTAAAACAAGCTCCAAGAGCTTGGTATGACACCTTATCATCCTATCTTCTTAGTAATGACTTTACTAGAGGATCAATTGATAAAACTTTGTTCTTCAAAAGGAACAAGGCAGATGTCATACTAGTCCAAATCTATGTTGATGATATTATATTTGGGTCTACTGATGAAAAATTGTGTAAATGGTTTTCAAACTTAATGTCAAAACAGTATCAAATGAGTATGATGGGTGAATTAACATACTTTCTTGGTCTACAAGTACATCAGAAACCTGATGGTATCTTCATCAATCAAGGTAAATATGTCAATGACCTACTTACTAAATATTATTTAAAGGACTGTTCAATTATGAAAACACCAATGAGCACTGCAGATAAGTTGGATAAAGATCAGTCTGGCAAGTCAGTCTGTTAAACCACTTATAGAGGTATGATAGGATCTCTTCTATACCTCACTGCAAGTAGACCAGATATCATGTTCTCAACATATTTGTGTGCTAGATATCAATCTGAACCTAAAGAATCGCATCTAAAAGCTGTATAAAGGATTTTTAGGTACCTAAAAGGTACTCCTAACCTGGGCTTTGGTATCCCAAAGACTCTGGTTTTGATCTAATTGGATATACAGATGCAGATTATGCAGGTTGTAAATTAGACAGGAAAAGCACTTCTGGTGGATGTCAACTGCTAGGTGGCAAACTAGTCAGTTGGTCAAGCAAGAAACAGAATTCTGTTGCTACATCCACTGCAGAAGCAGAATATGTGGCTGCTGGTAGTTGCTGTGCTCAATTGCTATGGATGCAACATCAACTAGCAGACTATGATTTGGTGTTTACGAAAACTCCAATCATGTGTGATAACCAAAGTGTCATTGCCATCACTGAGAATCCTGTGTTTCACTCCAGGACAAAGCATATTGAGATCAGACATCACTTTATCAGAGATTGTGCTGAGAAAGGTAAAGTGACTCTCAAAAATGTGCCAACAAATGACCAATTAGCAGATATCTTTACTAAACCTTTAAATGAAGATAGATTTTTGTATCTGCTTGGTCAACTAGGAATGCTCAACCCCTATTAAAACCTTGAATCTGTATGATTCAATTCTCAGTCTGTGTCTGCTTTTCAATCTGTATAACTGTATTCTCAGCTACACACAATCAAAAAGCACAGACTAAGAGATGTTTTTGTACATACTTTCTAAGAAAATACCAAAAAGATTTTATAACTTATGTTATTTTCTCTCAGTCTGACTGATAATATGTTTCAGTCTGTGTAACTTCTTCCAGATTAGCTACACAGACTAACCATATTCATTCAGACTAGACCCTCTATTTTTGTGCTTTATTAATTCATAAGGTTAGTATTTTAGTACTGTTAGTGTTAATACTGCCAGTTACTTTTTGTACTGCTGGTTAATACTGATAAGACTTTTTAATACTGCCCTCATGAATTCATTTTTTAGCACTGTTAGTATTAATACTGCTAGTTACTTTTACTACTGCTAGGTTAATACTGATGTTTTTTTTTGCTGGTAAAGATTGGTATAATTAACACTGTTAATGTAGCAAGTTACTACTGTTAGTTAATTTTAAAACTGCTCTCGCAAGTTACTACTGTTAGTTAATTTTAGTACTGCTCTCGCAAGTTACTACTGTTAGTTAATTTTAGTACTGCTTTCGCAAGTTACCACTGTTAGTTAATTTTAGTACTGCTTTCACAAGTTAGTACTGTTAGCTATATCAATCTGTTACCACTGCCGGCACAACCTTCTTTTAATTTGTTTATTTTTTTTAATAAAAATAAATAAACAACAATATCTTTGCATTTAATGCTAATACCACTTTTATGGTAATAATCATTAAAAGTTTTGGCGCTTGTTGTCTATTTATCTGCTCAATACAAAAAGTGCACGTGCTTCAGCGTTACTGTTGCAGAGAAAGGGATAAACCGTCAAGTGGGTCCCATTTAACGGAAATTTAATTTCTTCAAATACCCACTTCTGTTTTCCCCTTTCTTCTTCACCTGTCTTGCACATCCAAAATTACACAGAGTTTGTAAGCCCTAATCTAAATCGCTCAACCATTTTCGAAATCAATCTCAAAAATTATTCATTTAAAATGGCTGATCAATGGGCTTACACGGCACCTGCCAACATCGCTGCGGCTAAACCCTTCAAACAGGGTAAACAGGTAAAACTCTGTATAAATAACCAAGTTGCTACCGTTTCCATTCCTGACTCTAAAAAGAATAAAGGGTTTGAGGAATTAACTGCTTTTATGTCTGCTCATCCATTAAGGGGAGCATTCTTTAACTCAGTCCCTCAAATATACCCACATTTTTTAATGGAATGGTGGTATACTTGCTCCTCAAACAGTACCAATACTGTAATTACTGGTACTATTGATCACGGTAAACGAGCAGTTACCATTGATCAGGAGCTAATTAGGAATGTCTTAGACTTGCCTTTGGGAAATAATTTTGAACCCATTCCAACCAAAGAAGCAGCAAGGGCTTCTCTTACTTTGGTTGGGTATACCAAAGAAAAAGGCACCATCTTGATGTCAGGATTCACCCCTAGATGGAAATTTTTAATCTCTGGCATCATTAGAAGTCTAGGAGGAAAATCTGGTAGCACAGGGGAGTTAAATGAGTTTGAAACTCAACTGTTGAGCTCATTCATCACAGGTTTAAACATCAACTTTGCAGAGTTGTATTTTAAAGAAATTTTAAAACTAGTGAATGAGTCACAGAGAATTTTTAATGTACCTTTTATAAGGTTACTCTCCCTGTGCATTCAATCCAGATTAACTGGGTCTGTGTATATGTCCTTTAATAACAAAACTGCAGATATACCCGTACCTGTGCTCACATATAAAGTGTTCAACCATCCGGTTCCACTTTCTGGAGCACCTATCACTGCTGCTATGCAGCAATGGATTGATCACCCATATGTTGCTTCTGCATCTATGGAGGGTGATAGTTCATGTGATAGTGAGGGTACTGAGACCCAGGCTGTTGAAGATCGTGTGGCTGAAGCAGAGCACACAGACTCCAGGGATACAGACTCAACTCAGTCTGTGCACTTGGAGTCAGACTCAAACATTCCTGAGTCTGTTCCATCTTCAACAGAAGATGCAGGTAGTACTTCTTCTTCATCTGAGGACATGGATATAGATCAACCTTCTTATCCTAGCCCATCCTCACCCACAAAAGAGAGTCACAAACAAACCAACCCAGATGAGTCACCACTCACTCTGGAGGAATCACCAGACTCAACCCCAAAAAGTATAGCACAAGTGGAATCATCATCCATGGAATTAGATGTCAATAGAACACCTTCCAGTGCTGTAGTCCATTCCACTGCAGCTCTGCTAGAGTCTGTGGTGCCAATGACTACCCAACTGACCCAACCTACACCTAGTTTAGTCAGCTTGGATACCCACATTACTACTACTACACTGACCCCTGTGGTATGCATTAAAGAAGATGCTCCAATCCTAAGTACTACCACCCCCCTCTTTACCCCACTCACAATGGCTGAGCCCATAATGACCACTAGTCCTGTACTAGTTCACATTCCAGTGAGTCCTTTCTTACACCCCTCTGCACAGATCGCCAATGCCCCAGTCATGTCACAGACTGAGGTACAGATCTCATCTTCTTTGCCTGATGAATTACCATCTTATCACCAGATGGTTAGTGAAGGCATACCAACTTCCACATCAGTTGCCAGTGATACTGTTCCATTACACCAGGGACTGTTTGATGCAACAGGTGCAACACAATCATTTCCCAGTGATATCCTATCCTATCACCGGATTAGATCTGAGGGAACAACTACACCATTCAATGCCTATGATCGCTTTTCCATGCACAGGACACAGAGTGAGGCAAAGAGTGCAACCCCAAAAGATTCCAGTGATCTTGCTCAGTCTCAACATGAGTCAAGTGAGGAACACATACCATCACCCAATTCTAACCCTTCCACCCAGACCCAGTATGTGCCTTCTAGTACACTTAATGCTGTGCTTTCTGCCATCAACAGGTTGTCTGAATGGGAACAGACTGAGTTCAATAATAATAAGAAAGAGCTAGAGAAGATGAAACATCTAGTCTCTACTATGGTGGATAAAGTGGATATGCTGGAGGAAAAGGTATCCAATAGGTTAGAAGAAAATGCAGACCACCCTCTCAAACTTAGTAGATGATGTCAAAAAGGGGGAGAAGATGAAGTATGGGTCTGCAGAAGCTAAAACCTCAAAAGATAAAGATTTAAATAATAAATCCTTAGATTTAGGGGGAGATAGCAGTGAGGGAGATGATGGAGATAATGGACCCGAAGGTGCTAGGGTGAAGTCTCAGACTGAAGCTTAGTCTGTGCCACAGACTGAAAATATGAGTGCATAGACTGAGGGGAAGCAAGAAGGATTGCAGGCAGGTGAACATACTGAGATGGTTGCACAGACTCAGGGGGAGTCATCCATTGTCTTACACATAGACCCAATTACAACTATCTCAGCCCAAGGTCAGATGGAGTTGAAGAGACCAAGGGAAGAAGATGAAGATGTTCAACCACTGCAGATCAAAAGAGCCAGAAAGACAAAAAGAATGGCCAGGAGGATTCCTGAAAGGGATATCTTTGATTCCCAACCAAAGATGAAGGGGATCAAGACCTGGGATCAGTTTGTGAAGTTGGCTGAAGAACAGGACACTGATGGTGAAGATGATGATGCCATTAATCCTGATTGTAGTTCTGAGTCTGAGGTATTTAGAAGATCAGATGATGATTGACAGTCCCGATTTCCTTCTATTCAAATATAACTTAAACAAGCTTTGAATTATTACTGAGAAGTTGCGGAATAACACTCAATAATATTAGAAAGATCAAAGATAAATATTTAGAACAATAAATAACGAAACACAAATATTAAATCAAAGCCTCAATCTTAATAATATGAATAAGATGAATACACTTTTGTATTAGGGTTTACACCTTGAAGCTGCGCTATTCTATTCACTCATTCGTTTATCTAGGTTCTAAGGATCTCTATTTATAACACATAGAGTCCTGTACAATCTCCTATTATTATGGAATTAAATAACTTCCATAACAAACTCATTCTTATCACAAAGTCATAAACAGTGTTAACTACCACATTCAAACATTCAGTGGAAACAAACTTCCATCAGTGGTAACTGCTTCATTTGTGAAAGTCCAAGTATAACCAACTAACAGTGTTAACCACTTATATACACTAACAGTCTTAATTACATAAACAGTGGAAACTACTTACAAAATCAACTAACAGTTGTAATCTTCGTAGCAGTGGTAATTCTTCACTATCAGTGGTAATCTTTTGATCTCTTCAGACTTAACAGTGGTAATCCAAACCCAAATCAGTTTATCCCAACAATCTCCCCCTAAACTTAATCTTTCATCTACAGCATTAAGTTTCCTCAAATTCTCCATTTTAGCTTCTTTGAAGATGCTTTCAAAACCAATTCTTAGATTTCTTCCCCAACTGTTCTTTTCTGTGAATCTGGTTCAAAATCATGTATACTAATCTCTGAGCAACCTCATTACATACAGAAGAATGTAATTTGGCTAACTTCAGGCTCCTTAATAAACTCAGATTCATGTCATATTCTCTATCTGTGAGAATGTGTAAGATCTCACCATCTTCTAAGATAACCTGATGTACTCCAAGCACCTCAAAATAGATCCACATCTTGACCACCTTGAATGTACCAAATCGAAAAGGAAACTTTTCTGGCTCATACATCATTTGAATCCAGTCCCATGTGACTTTCTCAATGATATTATCAATTCTTTGTCCATCCAATTTCATCTTCCCAATCTCATACATTTTATTCAGATCAGCTCTACTCATCTTTCTTAAAATATCCTTAAATGACTTCCAGAAGGATTCACTTCCATCAACTCTAACAATTCTTATTTTCTCCTCCTTCTTAGGTATAAGCAATTTGACTACCATCCAGTCAACAATCTCAGGCAAATCCTGATTTATTGGCTCTGCTTCAACTGGATGTATAATCATCAACTCATTCAACTGCCCTTCATCTTTTTCCAAGTCATTAACTACCTCTTCTTTCTTTTTCTTTTCTTCCTTTTCTTTTCTCTGACTCTCTTGAAACGGCACAAATATATCTCTTTCATAAGCCCTGGCCATCTCTTGATATGTCATTTTCTTTAATACCTCAGCAGGAATTGTGCACTTCAACTTGTTATATAAGTCTCTTCTTTTCTGTGCAATGGTCATTGGCTTATTTGCTTTCTTGATTCTTGCTTGTTCAGTTTTCTTCCTCTTCAGCTGATCTACCAAGTATTCCACAGATTCCTCTGTCTCTTTTCTGAGCATCCACTCATCGAATTGGTTAACCTCTTCCTTGGTCATCATTACGAATTTACCAGGTTCAACCTCAACTCTTATCAAATCCTCACCCATCTCTGCATTTAATTCAGCTTGTAGCCTTTGTGCATATTCTTCATCATTAGCAGTAGCAGCAGCAGGCACTTGCTTTGATTTCTTTTGTTTAGGCTCCTCAACTAATTTTCCTTTCCCTTTGTCTGTTGGATCAATATTGGGTAAGTCTGCCTTTTGGAATGTAGGTGCTGCAGCAGATTCTCTGATTGTGAAACCAGGCAAGGATGGTTCACTTATTTTCCTGCTAAACTTCTGAGCAGATCTGTCTGCAGCAACCTCTTTAGTCTTTTTGGTTTCAGGACTCTCCACCTTTTCTTCTTCATTTTCTGCCACCCTTATCTCTTCTGTTTCATCATCGAAGTTTACTCCAGCAGGTTGTTCACTTAAGTTTGCACTGGCAGTCTTGGATGCCTGCTCTCGTATTTCCTCAACTTCTTCATCATTCTCCATCATTATCTCCTCATCCACCTCCTCAGACCTATCATCTCCACCTTGTTCATTCTCCCCCTTTTTGAATGCATCTTCGGAAGGTTCAGGGGAAGAGAGAACAACTCTGGCTTGTTGCACAGGGATAGATCGTTTGTATTGATCATCAATGATATAGTACTTCTTACCCTGCTTCAAGCACTTCAGCACCACTGTTTTCAAGGCATCTATCTCAGCTTGTTGGTTCTTGATGATCCTTTTCTGCCTCACCACCTCAGCCCACATATACTCCAGCATATCCGTCAATTTCTCATAGTTCATGCTAGCCTCATCACCTTTGGGATGTGACTCCTTTGGTGAATCATTGACAGAATTTCCATCTGATTCATGCCTAGCATGAGCATCAGATAGCCCTCTGTTTTTGGTACTGGGTCCACCAAAATCACCTTTTTGCAAAGGATCATGTTCTGGTGTTGCCTCTGTTTGGGTCTTATTGATGTTACTTCTGTCCTGCTCTGCTATTTGTCCAGAAGCAGTAGAAGCAGCCCTCCCAGAATGGTCATCCCACTCCTTATCGACCACATGCTGTGTTGATTCATTTGACTGAGACACCTGAGCAGCAAGAGCCTCCGATGCCTGTGTTTTAGCCCTTTTGGCTTTAGTAGTGGTTGGTTTGTGGGTCCCTTGTTGTCTTTTGGTACCCCCAACTGCTGTGGGTTGAGAGATGATGGGTGTGTCATCCCTCTCAGCAGATGGTTCAGCAGCAGTGGGTGTAGCTACAGCTGTGGTGGAGGGTGCATGAAGCATTGTGGGAAACAATGCTGTAACCCTCCCAGAAAATTTGGAGTCTCTCTTCATATTTGAAAAAACTTTAGGTTTGTGAGAGAGAACACCAATTACAGTATCCAGGTCTGGCAGGTTTTGGATTTGAGCATTTAAAATTAACTGCACAAACCTAGGATACATCAGAAATTTTAATTTTGGTTGCTCAATGTTTCTGAGCATACCAGAAAATATCAGATTTGAAAAATTAAACCTTTGTCCAGTGGCAAGACACACAGTTGCATATGCAATGTTGCTGCCAAACTGTTCAAAGGCTGATCTTTTGGATGAGAGACAGTGTAAAAGAGTATGTATTAAAAACCTCCATTGATAGGAGAAAAGAGTCTTTTGAAACGTAAAAGTATCTAAAGGACCTTCATAACCCATCAATCGAAAATTTTCATACAATGTTTGAGTAGATAAAGAAGTAATACCTGTCTCATCATCGAGTTGTAAAGAAGCACGAACAGAGGCTTCAGTGATAACTACCCTGGTGTTGGCCACCATAGAGACTATGCTTTTAGTCCCCTGTTCGTCTTCGATGGTTGCATTTACCCAGAAGTCATTAATGTGATCTTTGGAGACTCTGGGTGATACTGTAAGAGCATGATAGATGTGAGAGGCACGAAGGAAATCAATAATTTGGATGAAGTCCTGTGCCTCTTTGGGTTTCATCAGATAGGCGATCATGTTATGATTCTGCCCTATTGCAAGTGTTGTGGAAGAGGAAGTGGAAGCCATTGATGTACAATCAAGTGGAATTTGAGGTTCAGATGGTGATTGAATGCTTAATCGCAAGAGTGTAGGTAGGAATTGAGAGCGTATTGAAAAACGACAAGTGTTTGGGTTTATATACTGTTCAATTTAGGTCAGTGGAAAAATCCTCAATTTTAACGCTAACAGTGTTAACAAGTGAAGTATGACAAACAGTGGTAACGGAGAAATTGCACTAACAGTGATAACTGTCCAAACACGGTTTTCTTACGCTTGCCTATCTTATACTTAATAGCGCTAGCAGTGTGAACTTGTATAAGCAGTACTAACCGACCAAGGCAGTCACAACTTAATACAGGCAGTACTAAGAATCTAGCATTATTGAGTAAAGAAAGCAGTGGTAACTCGGTTTTTTTTTTTTTTTTTTTTTTTTTTTTTTTTCTTTCTTTTAAAATTCGCCAAGCAGTGGAAATTATACCTGCACAGTGTTAAGTAGAGCAAACATACAAATACATAGTACTAAGTTACCAAAGGCAGTGGTAACTTGTTTCAATGTTAACACTGTCAGTGTTAACCATAACTAACAGTACTAACCATACTTGGCAGTGTTAAAATACGCCAGCAGTGTTAACACGAACAGTGGTAATTAAAATATCAGTATCAATCCCAAGTTTAAGCACTTAAAAATTTAAGACAGATTCATCAATCCAATGCTGGTAATCAAAAATGTAAATCTGCCCACATCAAATGCTTTGGTAAACAGATCTGCATATTGATTATCAGTATGAACTTTAAAAATTTGTATAAGCCTTTTCTCATTACAATCTCTAATAAAATGATATCGTATTTCTATGTGCTTAGTTTTTGAATGTTTAACAGGATTGTTTATGATACTGATAGCAGAGTTATTGTCAATAAATATAGGAGTTTGAAGAAAACTCAAACCATAGTCTAACATCTGATTCTGAATCCATAGCACTTGAGCACAGCAGCTAGCAGCAGCAACATACTCAGCCTCTGTGGTTGATGTAGACACAGTGGATTGCTTCTTGCATTGCCAGGAGACTAACCTTTCTCCTAAAAATTGACAACCTCCTGAAGTAGATTTCCTATCCAAATTTGCACCTCCATAGTCACTATATGTGTAAGCCAGCAGATCAAAAGAACTGTTCTTTGGGTACCAAAGGCCTAGTTTTGATTGTCCTTTTAAATACCTAAAGATTCTTTTCACTGCATGCAGATGTGACATCTTCGGATTGGATTGGAATCTTGCACACACACACACTGCAAACATGATGTCTGGTCTGGATGATGTCAGATACATGAGGGAGCCAATCATTGATCTATAAAGATGAACATCAACATCCTCCCCCTCAAAATCTGCATGTAATGATTTGTGTGTCTCCACAGGTGTGCTTGCAACCTTTGCATCTTTGTAGCCAAATCTCTCCAAAATGTCATTCACATATTTGCTTTGATGAATAAAAATCCCATCCTTCTGCTGTTTGACTTGTAATCCCAGAAAGAAAGTTAGTTCTCCCATTGAACTCATCTTGAATTTATCATGCATCAAAACTTCAAATTCCTTGCAAAGACTGTCCCTTGTAGAACCAAAAATAATATCATCTACATAGATTTGCACTAGTAGGATATCATTTTTAATTCTTTTGGTGAACAAGGTCTTGTCTATTGCGCCCCTTGTGAATTCATTTTTCAGTAGATATTCTGATAAAGTGTCGTACCAGGCTCTTGGTGCTTGATGTAAGCCATAAAGAGCTTTATCCAGTCTGAGCACTTTATCAGGATACTTTGAATCCTCAAAGCCTGGAGGCTGGCATACGTAAACTTCCTCTTGAATAGTGCCATATAGAAAGGCACTTTTCACATCCATTTGATAGACCTTGAACCCTTTGAAAGAGGCATATGCCAGGAACAGTCTGATAGCTTCAATCCTAGCCACAGGAGCAAACACCTCATCATAGTCAATCCCTTCTTCCTGTGAATACCCCTGGGCTACTAATCTAGCCTTGTTCCTGATCACTATTCCCCTTTCATCTTTCTTGTTCCTGAACACCCATTTTGTGCCAATTGCTCTTTTGCCTTTGGGTAGATCCATCAAGGTCCATACTTCCTGTACTTTGAATTGAAGCAGCTCCTCTTGCATAGCTTCAATCCAGCTTGGATCCTTTAGAGCCTCTGTTACCTTCTTTGGCTCCATCTGAGATATAAAACAGGCATATAAAGAAGTGTGGAGTCCTTCTTCTGATATTCTGAGTTGCTGCCTTGTTTGTACAGGTGTGCTAATATCACCAATCACATTTTCTAGAGGATGGTCTCTATGAACATGATAGTGTGATGTTGGTGATACTGACATTTCAGATTCCAAGTTTGTTATATTCACATCCAGATCTTGTTGTTGTGTATCTGATGTGATACTTTCCCTAATCTGCTTTGAGGGAGTGAAAATGTTATCCATGATTCTCTGTTCTACAGCTGATAGATCAGTTGAATCTGCAGCTGTCTTATCCACATTTTCACTCTCACTTTCTTCTCCATCTTCTTCTAAAGCTGGCATATTAGGATCATCAGGCAAGTCTGGTGATGTTTCTGAACTCTGTGTGGACTGCTGTGAAGTGGAGTCAAATACTGCTGGTGGATCAGGTGACCAAACAGGAAATACAATATATTCCTGTGGTTTGTTTTGCTGTGCAGTTGGTATATCTGTTGATGAAGTACTTGTACCTGCATGTATACCTGCACTTGATTGCACATTTGTATATCTGAAAGCATGGGTTAGTGCATCAATATCAAACAAAGTTTTTGGTCCTTTTCCTACAGTATTTTCAGTATATTCATTAAATGTGACATCCATTGACTCCTCTATGATTCTGGTCTTTTGGTTGAAGACTCTATAAGCCTTACTTTGAATAGAGTAACCAACAAAGAGACCTTCATCAGCCTTACTTTCAAACTTTCCTAAATGACTTTTGGTATTTAAGATGGTACAAGGACACCCAAATGGTTTTAAGAAACTAACCAATGGTTTTCTCTTAAAAAACAGTTCATATGGTGTCTTGTTGTGAGGCTTGACAACTAATACCCTGTTTTGGACATAACAAGCAGTGCTAACTGCTTCTGCCCAAAAAGACATAGGTAATTTAGACTCAGCTAACATAGTTCTTGCAGCCTCAATTAGTGTCCTATTTCTCCTCTCAGCTACCCCATTTTGTTGTGGAGTCCTAGGTGCACTAAATTCTCTCTTAATACCTTTGTTTTCACAGAATTTATTCATCTCATAATTTTTAAATTCTGTACCATTATCACTCCTAATGATTTTTACTTTGAGATTCATTTGGTTTTCAATCTTAGTTATAAATGATCTAAGTGTTTCACCTGTTTCATCTTTTGTCCTAAGGAAGAATACCCAGCTAAATCTAGTAAAATCATCAATTACTACCAAACAGTATAATTTCTTCCCTATACTGCTTATGTGTGTTGGTCCAAATAAGTCCATATGTAGTAAGTGTAATGGTGAAAAGTTTGTGTTCACAATTTTGGACTTAAAAGAAGACTTGTGTTGCTTGCCTTTTTGGCAGGCAACACAATGATCATCACATGAATATACCTTTTCAGGTAAACCTCTAACAAGTTTGTTTTTGACAAGCTTATTAATGGTCTTATAATTCATGTGACACATCCTTCTATGCCATAGTTCAGATTCATTTATAGTTGCTTTGCTTATAAGACAGTTTAGTTCAGGTTGAGGTTCCATATTTGCCAAGTCACACTTATATACATTATGCTTTCTAGGAATTCTCATTAAAATCATATTTTCAGGTATTTTAAATTCCTTGGAAAGTATAAGGCATTCAGTGTCAGTAAAATGAACTGGGTTCTTTTTATCTGTGATTTGACTCACACTTAGCAAATTGTACCTCAGTTGTTCAACAAAATACACATCCTCAAAACTTATCTTATTGCTGTGCACTGTTCCTTTGCCTGTGATTTTTCCTCCTTTGGGATTGCTTCCAAAAGCTACATATCCTCCATTAAATGATTTGAAGTCCTGCAGCATTTTCCTATCCCCTGTCATGTGCCTAGAGCAGCCACTATCCATGTGCCATAAGTTTGCTGGCTTGCCTTGCACATCAAATTGAAACTATAATTAGTTTCTCTTGGGAACCCAAACCAATTTGGCTTTGGGTTTCCCATGTGCATTCACAAAGTCAACTTTCTTGAAGATTATTGATTGTGATGCACAGTTGGTATTTGGACCTTTTGATTTATCAGTTTTAATTGGTGTCCAAATCCAACTTATTTTAGGCTTAACAGTGGAAATTGATCTAACAGGGTTAACTGTTTTATCAATCTTACTAACAGTGTTAATATTGTTAACACTGACAGTTTTAGTTTTTACCACTGTTTTTGCCTTGTTACTATCGGCTAATTTTCTAGTTAATACTGATGCAGTAGAAATAGCTGTAGCAGTCAACTTATTAGCCTTGACAATTTTCTTCTTGGCAGTAGTAATGCGATCAATTTTTGATTTAAAATTTTGCTTATTGATCATATCAGTTCCTGTCCATGGTTGTTTTCTAATCCTTTGAAGATTCTTAGGATTATAATAACAATCATGTTGAAGATGATTGTTTCTGCCACATGTAAAGCAAGATTTCTCCTTTACCACTGTAAAATTCTTTCCCAACTTTTGTGAAACCATTTGGTTCCAGTTTCTTTGATTTCCTCTGGGTTTTAATTTGTGAGAAAGTGGTAATTGAGAAATTTTGGTTTTACATTTACAGTCAGCACAGTCAATATTTATAGATTTTACATTATTAGATTTATTAACTGTTTTAACTGAATTACTAATGTATCCTAGACCAGCTCTAGATTTATTAGCAGTGGCTTTCATGTTTTCCAAATTATTCTTTTTCTTTTCGTGAAACATTTTCTTACCCTCTTCTAGTTTATCACTGTTGAGTTCTAAAACTAGACCAGTATCTGATTTCTTGATATTCTCACATGATTTTTCAGAATTTAAGCTATCAGTTGTTTCAGAATTAGAATTGTTATTATTTTCAGATGAATAATCCAGTTCATCTTCTTCACTCCATTCTCTAATTTCAACCTTATCAAAGTCAATTTTATTATCCAAGTTAATAACTGGATCAACCTTTGTAACATCAACTGTTATTCCTGCCTTTAACTTATTTAAATTTAAATCAGTTTTAGGAGGAAAATAGTTGTTATTATAAGGTGGGGAAACAGAATTATATCCTAACCCAGTTTTTATCTTGTCATGAATTTGAGATTTGTTGTAGGATCGCAATAAAGACTGATCTTAAACAATGAATCAATAAACAATAACTAATGCGCGGAATTCAATAGCTATCGATTGTACGTTCAACAACAAAATCACAAACACATATATTGAATTAATCATATAAAGCAATGTGAATTACAATGACAGGAACACTGAGAATGACAAAAGCTACCAAGAAAATTCGCCTATATCAAAATGCAGAGTGTCAAAAAAAGCCCATGAAACTGAAACCCTAAACAAGTATTTATATGTAACTAATCTGGACTAAAGGGCGATATTGGTGATATCGCCTGTGCGATATTAGTGATATCGCCTAAGCGATATTAACAATATCGCCTAATACAAAATTAATCTAATTAATTACAACTCGAAACTTAGACCAAGTGACAGACACTCTAAATGTATCAACAAACTCCCCCGTGTCTTCAGCTTGGTCTTCAAAAAGTCTTCAGTCTAAACCCATCCAGTAGGAAATTTGCCACCCGCATGAATTCCATGGGTTACATAGATATCTACAATTTTCTGGAATTGTTGAGCAAGCTTTTCATTTGTTGGATTACCTCGGTAATATCTTATTCTATTATCAAACAACTTCCTCATATCCTCCTTTGATAAATTTATCAAGCTCATAGGATCAAAAATCCGATATTGTGCTTTCTTCAACCCATAGAGAGAAGTCTTCTCAGGTTCAACATTCTCTGGCACAAAAACCAATACAGCTTCTCCAGTCTGGCTATCAAATTCCCAGTAGTGAAATCTTCTAAGAAAGTTCAGGGGAACAGTTTCCAAAATAATCCTCTTCACACAATCAGCCGGAGGATAGCGCATTCTGATTAATGGCTGATTTGTAGCAGGATCTAGCCGTTTCTTGTAGATAATTCTTTTTCCCAATGTCGGCTTAATAAAACTGTACCTCTTTGTACGAATTTCTCTTTGAAGAGTAGTCTGAATGAAGTCTGCACGGGTATTTCTCTCAGGATTTATCAGTTGTAACTGAGCAAGCCTATTTAATTCTCCTTTAGGCAACGTGCTCAGTTTATTGAATGAAAGTTTGAAGTATTGAACTCCATCGGTTCTTTTGATCATAAACCTTGCATTCACAACTTTCCAGCTTTTGATCAATCCTTTGTAATCTCCCTTGACCTTGTAAGATTTGCAAGTAACAAGCACAATCTTTTCTTTACCTTGAGGCCACCAGGATGCCAGACGAGCCGCTCTTTCTTCCACGGTTTCCGGAACCTTAGGAGATTCAGGCATTTCAGCTTGAGGTTCGGTTGAGTCATCAGGTGATTCATCTTCTTCTTCTTCAGATGAATCTGACTCAATAATAGGAGCACCATAATAAAATTCGTCCTCATCAAATGTTTCATCTTCAGCTTCGAGGTCAGAATCTTCATCCGGTGTATCCTCTCTCACATTATTAGATCTGTTAACCATTCTCGCCAGATATGTCAAATCAGCACACGAATAGTCAACGCACAGTGGTCTTGGTTGTCCAGGTATTTCCTCAAACGAGAAGTAATCCAAACGAGCACTTTCATTGCCTGGTTCAACGTTTACATTTTCATTTTCAGTTTCAGGGGGAGTTACATTTGGTCTTTCACTATTATCTATCTCCCCCGAAACGACCAACTGGGACTCCAAAGCTACAACCCTAGACCTAAGCTCCTCATTCTCTTTTTCCACAGCTTCAACTCGAGTAGCTTGAACTTGGATGACCGCAGCTTGAGCATCCAGGGTGTGTTGCATCGAATCTAGCCTCTTTATTAGTTCCTGGATAACCGAGGGATGTGATTGAACAGGAATGTCGACCTGCGGTGTATCCAGAGGCGTGGCCGAAGTTGAAACTAAACGAGCTGCCTTTGATTTCTTCGGTGGTGGAGGCACATACTCATCATCTGAGGATTCCCGTACCCGCTTATCCTTTTGCGGTACGTGCTGCTTGCCGGCAGCAATCCTCCTCTGAATCCTCAAGTAACGCTGAGGATTGATACGCCTCATGAGTTCGATCTCTCGACGATCCGGAACCAGCCCTTCAGATTCCGTATCAGTGTCACCTCCGGCTGGCCCCGAGGAGTCGGAATCAGTGGATCCCTCAGAGGTATCATGGTGAACATGCAAAGTATGCAAGTCACCCTGAGAGGAAACACTCAAAAATATATCCGCCAAGGGATCTTCCGTAGCTTGTACAGGAATGTCAGCAAGGTTTGCTTCAAAAATAGGAGGAGGATCCAGATAACCCTCATTTGCCGGCGGCTGGTAGTTCGGGTCAATGATATGACCGAAGAGAGGAGTATCTGGGGGAATCGGAACCCCCTTGCCATTTGAGCTCATTACCCCAAAAATCCGATTGGACATTGGGGTTTGGCGGTAAACACGGGTGGCATCAGTCGCCAGATCCGGTAGCTCCCTATTAATCAAAAGCTGAATAAAGCGGGGATACATGAACCATCTGTTATCCCCTAGTTGAGCGTTGTCGACCATAGCCTTGAAGATATAACCAGAGTAGTTATAGGGCTTATTGTAGAGAGAGCCAACATTGCTGAAACCGTCCGATGACTGGTACCATCGTACCCAGCTTTACGGTTGGAGAGGCACAAGATGAAAATGTGCATAAGCCACCTCCAAACCCGAGTCAAGTTGCCCTTCCGGTACTGATCCGAATGCGTACCAGAATATCCCATTCGGTTCATTGCTCCAACAATGAATTCGTTGGAGAAGAGGATCGGCATATCAGAATTGTCCTCGAACCGAAGAACATCTCTTATCAGCTGTTCAGAGATAATAATTTCATGTCCGTGCACTGTTGAGATAAGACGTGTGTGCTCAAGTGCAGAGTTAACGGACGCGTTCCTCCAAAACTGCCCGACATGATCTCTGTATATGGTGTCGGAGGCAGTAATCGCTGTGAAAATTCGCGAACGGCGCAGGAAGGCAATCAGAGGCCTAAAGGGCTCAGAAGAGTCCTTAGTATCATCCAAGAAAGCAGTGATATTGTGACGGGTGTCACACTTGGAATCGAATAGCGCGAAATCTTCCATTTCTGCAGAATATCAATACACGACACAAAGCTCGAAAGCAGTTAGTGAAATATATTGCAACAGGCCAAGAAGAAGTTAGACAATGTAAACTGGGCCTGTTTGTCACTGGTTTGGGCCTGGCCCAATTGACTGATTTCTAATTTAGGCGATATTGAAGATAATGTCGCTTAAATTGAAATTTTAATTTAGGCGATATTACATCAATATCGCTAATGATATCGCATATGATATCGCCCTTTTTGAAATTAGCGATATAGGAAATTAATCCAATTAATGCGATAGTGGTAATATCGCACATGCCAATGTCGCTAAACAAACGGCTCAAAAAACCTTTTAATCGAAAAACCAACCAAATGTATGATCTAAAGCCTAAAACTGATGTCACAAACAATGGGCAACGTTCAGAGCATTATTACACTAGATTTGATCATGTTTTAAGCAGTTTTTATCACAAAACCCTAGGTTTTCCTATTTCGAATTAAAAATTATCCAAACACTCATAAAAAGCAAGTTATAAAGCAAGAGAAGCATACCTAATGATGAAATAAACACTGGCGCACACTAGGGAGTGGTTGGATTGAAGTGAGGGTCGAAAAATAGGAAGAAAATGGTTCGAACAGGCGATATCGCAAAATCGCACTCCAATATCGCTATCAATATCGCTTGAATGTTTTGAAAACGTACCAAATTAGAGCTCAAATTCTTCTATTTATAGTTGTCCTTGTATGCGATATTGGCAGCGACATTGACAATGTCGCCTTGATTTCAAAATTAAACAGTTAATTGTGACATAATTCTAAAAAATTAAAATAAAATATAATTAAAACATAAATAAATAAACTAATTCAATAACAATTAACTTTGGGGACGAAATAAATTGAATACAATAACTCAGAAATAAAATATTTTTGTAATTTTCTTTATAAGACAGAATTAAAATACTGAAAGCAATAAATAAACAATCTTTTTGGGGACGGAATTGTTTTGGTTTGGTTAGGGATCATATCAGGAGAACATGCAATTATTAGGAAATAGTAAGTGTTATTCCGATTATCAGTATATTTGTCCACTTTAAATTTACTTAGCATATTTAAATCATCTGTTATAAAGATTAGTTCAAGACAATTATTGATATTTTATACATCTAAACATTTGTACTTAAGTATATGATTTCAACTCATAATGAGATGAACCATTGTGTTATTATTAGCATGCATATTATAGTATATAAATCACATTAAAATATACATTTGAAATCAAAAACATGTTAGTATTTTCTATATAGAAGGTGAGGGTATGAACGTATCTTTAGAACTAAGATAGCGGTGACAGGTCTGTACTTTCGTACAACAGAGTCACATAAGCAATAGTTCGGGTTGAACAAACACCAGTCTGAACAATTAAACTAGAGGGTACAGGTCTGTACTTTCGTACAACAGAGTACCATAGTTTAACACAAACCAGTATGAGGCAAGCTTTTTATAACTTTTCTGCACTTTTGTACCTTTTATTTTGAGAATTTGAGGAATGCCACGGGTACGTAATGGTTGTCTATAGGTTAACATAGACTACGCACCTAAGTTCTTTTGAAGAATATATTAGATGAAACCAGGTTTGTATTTTCATACAACAGAGGAGACACCTAATATATTCCCCCAGATAACACCATACAAAGACCCTATATTTTTTAGATCATAACATGTTCATCATCCAAATATTAAGACGAAGCGTCAAAATATTTCGGACAATCAGCCCTTATTTTAACTTAGTGTCATACATATTAATATGTCTTTACATAAAATAATATGCATATTTGAAAGTTAAGCTTCTTAGTAACTTTAGAACAAATGCCTATCAATACATCATTTGATGAATCTAATGTTTATAAAAGATATTTCAAGTATGCTAGATAAATCTACTGACACATCAAACATAAACCTTAAAATTCCATTTTATGCATGTCTCTTGATGTACTATCATTTCCCAAATTGTTTACAGACACAATTCAACGTCTATTTTTAACAATGTTGAAACTATTGCGTTTCTTTAATACTAACAAGTATAAAGAGTGGCAGTTGCGTTATTAATTAATTTTTTTTTTTTTTTTTTTTTTTTTAAATGAAACTAAGAAACAAAAGAATTAAATGTCACAACTTACTGTTTTACTTGAAAGAAGCGCAACCCTATCATGTCGATAAGCTGGTCAAACCTAGTTCTAGAGAAGGCCTTGGTAAACAGATCAGCATTTTGTTTATCAGTTTCTATTTGGACAAGATCTATCAAATGCTTCTCATAGCAATCCCGTATAAAATGAAACCTAATCTCTATGTGTTTGGTTTTAGAGTGTTGTACGGGATTTTTAGTGATACAGATAGCAGCAGTATTATCAATAAATAATGGAGTCATGGTTAAGAGTAAACCGTAGTCACGAAGTTGGTGCTGAATCCACAAGATTTGTGAACAGCAATTGGCAGCAGCAATATATTCAGCTTCCGCAGTTGAAGTAGAAACCGTTGTTTGCTTTTTGCATTGCCAAGAAACTAAACATGAACCAAGAAACTGGCATCCTCCTGATGTTGACTTTTTATCAATGCTACAGCCGCCATAGTCAGAATCCGAAAATGCTGTGAGAGCAAATGACTTCTCAGTTGGATACCATAGACCTAGAGTAGGTCTATGTTTGAGATACCTAAATATCCGTTTAACCGCCTTCAAATGTGAGACCTTGGGTTGAGATTGATATCTTGAACAAAGTGAGACAGCAAATACTATATCAGGTCGGGAAGCAGTAAGGTACATTAAAGAACCAATCATCGACCGATATAGCTTTTCTTCACAATTCTCCTCATCTTCGTCTGGTCCAAGATTGTGGTTTGTAGAGATGGGAGTTCCATACACTCGACAATCATGCAATTTGTAGCGTGTTAACATATCGTTAACATACTTGGATTGATGAATGTAGGTGCCCTTTGATGATTGATCAACTTGAACACCCAGAAAGAATTTTAGCTCCCCCATCGCACTCATCTCAAATTCAGATTTCATTATCTCTTCAAAATGTCGACACAGAGACTCATCAGTTGAACCGAAAATAATGTCGTCTACATAGACTTGAACTAGTAGTTGACTATTTCCAGTTCTCTTGATGAAAAGAGTGCTGTCGATGTGACCACGTTCAAACCCATTTTTGATCAAGTGCGTTGCCAACCGATCATACCACGCACGCGGAGCTTGATGAAGACCATAAAGTGCCTTATCCAGCTTGCACACATAGTCTGGGTTGACCGAATCTTCAAAGCCAGGAGGTTGTCTGACATAGATCTCTTCAGCAACCTTACCATATAGAAACGCACTTTTCACATCCAGTTGATAGACGCGAAACCCCTTAAACGTTGCATAGGCTAAGAAGATGCGAATAGATTCCATTCTTGCAACAGGTGCAAAAACTTCATCATAATCTAGACCTTCTTGTTGTGTATATCCTTGGACAACGAGCCTAGCCTTATTGCGAATCACCACTCCCCTATCATCACGTTTAACACGAAACACCCAACGAGTTCCAATTGGGTGTACACCTTTAGGAAGTGGAACTAGAGTCCAGACTTTCAACTTCACGAATTGCTGCAACTCTTCTTGCATAGCCGATACCCAATAAGAATCCTTTAGAGCCGCATCAATCTTTGTTGGCTCAACTTGGGATAAGAAGCATTCTTCAATATCAGCATCAATTGCAGCATTAAGACCAGCTGATTTGCTTCTTGTTTGAATACCTGCATCCAAATCTCCAATGATATTTTCAATCGGATGATTCGTGTGAATACGGGAGACGGGTATTGGATCAGGTGTGAGGTTTGTTTCCATATTATTTAGCTCAACCTCTTGAGCGGAAGGATCATCTTCAGTTTCAACAAGAATGTCTTCAACACTATCAACATTAGCAGAATAATCTTCAGAATCAGAAGGAACACTTTCGGGAACAGCAGTAGATGAAGATGATTGAGGATCAGTAGCAGTAGAAGACAAAGTAGAAGACAAGTGTAATGAAGAATTATCCGGATTAAGATGTAATCCATGAAGAAGAGTAACAACTTGATCCACTTCATCAAGCTTTGGGAGATTGAATGAGTTAAGAAGATTGTCATACTCAAACAACCAATCCGGACCTTTTCCTTTTGGAGTCTCCGTGTACTTTAAGCATTGAACCTCAAAATGTTCTTCAATTCTTCCCGTTTCTTTGTTAAAGACCCGTTTGTTAGGAGAGTTAACCGAATAGCCGAGAAATAATCCATCGACTGCTTTTTCACCAAATTTAGAAACTTTATCTTTGGATATCAAAATAGTACAAGGACAGCCGAATGGTTCCAAAAATTTTAGGTTTGGCTTTCGGTTATTGAACAACTCATAACACGTCTTATTCTTCTTCTTGTTCATCAGAACACGATTTAAAACATAACACGCCGTGTTGACTGCCTCTGCCCAAAAAGTAATTGGCAAATGTGAATCTGACAGCATAGTGCGAGCAGTTTCAATGATGGTTCTATTCTTTCTCTCTGCCACCCCGTTCTGTTGTGGAGTTCTTGCAGCACTAAACTGATGAACAATTCCCTTACGAAGACAGTATAATTCAAGAATTTTGTTCTTGAATTCCGTTCCATTATCACTTCGTATTTTCTTGATCTTGGAGTTGCACAGATTTTCAAGACGATCAAATAGATAGGTCAAATTATCTGGTACTTCATCTTTGGTGCGCAAGAAGTAGACCCATGAGAAACGAGAGTAGTCATCAGTTACAACCAAACAGTAGGATTTACCTCCAATACTCTTCGTGCTTACAGGTCCAAACAAGTCCATATGAAGCAATTCCAAAGGAGATTCAATGGTGTTTACTTGCTTAGACTTGTGAAATTTCTTGAGCTGTTTCCCTTTTAAACAGGAAACACAATGATCTTCCAAAGCAAATACTTGTTTAGGAATGCCATCCACCAAACCATGTTTAACCAAATGATTCATTTTACGGAAATGAATATGACCCATTCGTCTGTGCCACAACAATGAATCCTTGCTAGATGCTTTGGAAAGAAGACATGTATGTTCTTCAGTTTCCACAGTCCTCATATCCAGGATATACGAGTTCTTCACCCTTGGTGCTCGTATAAGAATCCATTCTTCGGGAATTACAAATCCCGGCTTCAATATTAAACACTCTAAATCTGTAAATGCAGCAGTGAACTTCTTGTCGCAAACTTGAGAGACGCTAATCAAGTTGTGTTTCAGCTCCTCGACAAAGTTGACGTTTTCAAAGCTCACTTGACCATTTGTGAGTGTTCCAAGTCCAGTTATTGTACCTCCAGTATCACCAGCAAAGGCAACATGTCCCCCATTATATGGTTTAACATCTGAGAGCAGGGAGATATTGCCTGTCATGTGTCGCGAACAGCCACTGTCAACATACCACTTGCTATTCTGCACCTTTGACTGTCACAACACAAGAAAAAAGAATGTTAGTTTGAAATGGAGACCCAAGCCTTGACAGACTTGGGTGCTCCTGAGACTTCATCTATTATTATCACATCAGTTAAAACCTTGTTTTTTAGTACATAATTATTTTTTATTGATGTGATAACTTCAGATGACATAACATTTTTTGTACTCTTCTTTATCCAAACTTTCTGAGATAAAGTCGGTTGCTTATTAATAACATTAACCTTTCGATCAATTGATTGAGTAGGTGTAATGTTGTTAACTTTAGAAGTTGGAGCATGTCGAGATAATCCAGGTTGTTTTGACTTTTGAAAATTTCTTCTTTTATTATAACCTGTACTATATTGGGATGCCCATTTTCTAGCAAGCACAGGACACTGATTAATGAGATGACCCTGCTTCTGACAGTAGAAGCATGATCGTCTTTCTCGGAAAGTTTGATCAGAACTTGATAGTGGTTTAGGCGAAAGAGGAACCCTACGAGGTTTAATTTCAGGTACGTTTACTGCACATGAACACTTATGTGAACATGATGGAGTAAACGTATTCACAGTTGAGGTAATCTTTGGAGAAGGATTTTTAATTGAAACTTTATTATTTTTAAACTTCTCCTGGATGACTTGTTTCTTTTCAGGTTTGAGGTTATTCTTTTTAACTTTCTGTGTAACCTCGTGAGTTACATCCTCCACTTCTACCACTTCTTTAACATTTGTTGAAAGGACAAACTTGATTGGTTCAACTTTAGGCTTAATAAGCTCAGCCTTCCTTTTATTTGAACTAAAAACTTTAAGCAACTCAGGTTGCTTGTTATCAGCAGCCTTAACAAGCTTAGGCTGTTTAACATCATCACCCTTGACAGTTTCAGGCTGATTGGGAATTTCAACACTAACTGGTTCTGCCACAGGATTTGTATCCTTCTTAAGAACAGAAGGTACAAAATCTTTAATTTCTTCCTGCGAAAGAATAGGCTGATTCAAGTTTGAGGGAGGAGGTTGGTTGTGATAACCAATTCCTGCCTTACTCTTTGTATCAGTCCGTTGATTTTGCAGAATATCAGAAAAGACCATAGTAGATGTGGAAATATTTGCAAGTCTGCGTTTTAAATCAACATTATCCGATTGAGTTTCAGCAAGTTCTTTTTTAAGATGAGAAATGAGTTTTAAATAACTGTCAATCGCATCTTGTTTGTTAAAAATCATTGCTTTTAACTCTTTCTTTTCTTCCATAATAGTTTTCTGATTTATAACATAGACTTTTTCATTTTCTTTTAAAACTTTGTTTGCTTCAATAAGATTGGTCAGATCTATATTTAAGCGATCATTATCTACCATGTACCTGTTGATTTTACCAGTTAGTGTGATACAGGTTTGGCAATTAAAAGAATCACATTCTACCTCATTTTGAACATCTGCCATAAGGGCAACATTTTCTTGATCAATCATAGCCGAAAAATCATATGCTTCTTCTTCTTCTAACAGAATGGCTGCCTTGGCTACTTCATTATCCTTTTTGTAGGTAGAAGGTTTTGAAAAACCCGTAGATGGTTGTCTACCCTTCTCACATTCTCGTGCAAAGTGACCCAGATTTTGACATTTGAAGCATCTGATCTTGGATTTGTCAAATCCCATGTTGGTTTTATCAGTGACGTCTTCAAGAGATCTCTTTCCAGTTCTCCTTAAATACGTCTTAGTCCTTCTTGTCAGCATGGCCATGTTCCAACGAAGATCCACTCTCTCTAACTCATCAGGATCAACTTGCGCAAAATCTTCGTCGGTAAGATCTACCGAGTTAATCCTCTTTGAAAGAAAATCATCGTATGATGATAGAAAGGCATTAAAGATTACTGCATGCTCATTGTGAGATGCAGTAGCAGAAGAGGATGATTGAGATGGAAAAGAAGAGAATGTCCCAACTGAGTTATTTCCCGAAGAGTAATTGGGTTTAGAGGAAGATGTAGACGGCCCAGATAGAAGTGCTGTACTTCCATATCCAAAATTACTATTATCAGGAAGCAAAGAGCTAGATCTTGTGCTTTTCTTCTGAATGTCCAAGGCACATGTTTCAAGCTTCCCAATAAGTTGATCCAGAGACATAGCTAGTATGTCTGGATCATTCTCCATCATCAGCACTCTAGTTTCCCAGTGAGGAGGCAGAGCATTCAGTAGCTTCTTGTTGACTTCAATAGAGCTAAATTTGTAGCCTCCTTCAGTCAGCTCATTTACAAGACGCGAATATCTGCAGAATAAATCTTTCACCGTCTCATTCTTCTGGATGTCAAACAGATCATACTGTTTCTTCACTAACTCCAGTTTACTTTGCTTGTACTCAGTAGTACCTCCACATCGTTCAGCTATGCCATTCCACAGATCATAAGCGATGTCGTGTTGTTTAAACATTTTCATGGCATCTGCAGGTAAAGACATGGTTATAGCAGAGTGAGCCTTTCTTTCACATTCCCATGCTTTGCGTTCTTCAACAGACATGGAACGAATAGGCTTTGGTGGAGGAATACCAACATGCTCTCCACTTGAAACAGGTCTTACGTATCATTCCAGTAAAGGTATCTCCATTTCAGGGTCGGTAAACGCGACAAACGATAAAAATCTACCTCTCCATTCAGAATACTCCATTCCTGGAGCAAAGAATGGAGGTTTGTTTGCACTACCCACTTCAGCATTGTGTTTTAACATTGCATTAACAGCTTGTAAAGTAGACATTTTAATTTATATTAATTAAAATTAACTTTTGAAAAAGGTTTAAAATCTGTCTAACACCCTATAACGATATTGCTAATATCGCTAACAATCTGATGATTGAGCGATATTGGTGATATCACTATCAATATCGCTAATTAAAGCGCAAATCAAAATCAGACAAAACAGACGATATCACAGACGATATTGCAAGTAATATCGCTAAACTTAATCAGGCGATATTGAATCAATATCGCAAAAATTAACAAGGCGATACCAGGTTATATCTCTAGTAATATCGCTAGAGATATCGCTCAAATTAATGAGCACAGAACACGTAATATCGCTGTAACCCTAAAGGCGATATTATTGTAATATCGCTTTTAATATCGCTAAAACGGCTGTAAACCCTAAAATTTCAAAGACAACGAAATTTTCAAAGTTTAGAGTAGCAAACAACGAACACGAATCCAGAAAACACTAAAAATACTGATTAAATAGCTTTTTAAGAGTAAAAACAATTTGTTTATGCTAAAAAACTAGTTAATACGACTTTTAAACGTACGAATAATGATTCAATAACCACTAATCCAATGATTAAATGGCTCTGATACCAATTGTAGGATCGCAATAAAGACTGATCTTAAACAATGAATCAATAAACAATAACTAATGCGCGGAATTCAATAGCTATCGATTGTACGTTCAACAACAAAATCACAAACACATATATTGAATTAATCATATAAAGCAATGTGAATTACAATGACAGGAACACTGAGAATGACAAAAGCTACCAAGAAAATTCGCCTATATCAAAATGCAGAGTGTCAAAAAAAGCCCATGAAACTGAAACCCTAAACAAGTATTTATATGTAACTAATCTGGACTAAAGGGCGATATTGGTGATATCGCCTGTGCGATATTAGTGATATCGCCTAAGCGATATTAACAATATCGCCTAATACAAAATTAATCTAATTAATTACAACTCGAAACTTAGACCAAGTGACAGACACTCTAAATGTATCAACAATTTGATAATTTGATTTACACTTTTAGAAGCATGTTCAAGATCACCTACTGTTAATTTTATATTATCTCTTTCACATGTGACCTCTACTAATTTCTGATTTATTGCTTCTAACTTATCTTTTAACACATCTCTCTCCCATCTGGCATACTTAAGATCATATTCATATTGGGTTACATTCTTTTCATATGCCTTTATTTGATTTTCCAAGTTTTCTATTGCAGTTGTAGTATGTCTACTTTTAATCTCACATTGCTTAAGTTCTTCACAAAATTTCATATTATAATCTCTATAATGTTTAACAGTTTGTTTGCATACAGGAGAACATAATTTGATTTGTACCTCATAAGGAACCTCTGATGGCTTGTTTTCTTCAGCAATGGCCATTAAGGCTTGATTCTTCACTTCATGTTCTGCTTGATCACTCCAATCAAATTCAAGCCCATCTTGAGAAATTAAAGCATTTGATGTACTCTCTTGCACTGGTATGTTCCTTCTCTGAATTCCATTGTTTCCTGCTCTCTGCCCAGTCTGCTCTTGCCTCTGACTTCTACATTCTCTTGCAAAGTGCCCCATTTTATGACAATTGAAGCACTCTACCTTGCTTTTGTCAAACCAAGCAGCATCATTCCTTTGGTTTGTAAAATTATTTCTTCCTGTCCTTTGCATAAACCTTTTGGCTCTTTGAGTAATTAATGCAATTTGCCACTTGATATCCATCTCCTCCAGATCATCAGAATTTATCTGTTCCAAATCTTCATTAGTAAGTGAAGAGTTCACATTACTAGCAAAGAAAGATTCTAATATTTGATCATTTGAGTTATTTTGAGATGACCCAGCTCCTGCAGAAATATAAGCAGACCCTTGTTGATTTGAATCAACTTGAGATCCACCTACTGACATAAAAGCAGCATTATGATTGTTTCCTACAACCTGCTTTTTGCTTTCAACTTCTGGCTCAAAGTTTCTCAAATCATTATAAATATCTTCAAGCTCCTTCACCTCCAAATCTGCACTCTGTCTTAAACCTACAGTGTAGATTGTCCATTCTTCACCTAATGATCTCAGAAACTTCCTGTTCAGATCATCTTTATCAATTTTTACCTTGTGATTCTCCAGATCTCCAACAAGTTTTGAAAATCTGTCAAATGTTTGAGTTAAAGTTTCAGTTTTTGCAGAATTAAAGTTCTCATATTGTTGCTTCAATAGAGATCTTTTGTTCTTCTTGGTGCAATCATTACCACCAAATCTCTTTTCAATAGCCTCCATGAGTACTTTGGCATCATCACATGCTTCAAATCTTCTTTGGTATTCATTAGGAATTGACAGTAACAATGTGCTGAGGGCTTTGAATTCTATAGATCTAACTTTTCTTTCTGCATCAGTAGTTGGTGGTGGTCTCTGTTGCTTGACACCATCACCATCTATTGTAACTGGAGGACCATTTACCACAACTTCCCACATCTGATAATCTGTGAGAAGCATATATTGTTTGATTCTGATTTTTCACAGATCAAACTCATCAGGCCTGAGCATAGGGATTTTAGTGACCTGGATACCTTCATTGTTTTCTGTTGCCATTAAATTCAATACTTAATCACAAACTACTCCTTAAAAATCAAGTTAATCTAAAATTCCAGATCTTTCTGTATTCAAAGCTTTCCAAGCTCTGATACCACTTGACAGTCCCGATTTCCTTCTATTCAAATATAACTTAAACAAGCTTTGAATTATTACTGAGAAGTTGCGGAATAACACTCAATAATATTAGAAAGATCAAAGATAAATATTTAGAACAATAAATAACGAAACACAAATATTAAATCAAAGCCTCAATCTTATTAATATGAATAAGACGAATACACTTTTGTATTAGGGTTTACACCTTGAAGCTGCGCTATTCTATTCACTCATTCGTTTATCTAGGTTCTAAGGATCTCTATTTATAACACATAGAGTCCTGTACAATCTCCTATTATTATGGAATTAAATAACTTCCATAACATACTCATTCTTATCACAAAGTCATAAACAGTGTTAACTACCACATTCAAACATTCAGTGGAAACAAACTTCCATCAGTGGTAACTGCTTCATTTGTGAAAGTCCAAGTATAACCAACTAACAGTGTTAACCACTTGTATACACTAACAGTCTTAATTACATAAACAGTGGAAACTACTTACAAAATCAACTAACAGTTGTAATCTTCGTAGCAGTGGTAATTCTTCACTATCAATGGTAATCTTTTGATCTCTTCAGACTTAACAGTGGTAATCCAAACCCAAATCAGTTTATCCCAACAATGATGAAGATGATGCTACTTTTGGAGGTGTAGATGAAGGTGCCTCAAAAGTCAAGACTGGAGAGTCTAAGTCTGTGCCTTCTGAACCTGCACAGACTGAGACACAGCATCAATCACAGACTCAGAGCTCAGAGCAACCAGCAGCAAGCACTGATGCTCTAATTATCAGTGCTGAAGCCATCCAAGCTGAAGCTAATCCTGCTAGATCAACCACAACAACCAGAATACTGCCTCCAGGTAGAAGTGAACTTGAAGATAGAATGCAATGGAGAAGTGCTCTCCTGATTAGCACTTATCCTGGTACAAGCTCTACCATGGAAGAAGTTATGGATAAGGGTAAGGGCAAGGAGATTGCCTTATCCAAGCAGGAAAGGTTAAGCAAGATCAAGAAGATGGTGGATGATCATGCTGCTGGCACAAGAAATCCTGAACTGACAAATCTACAGGATGAACTCTTGCAACAAGAAGCTACTGCTCAAGGCATGTCTTTAACTGAGTACTTAAATGTACTAACTGATTAAGAGCAGAAGCTGAAGGAAGCAAGATTTGTTGACATGCTCTCCAAAGAATTAGAAGATGAAGACTGTTCACAGACTCAAACCAGAAGGAGTCAAGTTGAGCAACAAATCAAGGAAGATGAAGAGCTGTCAACAAGGTTACAGAAGATAGAGAGCCTGAAGCCAAAGCTACAAGCCACTTTCCAAAAGTCAAAGCTCAAGCAGAAGATTAGAGAATGTCATCTGAACAAGATTGGACAGAAATTGAAGCTGGAGCTGACTTTAACCAAGAGCAAGAAGATGGTATGGGTGGATGAACTGTACACTCTAGGGCTTAAGGAATGGCAATCCATTGCCAATCTTTTGAAGAGTGAAGCTGACAAGGATCTGAAGAAAGAAGTTCTGGATGAGCTATCTTACCTGATTGAGCTAGTTCTCAGTCTGGGGCTCATCTCAGAAGAAGAGTACAAGTTGTTTTGCATAGCAAACAATTTTGTAATCAAGAAAAGTCAGCTGGGTTATCCACAGAGAATGAGCAGAGAAGGGAGCATCCTCTACCCAAAGGTATTGTTTTCATAGATAGATCTTATGTACAGACTGACAACATTGAAGGTCTGTGCTATAGAGATATCAATGGGAAAGAATGCTTCCAGGATCAGAATAGGTTATATGGAGAGTCTCTGCTACACTGCATTGCCCTGCTGAAGGAATGCAAACGTTCTCAAGCCAGACCATTCAGAAGAAGACTGATTAGCTGGTTATTCAACAACCTTTCCCAAATCAGGATGATGATTGGATTTGAAGATATCTGCAAGAAGATCATCCTAGAGTATCAAGAATTTGAAGACAAATCTGATAAGGAAATGGAAACACTGTTGAAGAGGAAAGTGGAAAAGATGAAAGAGATCAAGGCTCGGAGAAAGGACTGAAGATTGTTATATTTATGTTATTTACAATCTTATGTAATAATTGTAATATTTTTGTATACTAACTATGACTTTGACTTTATATATATAAGTCTAAGATTCATAAGTTATGTTGTACTTTAGTATTTATTATTTCTCCATTATCTTTTGTAAATAGATTTTGACATCATCAGATAGGGGGAGATTGTTGGGAAAAACAATGATCAAACCTAAGTTATAAACCTAAGTTATGAATTCCTAAGTCTGTGTTTCTGAGTCTGTGCTGCACAGACTGAAGAATTGTTTCTGAGTCTGTGCTGCACAGACTGAAGAATCTCACAGACTGAAAGCCTTGCTCTTCCTGAAGACTTATGAATTCATCATCTGAAGAATGAAGATTGAAGACAAAAGACTTCACAGACTGAAGATCACAGACTGATGATCCCAGATTGAAGATCACAGACTGAGAGCACAGACTGAAGAGCACAGATTGAAGAATGAAAGTACAATCGTACAAAAGAAGTTCTTCTTTCCCAAGTCTATGGTACAATTGAAGAGATGTTTGAGTAAAGTCAAACATTGGATAAAGGTTTACTTTTTCAGCAAAGAAACCTTTTACCTTTTGCTTTTTCTATTTCCAAGAAAAGCAAAAAGGGTAGAGTGCAAAGTTGCCCAAGATGAATGTGTTATCCCTTGGACAACTGACTGAGCTGGTTAATAGAAGTTGATACTCAACTCTATAAATAGCAGCTCAATAGCACTCTTCAAATATCCAAGTAATCCAAGAAAATCAAGCTCTCAAAGCAAAATAGTATACAAGACCTTTAAGCTTAGGCTCAAAGCATTACCACACTAACTGTTAAAGTTTGTAGTGATAATTGTATCTTAATATACTAATACTTGGATCGTATTCAAACCATCTGTGTGGGTTTGAATACTTTGTCATCTGTGTGAGACAAACACTTTTATTGTGAATAATACTTTGATTCATAATAAACTGTGTCAAAATTAATCTTGTTTTCCGCCTAGATTAATTTAAACTTGTTTGATATAAAACTTGGATATAAACTAACAAGTTAAGATAACTGTTATTTAATCTGTATCTAAGTTTTGGGAACCTTGTGACCCAACAACTGGTATCAGAGCAAATAAGGATTTAATCTTTAACGATCAAAGGAACCCAGTTTATCAAACAATCATCTAAATCCATTTTCTCTACATTTTCTCTACGATCAAAGTACCCCCATATCCATTCCCAATGCCCAAACAATTTATTTCCAATTGTTACTAATTTATTTTTATATAAGTGAGTCTCAATCAATTCACATACACTAAAATTACTATTTCTCATAAATTGAATTACCTCTTTTTGATTAGAAGAGTTACTCAACCCTCTAACATTCCATGCCATGATCTTATCATCCATTAGAAACATGAAGAATTTGGCTGCTCTCAATACCCTGCTCCTGAGCAATAACATCATCATTCTCCAAACTCGTACACTTTGCAGTTCCATCTGTTTCAGACCCCCACATCCTCCTGATCAGGAATTGGAGCAAAATCATACTCTTTGCATTTTTCATTGTAATAATCAATTTGACCCTCACTCCAACCCATAATAGTGTCTTTTGCATTGCTTAAATGAATGACCAAACAATTTACAGTGGACACACAATGGTGGTTTCCATTGATAACTCACCTCAAGCTGGCCAACTTTAGGTGGAAATGACCCAATTGCAGGATACTCAAATTCAATAAAACCTAGTAATACTTCTTCAGCTGTCACTTCTACTAGCACTCTTGCATATCCAAGCCTACCACTCTTGTTTATACATCTGTCCATTGTTATTTTGTCCATTAAAATGGGCTTTCCAACTCCACTTACCAATTTCCCTATACTTTTACCGTTCCACAGCTCTAGGGATGTTATGAATGCATACCCATAGAGGAACCTTTTGAGGTTCAACTCTTTCCAACCATACTCCTGGCTCCCATTGATTGATAAAAAATGGTACATTATTAACTAACCAAGGGCCAGTCTCAAGAACTGCTCTCATCCCTTCTTCACTTTTAAATTTGCAAAGATAAAACCCTACTGCAGTTTTTATTATGTCTTTCAAATCATGGTTTTTCTCCACATTCTTCTCAGATTTGTATTTACCACCTAATAATCCATGGAGGTTCCGATGAAGTACCCATATAATTATAAAGTGAAATGGCTACCTCCCCTTTTAACCTCTTCAACAGAGAACATAACTCTTTTTTTACCATTGGGTAGCTTTACAGGAGGAATATACTCCATCTTCACTTCCTCATCTTCATTATTCTTTTGATTAGATCAGCAAAAGTCACCTTTTGAATTACCCAAACATTTGGTTTTTGCCTAATTCCAGAAACATTAACTTTTGGTAAAATAGGCTTCAAATTTTCATTCACAGCTTGGGTATTACTATGAGCTTGATTTCCTTTACTGTAACCAAATATTATGTGTACTGCGTCTTTTCTATTAATATCATCATACTTCTTAGTAACTGGATCTTTGTTCTCCATAATACTATCATTTTCACCGACTTCTATTCCACAATTAGGACCAGCATCAAGACTAACCATATCCTCATATTGATTAGTTTCTAAGTCCATATTGGCCACTTTTGTGACACCCAACACTTTAGGTTAATTGTTAAACCTAGCTGGAAACCCTAATTACTTGTATTTAGTTGGTATTAGGCTAAATATGTGTAATTACCTGTATATTTGAATATACACTTACGTGATTATGTGTTTATCTGTGATTACGCGAAACAACCGGACGAGGTCCGACAATCTATACGGCGTTGGTGATAACTTTTCATAAATAATGTAAACCTATTTTATGAATTAAATAGTAATTATTTATCCCATATTATTGTTATTAATTGATAATATACGAAAAACGTAGACGTTTTGCTTAAAACGTAACAAACGCAACGAAAATGCGCGAATCGCGCCCAACACCCGAACGAAACCGATAAAAAAATTTTAAGGTTCAATAATGTATTTTTAAATATGTTGGTCAAATTTAAAATAGTGATTGGTATCAATAATAAAACACAAAAGTTAAATATTAACGGTTTAATTTCTACACACGCGATTAACGTTTAACCGAACAAGTAAAGTAATACGAAATCGAGGAGCAAGTCACGGGCCCGAGAACCACAACGGGCCAGGCCCAATATCCGGCCCAGCCCAGCCCAAACCGGCCCCATTGGACCCTCCTTTCCTCCTCCTCCTTTTAAACACTCATACACTCACAACCTCCCACTTTTCACTCACATTTCACACACACAAACCCATTTTCTCTCTACTCTCTCTCTCTCTCAAGAAAAGTCTGCCATTTTAACACCACCACCACCAAAAATCCGGCCACCATCACCACCATCATCATTCACCATACTTTCAAGAAGAAATCAAGCCTAAAACGCAAGAAAACGAGCTCTCAACGTCCATCTCTTTGTGCTTTCATCCTCCTCTTTGTAAGAACTTCAAAACTTTTCCAAAATACTTCTATAAACATGTTAAAAGGTTCATATAACAAAGAAATGTCCAAAATATAACATAAAAACGTTTTTCAAGGCTTAAAATGTTGAAGAACAAAACATGCATTTTCGGGCAGAAAAATAGCCCGACTTTGAGAGGCTGTTTCTCCCTCAAAACTTGACTAAAATGGACGATTCAAAAGGCAAAAATTAAGTTTAAGAAGTTAGCTTTCATTTCCAAGTGGTTACATGATTTTTGGAGTTCGTTTGATACCCGAGATATACCCATCCAAATGACCTGGGCTGTCAAAAACGTTTTACAAAAACATGTGTCTAGGCTGTCAAAAAGGACAGAAATTTCACCTTCCTTGTTTTAATCATAACTCGAGATATACCCATCCAAATGACCTGAAACAACGCCAAAAGTTCACAAATTTTGTTAGGTACAAATTTTTTTTTTTTTTTTTTTTTTTTTTTTTCGTTTAGATAACTTTTTCTGAAAATGTGTAGATTTTGCCCTGAAATCCGATCTTGTTGTATGTATCCGGATTGGTCACTTTCTGACCTTAGGGAACAAACGAAATTTTTAAAAATACTTAGAAGTACCTAAAAATCCTGAAAAAATTAATTTAGAGAGCTAACATACTAGGGAACAACAGGGATTTTTCTTGAATTTTCATTTGAACATTTGAAACACGAAATAAATTGTACAAAACCGATCTGTTTTAGGCCTCTGTGTCGCAGAAGCCCAGTAGTCTGCGACACAAGCCTTTGTGTCGCTATAGCACCCGAATCGTCACATTAGCGACACAAGCCTTTGTGTCGCTATAGCACCCGAATCGTCACATTAGCGACACAAGCCTTTGTGTCGCTATACACCCGAATCGTCGCATTAGCGACACAAGCCTTAGTGTCGCAGGATACCTTAGTGTCGCATAATACCTTAGTGTCGCTAAAAAAAAACACAAAAATCCATACACTTTTGGTTAAAGCAATATAAGCATAAATAAAAATTTTCCGCGCTGACCTGGCAGCTCGACCCCAGCCAGAGGCTCTGCCCCTTGGACCCCGCCAGGGGTTGCCACCCCTTGGACCCCGCCAGGGGTTGCCACCCCTTGGACCCCGCTACCAGGGGCGCTGCCCCCGGACCCCCGTCATTAATGGGCTTCGCCCATGCCACACTGATTAATTACCCATAACTGGAAAGTAAAAATAAATGTAACATAATTAATCAAAAGCTGTGTTTTCACAAAATATCACCAACGGCCCGTACATGTTTTATAAGCACAAACGATAACTGAACAATTGGACATTTCTAATTGTGTGAACTTATTTTAGGTGGACATTAACCCTCCACCTACATGATTAACTTAGGTGGACATTAACCCTCCACCTACATGATTGGCTTAAGTGGACATTAACCCCCACTTATACAATCACTATAGATGGTCTTTTGAGACATCTACTTACACAGCCTTATACGTTTAGGACGTTAGAAGGTTGCATTCAGAAAACACGCTTTGCTTACTATTTGCTACTTGCTTGCTAATATCAGGTGAGTTTCATAGCCCCTTTTTACTTTTTCTAACAGGGGTGAGAATACATACAACTGCTTTTACACTGCTATTTTCATGTGAACACAAGTACAAAACTCGATATATTGGTTGCATGAGTTATTTTACTAATCCTGAAGTCCCCCACATCATAGTTTGTTAGTATCGTTATAGCGTGAATGTTAATGAATAGTACTATTTGGGATTGACTCCCCCCGTCCGGGTTAGTAGCGCTAACTTGTCAAACGGACGCATTATCATTTGTTCTTACGAGTGTTGGATTAGGCACTCGCAGGGAGGCACCCCGATCGTGGCACTTGATTGTGACCCGACACCACAGTTAAGCTCGAACTATGAGCTCATGGCAACAATATACACTATCTGTACATTTTTGTAATACATTACCTATCATTGCTGAATGATACAAACAGAAATCTTGTGTTCCATACAATGTTATATCAACTGTTTACAAACCTATGAACTCACCAACTTTATGTTGACCTTTTAGTATGTATTTCTCAGGTAATCCGCAGCAGTAGGACGCCTTTGGATAGCGTAGCTCGAGTCGCATATATTTTCGAACAACAAGAGATTACATTGCATTTAATATATTTTGTATTATCAATTACATATGTATCTCTACTTATCGGATGCGAACTCCATGGAAATTGTAAAACTATTTCAAACAATTATGTTTAGTGAATATAATTATTTTTCAAACGTCTCATTTAGAGGTCGTTTGCCGAAATCTTGTGTTGTGATATTTGATTTGGTCGGCGCCCCCAACGCAACACCCTACCTTCCGCTGCCACGTGTCTTGGGGGTGCGACAGATTGGTATCAGAGCCAAGGTTATAGCGAACTAGGTTGCATTAGTGGGCCTAGACTATAACCGTTAAGTTAATATTCCTCATTAGGTATAACTAGTTCAGGAATTTCATCATTCAACTCTAGTTAAACATAGCCTGATCAACTATGTATAATTAAAGGCGAATCGATACAAGATCGGAAATAGTTATATCAAATGGGAATACAGTAGAACACATGGACCGAGGATAGATTATGACAAAACCCTTATATGTGCTATTTGTACTAGGTTTTTATATGTATATATATAAATAGACCTCACGTACTAAAACTCTTGCCACAGAAATGACAGATTTTCCTACCGCAACTTCAACCGATTTAGGAAACGATACTCAAGCCTCACCGAACCACACCTCTTCAAATTCACGCGTGATACGCACCAATAGGAGGGAAACTGACTCTCCACGGACTAGACCATATCCCGGCACTACTACCGCCAATAATACCACTAACAGAGCCCGCCGTCGGGCAAGTGCTCGCCGTTGGAATTGGCTACCAGCTACTCTAAATTCCTGGAGATTCGAAGAGGGAATTCAGGTTACTGCTGAGCCCATGGATATCTCCCCATACACACAGGAACCCACCCACTACACTGTCCCAGTGTTAGCCGCCAGACTCCACCGCCATGAGAGGAGGCTAAACACTATGGACGTGGAACAAAACGACATGCGGGACAAGCTATCTCTAATCTGCCAAAACCAAGAAGGTATTTCGGAGGTCGTGAATCTCACCAATGACTTGTCCACAGACACTAGAGACGAACTCCTAGAATTAAGGGTAAGGATGCAACTTAGTGAGCAACGCTTGCAAGCAGTCGAAGAACTTCCTCGCCAAACCGAACAAACCGGAACCCATTCCAACTGGATGCACGTGACTCAAGATCGAGTTACACAAATCTCTCAAGACCAAGAGGACATTACGGAAACTATGGGTGTGGTGCATAACCAAGTCATAGGGAACCGAAATGAGATCTCCGTCCTGCAATCCCGACTGGAGCAATGTGAAACACGTCTACGGGAAACAGAGGAATACGCACGCTTGCTGGAGCAACGCTGGACAGTGGCTGAAGACACTCTTAGGATGGTCGGCCGACTCACGGAGACCATGGAACGAGTCGTCACACTACTCCCTCCGCAAAGTCCAAGCCAGCCTTAAATTATTATCCTATTTCGTAACCTATGAAGGCGGGTTGTGCCCAGCAATTTAAATTTTATGAACTTTCGTATCTAGTCGGATGTATCAATGCCCGACACGTTTTGTAAACTTCGAATTATTGTAATCGACTTACCTTGCGCTTAAATTTGACCGCAATTTCTATTTTCCTAATATTGATTATCGTGCGTGAAACTCTTTATAGTCTTATCTTACACAACTGTGAAAGTTTGATTCTTGCACAACGAAATCTCATTTGTTTCATATTGTTTTCTTTTAAGAATCATGCCGCCCCGACGACAAACTTTCACCGCAGAAGAAATAGCACAACTTGTCGCGCAAGGAGTTGCCGGCGCTATGGCTGCTCAAGGAGCGGCTGGGAACAATGGTCCTAACCCTCAAAACCCCGTAAACCCAATCAACAACCCACCAGCAACAAAACCTTGCACCTACAAAGATTTCATGAACTGCAAACCCCTCAATTTCAAAGGCACCGAGGGAGCCATCGGCCTCATGCGATGGATAGAGAAAATGGAATCTGTGTTCCGAATCTCCAACTGCACGGAGGAAAACAAGGTCAAATTCGCTACCTGCACTCTCGCTGACGGTGCACTCACATGGTGGAACTCATACGCTCAGACCATGGGAATTGATGCGGCCTATCAACTTCCATGGGAAGACCTCAAGAAAATGCTGAAGGAAGAATACTGCCCTCGAGAGCAACTACAACAGCTCGAGGAGGAATTCTGGAACCTCATCGTTCAAGGAAACGACATCACCAGCTACACCACTCGTTTCCATCAACTAGCTCTCTTATGCCCATCCATGGTGGACCCTGAACCAAAGCGTATCGAAAGGTACATTTGGGGACTACTCGAGAAGATTCAGGGCAATGTAACCTCCTCCAAGCCCGGAACCATCCAAAGTGCCGTCCGCATGGCACATGAACTTATGGCCCAAATTGTCCGCCGTGAGACACCTACTGTGAAAACCTCCGGGGACAACAAACGGAAATGGTTCGGGAACAACAGCAACCAACAACAGCAAAACAAAAAGCCTGAGACCATTAAGGCTTACACCTCCGGATCAGGAGAGAGAAAAGGGTATGCCGGAAGTCAACCCTACTGTTCAAAATGTAACCGTCATCACAATGGTCTATGTAGTAACCAATGCGGCAAGTGCAAGCGGTTCGGGCATCAAACCAAAGATTGCCAAACTCCCAACCTAAACACAAACTCAAACGCCAACCTTAACGCACCAAAAGCCTGTTTTGAGTGTGGTAACCCTGGGCACTTCAGAAATAACTGCCCGAAACGAAACAACAACAACAACAACGACAACAACAACAACAACACCAACAGGAACAGTAACAGCAACAACTCCCGCGGCAGAGCCTTTGTACTCAACGCAGGAGAAGCCCGTCAAGACCCCAACGTTGTTACGGGTATGTTTCTCCTCAACGATTTATCCGTTTCTGTTTTATTCGATACCGGAGCCGATAAAAGTTTCATATCGAATGAGTTATGTCCACTACTCAACATCACTCCCGTTGCCTTAGATGCTAAGTACACCGTAGAATTAGCAAATGGCAAACTGATTGTGGCCGATAGTGTAATACTCAACTGCACCCTAAACCTCGCAAACGAACTTTTCTCCATAGATCTTATACCTATCGAAATCGGGAGCTTTGATAGTATCGTAGGCATGGACTGGCTGTCCAAACATCGTGCCGAAATTGTTTGCTTCGATAAAATCGTCCGTATCCCCCTCGTTACCGGTGGAACCTTGGTCGTACAAGGGGAGACCGAAAAACCTAACCTCAACCTCATCTCGTGTATGAAAACTAGAAAATACCTGCGAAAAGGGTATCAGGCAATCCTCGCACACGTAACAGAGAAGAAGTCAGAGGAGAAGCGACTCGAGGATGTGCCCATAGTCCGAGACTTTCCAGAAGTCTTTCCCGAAGACTTGCCTGGCCTTCCCCAGCCTAGACAAGTCGAATTCCAAATAGACCTTGTGCCCGGAGCTGCACCCGTGGCACGAGCCCCATACCGTTTAGCCCCGTCCGAGTTGCAGGAGTTGTCCACCCAATTACAGGAACTCCTGGACAAAGGATTCATCCGACCGAGTTCTTCACCTTGGGGAGCTCCAGTCATATTTGTGAAAAAGAAGGACGGATCCTTCCGAATGTGTATCGATTACCGCGAACTGAACAAACTAACCATCAAGAACCGATACCCACTTCCGAGAATTGATGACCTGTTTGACCAACTTCAAGGGTCGAGCTACTACTCAAAGATCGACCTACGTTCAGGTTATCATCAACTTCGAGTCCGCGACACTGATATTCCAAAAACAGCCTTCCGAACCCGCTACGGGCATTACGAATTCCAAGTGATGCCATTCGGCTTGACCAACGCACCGGCTGTATTCATGGACCTTATGAATCGGGTGTGCAAACCATACCTAGATAGATTCGTTATCGTGTTTATCGACGACATTTTAATCTACTCACGCGACGAAACCGAACATGGCCAACATCTAAAAACCATATTGGAACTACTCAAAGACGAGAAGCTATACGCCAAGTTCTCCAAATGTGAATTTTGGATGCAAACAGTACACTTCCTAGGGCATGTCATTGACTGTCAAGGCATACATGTTGATCCAGCCAAGATCGAAGCCATCAAGTGCTGGAAAGCACCTACCACTCCAACCGAAGTACGTCAATTCTTAGGTCTCGCCGGATACTATCGACGATTTATTGAGAATTTCTCCAAAATAGCCCAACCACTAACCATCCTGACTCAAAAAGATAAGAAATTCGATTGGACCGACAAACAAGAATCTGCCTTCCAACTCTTGAAACAGAAACTCTGCAGTGCACCAATCTTGTCCTTACCAGAGGGCAGCGATAACTTCATAGTTTACTGTGACGCCTCAGCCCAAGGACTTGGTTGTGTGTTAATGCAACATGATAAAGTCATCGCCTATGCCTCACGCCAACTGAAATCCACGAAAAGAACTATTCAACTCACGATCTCGAATTAGGAGCCATAGTTTTCGCGCTCAAAATCTGGAGACACTTCTTGTATGGCACCAAGTGCACCATCTACACCGACCACAAAAGCCTTCAACATATTTTCGATCAAAAGGAATTAAACATGAGACAACGTCGTTGGGTCGAGTTACTTAGTGACTACGACTGCGAAATCCGATACCACCCGGGTAAGGCAAACGTTGTTGCTGATGCCCTAAGTCGAAAAGAACGAGTGAAACCCCTTCGAGTTCGAGCCCTTGGTTTAACCGTGCACAACAACCTAACTACTCAAATCCTCTCCGCTCAACTCGATGCACTCAACGAAGAAAACGTTAAAAACGAAGCCTTGCGAGGCATGGATAAACAATTTAAAACCAAATCCGACGGAACCCGATACTTCTCCAACCGAATTTGGTTACGAAGCTTTGGGAACCTACGAGATTTGGTGATGGATGAAGCTCACAAATCCCGATACTCTATTCATCCTGGTTCAGACAAAATGTACCACGATCTCAAACAACGATATTGGTGGCCCAATATGAAAGCTGACGTAGCCACTTATGTTAGCAAATGTTTAACCTGTTCCAAGGTAAAGGCCGAATATCAGAAACCATCCGGGTTACTTCAACAACCCGAAATACCTCAGTGGAAATGGGAACAAATAACCATGGACTTCATCACGAAATTACCAAAAACCTCGAGTGATTGCGATACCATTTGGGTAATCGTCGACCGTCTCACAAAGTCCGCCCATTTTCTAGCAATCAAAGAAACCGACAAGATGGAGCGTTTGGCTCGCATATACATCAAAGAGATTGTGGCAAGACACGGTATACCCATCTCAATCATTTCGGATAGAGATAGCCGCTTCACCTCTCGATTTTGGCAAACACTTCAAAAAGCCCTCGGTACTCGCCTTGATCTGAGCACCGCTTACCACCCACAAACCGATGGTCAAAGTGAACGAACCATCCAAACCTTGGAAGACATGTTACGTGCTTGCGTAGTTGACTTCGGAAACAGTTGGGAAAACCACCTACCCTTGTGTGAGTTTTCGTACAATAACAGTTACCACACCAGCATTAATGCTGCACCTTTCGAAGCACTTTACGGAAGAAAGTGTCGATCACCTATTTGCTGGACCGAAGTGGGCGATAGCCAACTCACCGGTCCCGAAATCATTCATGAAACGACCGAGAAAATCGTAACCATTCAAAACCGACTAAAAGCCGCTCGTGATCGTCAAAAGAGTTACGCCGACATAAGACGCAAACCACTAGAGTTCCAAGTTGGGGACAAAGTACTTTTGAAAGTGTCACCTTGGAGAGGTGTCATACGTTTTGGCAAATGCGGTAAACTAAACCCTAGATACATCGGACCATTCGAGATCCTTGAAAGAATCGGTTCGGTGGCATACCGACTGTAGCTACCACCACAACTCAGTAGCGTGCACAATACCTTTCACATTTCCAATTTGAAGAAATGTCTGTCTGATGAGACACTTGTAATTCCGCCTGACGAAATCCACATTGATGACAAACTTCATTTCGTCGAGGAACCCGTAGAAATCATGGACCGTGAGGTAAAACGCTTGAAACAAAGTCGTATTCCCATCGTTAAAGTCCGGTGGAGTTTCAGGCGCGGTCCTGAATTCACTTGGGAACGGGAAGACCAGATACGGCTGAAATACCCACATCTATTCTTAGATGCCGCACAGACCACGACAACAAGCTAATTTCGGGACGAAATTCCTCTAACAAGGGGAGAATGTGACACCCGACACTTTAGGTTAATTGTTAAACCTAGCTGGAAACCCTAATTACTTGTATTTAGTTGGTATTAGGCTAAATATGTGTAATTACCTGTATATTTGAATATACACTTACGTGATTATGTGTTTATCTGTGATTACGCGAAACAACCGGACGAGGTCCGACAATCTATACGGCGTTGGTGATAACTTTTCATAAATAATGTAAACCTATTTTATGAATTAAATAGTAATTATTTATCCCATATTATTGTTATTAATTGATAATATACGAAAAACGTAGACGTTTTGCTTAAAACGTAATAAACGCAACGAAAATGCGCGAATCGCGCCCGACACCCGAACGAAACCGATAAAAATTTTTAAGGTTCAATAATGTATTTTTAAATATGTTGGTCAAATTTAAAATAGTGATTGGTATCAATAATAAAACACAAAAGTTAAATATTAACGGTTTAATTTCTACACACGCGATTAACGTTTAACCGAACAAGTAAAGTAATACGAAATCGAGGAGCAAGTCACGGGCCCGAGAACCACAACGGGCCAGGCCCAATATCCGGCCCAACCCAGCCCAAACCGGCCCCATTGGACCCTCCTTTCCTCCTCCTCCTTTTAAACACTCATACACTCACAACCTCCCACTTTTCACTCACATTTCACACACACAAACCCATTTTCTCTCTACTCTCTCTCTCTCTCAAGAAAAGTCTGCCATTTTAACACCACCACCACCAAAAATCTGGCCACCATCACCACCATCATCATTTGTAGGATCGCAACAAAGACTGATCTTAAACAATGAATCAACAAAACAATAACTAATGCGCGGAATTCAATAGCTATCGATTGTACGTTTAACAACAAAAATCACAAACACATATATTGAATTAATCATATAAAGCAATGTGAATTACAATGACTGGACCACTGAGAATGACAGAGAAAATTCGTATATGCCAAAATGCAAAGTGTCAAAACTCATCAAACTGAAACCCTAAACGAGTATTTATATGTAACTAATCTGGACTAAAGGGCGATATTGGTGATATCGCCTGTGCGATATTAGTGATATCGCCCAAGCGATATTAGTGATATCGCCTAAGACAAAATTAATCTAATTAATTACAACTCGAAACTTAGACCAAGTGACAGACACTCTAAATGTATCAACAAACTCCCCCGTGTCTTCAGCTTGGTCTTCAAAAAGTCTTCAGTCTAAACCCATCCAGTAGGAAATTTGCCACCCGCATGGATTTCATGGGTTACACAAATATCTACAATTTTCTGGAATTGTTGAGCAAGCTTTTCATTTGTTGGATTACCTCGGTAATATCTTATTCTATTATCAAACAACTTCCTCATATCCTCCTTTGATAAATTTATCAAGCTCATAGGATCAAAAATCCGATATTGTGCTTTCTTCAACCCATAGAGAGAAGTCTTCTCAGGTTCAACATTCTCTGGCACAAAAACCAATACAGCTTCTCCAGTCTGGCTATCAAATTCCCAGTAGTGAAATCTTCTAAGAAAGTTCAGGGGAACAGTTTCCAAAATAATCCTCTTCACACAATCAGCCGGAGGATAGCGCATTCTGGTTAATGGCTGATTTGTAGCAGGATCTAGCCGTTTCTTGTAGATAATTCTTTTTCCCAATGTCGGCTTAATAAAACTGTACCTCTTTGTACGAATTTCTCTTTGAAGAGTAGTCTGAATGAAGTCTGCACGGGTATTTCTCTCAGGATTTATCAGTTGTAACTGAGCAAGCCTATTTAATTCTCCTTTAGGCAACGTGCTCAGTTTATGGAATGAAAGTTTGAAGTATTGAACTCCATCGGTTCTTTTGATCATAAACCTTGCATTCACAACTTTCCAGCTTTTGATCAATCCTTTGTAATCTCCCTTGACCTTGTAAGATTTGCAAGTGACAGGCACAATCTTTTCTTTACCTTGAGGCCACCAGGATGCCAGACGAGCCGCTCTTTCTTCCACGGTTTCCGGAACCTTAGGAGATTCAGGCATTTCAGCTTGAGGTTCGGTTGAGTCATCAGGTGATTCATCTTCTTCTTCTTCAGATGAATCAGACTCAATAATAGGAGCACCATAATAAAATTCGTCCTCATCAAATGATTCATCTTCAGCTTCGAGGTCAGAATCTTCATCCGGTGTATCCTCCCTCACATTATCAGATCTGTTAACCATTCTCGCCAGATATGTCAAATCAGCACACGAATAGTCAACAACCAGTGGTGTTGGTTGTCCAGGTATTTCCTCAAACGAGAAGTAATCCAAACGAGCACTTTCATTGCCTGGTTCAATGTTTACATTTTCAGTTTCAGTTTCAGGGGGAGTTACATTTGGTCTTTCACTATCATCTATCTCCCCCGAAACGACCAACTGGGACTCCAAAGCTACAACCCTAGACCTAAGCTCTTCATTCTCTTTTTCCACAGCTTCAACTCGAGTAGCTTGAACTTGGATGACCGCAGCTTGAGCATCCAGGGTGTGTTGCATCGAATCCAGCCTCTTTATTAGTTCCTGGATAACCGAGGGATGTGGTTGAACAGGAATGTCGACCTGCGGTGTATCCAGAGGCGTGGCCGAAGTTGAAACTAAACGAGCTGCCTTTGATTTCTTTGGTGGTGGAGGCACATACTCGTCATCTGAGGATTCCCGTACCCGCTTATCCTTTTGCGGTACGTGCTACTTGCCGGCAGCAATCCTCCTCTGAATCCTCAAGTAACGCTGAGGATTGATACGCCTCACGAGTTCGAGCTCTCGACGATCCGGAACCAGCCCTTCAGATTCCGTATCAGTGTCACCTCCGGCTGGCCCCGAGGAGTCGGAATCAGTGGATCCCTCAGAGGTATCATGGTGAACATGCAGAGTATGCAAGTCACCCTGAGAGGAAACACTCAAAAATATATCCGCCAAGGGATCTTCCGTAGATTGTACGGGAATGTCAGCAAGGTTTGCTTCAAAAACAGGAGGAGGATCCAGATAACCCTCATTTGCCGGCGGCTGGTAGTTCGGGTCAATGATATGCCTGAAGAGAGGAGTATCTGGGGGAATCGGAACCCCCTTGCCATTTGAGCTCATTACCCCAAAAATCCGATTGGACATTGGGGTTTGGCGGTAAACACGGGTGGCATCAGTCGCCAGATCCGGTAGCTCCCTGTTAATCAAAAGCTGAATAAAGCGGGGATACATGAACCATCTGTTATCCCCTAGTTGAGCGTTGTCGACCATAGCCCTGAAGATATAACCAGAGTAGTTATAGGGCTTATTGTAGACGAGAGCCAACATTGCTGAAACCGTCCGATGACTGGTACCATCGTACCCAGCTTTGCGGTTGGAGAGGCACAAGATGAAAATGTGCATAAGCCACCTCCAAACCCGAGTCAAGTTGCCCTTCCGGTACTGATCCGAATGCGTACCAGAATATCCCATTCGGTTCATTGCTCCAACAATGAATTCGTTGGAGAAGAGGATCGGCATATCAGAATTGTCCTCGAACCGAAGAACATCTCTTATCAGCTGTTCAGAGATAATAATTTCATGTTCGTGCACTGTTGAGATAAGACGTGTGTGCTCAAGTGCAGAGTTAACGGACGCGTTCCTCCAAAACTGCCCGACATGATCTCTGTATATGGTGTCGGAGGCAGTAATCGCTGTGAAAATTCGCGAACGGCGCAGGAAGGCAATCAGAGGCCTAAAGGGCTCAGAAGAGTCCTTAGTATCATCCAAGAAAGCAGTGATATTGTGACGGGTGTCACACTTGGAATCGAATTGCGCGAAATCTTCCATTTCTGCAGAATATCAATACACGACACAAAGCTCGAAAGCAGTTAGTGAAATATTTTGCAACAGGCCAAGAACAAGTTAGACAATGTAAACTGGGCCTGTTTGTCACTGGTTTGGGCCTGGCCCAATTGACTGATTTCTAATTTAGGCGATATTGAAGATAATGTCGCTTAAATATGTAAACTGGGCCTGTTTGTGATATCGCATATGATATCGCTCTGTTTGAAATTAGCGATATAGGAAATTAATCCAATTTATGCGATAGTGGTAATATCGCACATGCCAATGTCGCTAAACAAACGGCTCAAAAAACCTTTTAATCGAAAAACCAACCAAATGTATGATCTAAAGCCTAAAACTGATGTCACAAACAATGAGCAACGTTCAGAGCATTATTACACTAGATTTGATCATGTTTTAAGCAGTTTTTATCACAAAACCCTAGGTTTTCCTATTTCGAATTAAAAGTTATCCAAACACTCATAAAAAGCAAGTTATAAAGCAAGAGAAGCATACCTAATGATGAGGTAAACACTGGCGCACACTAAGGAGTGGTTGGATTGAAGTGAGGGTCGAAAAATAGGAAGAAAATGGTTCGAACAGGCGATATCGCAAAATCGCACTCCAATATCGCTATCAATATCGCTTGAATGTTTTGAAAACGTACCAAATTAGGGCTCAAATTCTTCTATTTATAGATGTCCTTGTATGCGATATTGGCAGCGACATTGACAATGTCGCCGTGATTTCAAAATTAAACATTTAATTGTGACATAATTCTAAGAAATTAAAATAAAATATAATTAAAACATAAATAAATAAACTAATTCAATAACAATTAACTTTGGGGACGAAATAAATAAAATAACTCAGAAATAAAATATTTTTGTAATTTTCTTTATAAGACAGAATTAAAATACTGAAAGCAATAAATAAACAATCTTTTTGGGGACGGAATTGTTTTGGTCTGGTTAGGGATCAGGATAACATGCAATTATTAGGAAATAGTAAGTGTTATTCCGATTATCAATATATTTGTCCACTTTAAATTTACTTAGCATATTTAAATCATCTGTTATAAAGATTAGTTCAAGACGATTATTGATATTTTATCCATCTAAACATTTGTACTTAAGTATATGATTTCAACTCATAATGAGATGAACCATTGTGTTATTATTAGCATGCATATTATAGTATATAAATCACATTAAAATATAAATTTGAAATCAAAAACATGTTAGTATTTTCTATATAGAAGGTGAGGGTATGAACGTATCTTTAGAACTAAGATAGCGGTGACAGGTCTGTACTTTCGTACAACAGAGTCACATAAGCAATAGTTCGGGTTGAACAAACACCAGTCTGAACAATTTAAACTAGAGGGTACATGTCTGTACTTTCGTACAACAGAGTACCATAGCTTAACACAGACCCGTACGAGGCAAACTTTTTATAACTTTTCTGTACTTTTGTACATGTTATTTTGAGAATTTGAGGAATGCCACGGGTACGTAACAGTTGTCTAACGTTTAACATAGACTACGCACCTAAGTTCTTTTCAAGAATATATTAGATGAAACCAGGTCTGTATTTTCATACAACAGAGGAGACACCTAATATATTCCCCCAGATAACACCATACAAAGACCCTATATTTTTAGATCATAACATGTTCATCATCCAAATATTAAGACGAAGCGTCAAAATATTTCGGACAATCAGCCCTTATTTTAACTTAGTGTCATACATATTAATATGTCTTTATATAAAATAATATGCATATTTGAAAGTTAAGCTTCTTAGTAACTTTAGAACAAATGCCTATCAATACATCATTTGATGAATCTAATATTTATAAAAGATATTTCAAGTATGCTAGATAAATCTACTGACACATCAAACATAAACCTTAAAATTCCATTTTATGCATGTCTCTTGATGTACTATCATTTCCCCAATTGTTTACAGACACAATTCAACGTCTATTTTAACAATGTTGCAACTATTGCATTTATTTAATAGTAACAAGTAAAAAGAATGGCAGTTGCACTTTTTTTTTTTTTTTTTAAATAAACTAAGAAACAAAAGAATTAAATGTCACAACTTACTGTTTTACTTGAAAGAAGCGCAACCCTATCATGTCGATAAGCTGGTCAAACCTAGTTCTAGAGAAGGCCTTGGTAAACAGATCAGCATTTTGCTTATCAGTTTCTATTTGGACAAGGTCTATCAAATGCTTCTCATAGCAATCCCGTATAAAATGAAACCTAATCTCTATGTGTTTGGTTTTAGAGTGTTGTACAGGATTTTTAGTGATAAGATAGCAGCAGTATTATCAATAAATAATGGAGTCATGGTTAAGAGTAAACCGTAGTCACGAAGTTGGTGCTGAATCCACAAGATTTGTGAACAGCAATTGGCAGCAGCAATATATTCAGCTTCCGTAGTTGAAGTAGAAACCGTTGTTTGCTTTTTGCATTGCCAAGAAACTAAACATGAACCAAGAAACTGGCATCCTCCTGACGTTGACTTTTTATCAATGCTACATCCGCCATAGTCAGAATCCGAAAATGCTGTGAGAGCAAATGACTTCTCAGTTGGATACCATAGACCTAGAGTAGGTCTATGTTTGAGATACCCAAATATCCGTTTAACCGCCTTCAAATGAGAGACCTTGGGTTGAGATTGATATCTTGAACAAAGTGAGACAGCAAATATTATATCAGGTCGGGAAGCAGTAAGGTACATTAAAGATCCAATCATCGACCGATATAGCTTTTCTTCACAATTCTCCTCATCTTCGTCTGGTCCAAGATTGTGGTTTGTAGGGATGGGAGTTCCATACACTCTACAATCATGCAATTTGTAGCGTGTTAACATGTCGTTAACATACTTGGATTGATGAATGTAGGTGCCCTTTGATGATTGATCAACTTGAACACCCAGAAAGAATTTTAGCTCCCCCATCGCACTCATCTCAAATTCAGATTTCATTATCTCTTCAAAATGTCGACACAGAGATTCATCAGTTGAACCGAAAATAATGTCGTCTACATAAACTTGAACTAGTAGTTGACTATTTCCAGTTCTCTTGATGAAAAGAGTGCTGTCGATGTGACCACGTTCAAACCCATTTTTGATCAAGTGCGTTGCCAACCGTTCATACCACGCACGCGGAGCTTGATGAAGACCATAAAGTGCCTTATCCAGCTTGCACACATAGTCCGGGTTGACCGAATCTTCAAAGCCAGGAGGTTGCCTGACATAGATCTCTTCAGCAACCTTACCATATAGAAACGCACTTTTCACATCCAGTTGATAGACGCGAAACCCCTTAAAAGTTGCATAGGCTAAGAAGATGCGAATAGATTCCATTCTTGCAACAGGTGCAAAAACTTCATCATAATCTAGACCTTCTTGTTGTGTATATCCTTGGACAACGAGCCTAGCCTTATTGCGAATCACCACTCCCCTATCATCACGTTTAACACGAAACACCCAACGAGTTCCAATTGGGTGTACACCTTTAGGATGTGGAACTAGAGTCCAGACTTTCAACTTCACGAATTGCTGCAACTCTTCTTGCATAGCCGATACCCAATGAGAATCCTTTAAAGCCGCATCAATCTTTGTTGGCTCAACTTGGGATAAGAAGCATTCTTCAATATCAGCATCAATTTCAGTATTAAGACCAGCTGATTTGCTTCTTGTTTGAATACCTGCATCCAAATCTCCAATGATATTTTCAATCGGATGATTCGTGTGAATACGGGAGACGGGTATTGGATCAGGTGTGAGGTTTGTTTCCATATTATTTAGCTCAACCTCTTGAGCGGTAGGGTCATCTTCAGTTTCAACAAGAATGTCTTCAACACTATCAACATTAGCAGAATAATCTTCAGAATGTTGATAAGAAGAAACACTTTCGGGAACAGCAGTAGATGAAGATGGTTGAGGATCAGTAGCAGAAGGAGACAAAGTAGAAGACAAGTGTAATGAAGAATTATCCGGATTAAGATGTAATCCATGAAGAAGAGTAACAACTTGATCCACTTCATCAAGCTTTGGGAGATTGAATGAGTTAAGAAGATTGTCATACTCAAACAACCAATCCGGACCTTTTCCTTTTGGAGTCTCCGTGTACTTTAAGCATTGAACCTCAAAATGTTCTTCAATCCTTCCCGTTTCTTTGTTGAAGACCCGTTTGTTAGGAGAGTTAACCGAATAGCCGAGAAATAATCCATCGACTGCCTTTTCACCAAATTTAGAAACTTTATCTTTGGTTATCAAAATGGTGCAAGGACATCCGAATGGTTCCAAAAATTTTAGGTTTGGCTTTCGGTTATTGAACAACTCATAACACGTCTTATTCTTCTTCTTGTTCATCAGAACACGGTTTAAAACATAACACGCCGTGTTGACTGCCTCTGCCCAAAAAGTAATTGGCAAATGTGAATCTGACAGCATAGTGCGAGCAGTTTCAATGATGGTTCTATTCTTTCTCTCTGCCACCCCGTTCTGTTGCGGAGTTCTAGCAGCACTAAACTGATGAACAATTCCCTTACGAAGACAGTATAATTCAAGAATTTTGTTCTTGAATTCCGTTCCATTATCACTTCGTATTTTCTTGATCTTGGAGTTGCACAGATTTTCAAGACGATCAAATAGATAGGTCAAATTATCTGGTACTTCATCTTTGGTGTGCAAGAAGTAGACCCATGAGAAACGAGAGTAGTCATCAGTTACAACCAAACAGTAGGATTTACCTCCAATACTCTTCGTGCTTACAGGTCCAAACAAGTCCATATGAAGCAATTCCAAAAGAGATTCAATGGTGTTTACTTGCTTAGACTTGTGAGATTTCTTGTGCTGTTTCCCTTTTAAGCAGGAAACACAATGATCTTCCAAAGCAAATACTTGTTTAGGAATGCCATCCACCAAATCATGTTTAACCAAATGATTCATTTTACGGAAATGAATATGACCCATTCGTCTGTGCCACAACAATGAATCCTTGCTAGATGCTTTGGAAAGAAGACATGTATGTTCTTGAGTTTCCACAGTCCTCATATCCAAGATATACGAGTTCTTCACCCTTGGTGCTCGTATAAGAATCCATTCTTCGGGAATTACAAATCCCGGCCTCAATATTAAACACTCTAAATCTGTAAATGCAGCAGTGAACTTCTTGTCGCCAACTTGAGAGACGCTTATCAAGTTGTGTTTCAGCTCCTCGACAAAGTTGACGTTTTCAAAGCTCACTTGACCATTTGTGAGTGTTCCAAGTCCAGTTATTGTACCTCCAGAATCACCAGCAAAGGCAACATGTCCCCCATTATATGGTTTAACATCTGAGAGCAGGGAGATATTGCCTGTCATGTGTCGCGAACAGCCACTGTCAACATACCACTTGCTATTCTGCACCTTTGACTGTCACAACACAAGGAAAAAGAATGTTAGTTTGAAATGGAGACCCAAGCCTTGACAGACTTGGGTACTCCTGAGACTTCATCTATTATTATCACATCAGTTAAAACCTTGTTTTTTAGTACATCATTATCTTTTATTGATGTGATAACTTCAGATGACATAACATTTTTTGTACTTTTCTTTATCCAAACTTTCTGAGATAAAGTCGGTTGCTTATTAATAACATTAACCTTTCGATCAATTGATTTAGTAGGTGTAATGTTGTTAACTTTAGAAATTGGAACATGTCGAGATAATCCTGGTTGTTTTGACTTTTGAAAATTTCTTCTTTTATTATAACCTGTACTATATCGTGATGCCCATTTTCTAGCAAGCACAGGACACTGATTAATGAGATGACCCTGCTTCTGACAGTAGAAGCATGATCGTCTTTCTCGGAAAGTTTGATCAGAACTTGATAGTGGTTTAGGTGAAATAGGAACCCTACGAGGTTTAATTTCAGGTACGTTTACTGCACATGAACACTTATGTGAACATGATGGAGTAAACGTATTCACAGTTGAAGTAATCTTTGGAGAAGGATTTTTAATTGAAACTTTATTATTTTTAAACTTCTCCTGGATGACTTGTTTCTTTTCAGGTTTGAGGTTATTCTTTTTAACATTCTGTGTAACCTCGTGAGTTACATCCTCCACTTCTACCACTTCTTCAACATTTGTTGAAAGGACAAACTTGATTGGTTCAATTTTAGGCTTAATAAGCTCAGCCTTCTTTTTATTTGAACTCAAAACTTTAAGCAACTCAGGTTGCTTGTTATCAGCAGCCTTAACAAGCTTAGGCTGTTCAACATCATCACCCTTGACAGTTTCAGGCTGATTGGGAATTTCAACACTAACTGGTTCTGCCACAGGATTTGTATCCTTCTTAAGAACAGAAGGTACAAAATCTTTAATTTCTTCCTGCGAAAGAATAGGCTGATTCAAGTTTGAGGGTGGAGGTTGGTTGTGATAACCAATTCCTGCCTTACTCTTTGTATCAGTCCGTTGATTTTGCAGATTATCAGAAAAGACCATAGTAGATGTGGAAATATTTGCAAGTCTTCGTTTTAAATCAACATTATCCGATTGAGTTTCAGCAAGTTCCCTTTTAAGATGAGAGATGAGTTTTAAATAACTGTCAATCGCATCTTGTTTGTTAAAAATCATTGCTTTTAACTCTTTCTTTTCTTCCATAATAGTTTTCTGATTTATAACATAGACTTTTTCATTTTCTTTTAAAACTTTGTTTGCTTCAATAAGATTGGTCAGATCTGTATTTAAGCGATCATTATCTACCATGTACCTGTTGATTTTACCAGTTAGTGTGATACAGGTTTGGCAATTAAAAGAATCACATTCTACCTCATTTTGAACATCTGCCATAAGGGCAACATTTTCTTGATCATCCATAGCCGAAAAATCATATGCTTCTTCTTCTTCTAACAGAATGGCTGCCTTGGCTACTTCATTATCCTTTTTGTAGATAGAAGGTTTTGTAAAACCCGTAGATGGTTGTCTACCCTTCTCACATTCTCGTGCAAAGTGACCCAGATTTTGACATTTGTAGCATCTGATCTTGGATTTGTCAAATCCCACGTTGGTTTTATCAGTGACATCTTCAAGAGATTTCTTTCCAGTTCTCCTTAAATACGTCTTAGTCCTTCTTGTCAGCATGGCCATGTTCCAACGAAGATCCACTCTCTCTAACTCATCAGGATCAACTTGCGCAAAATCTTCGTCGGAAAGATCTACCGAGTTAATCCTCTTTGAAAGAAAATCATCGTATGATGATAGAAAGGCATTAAAGATTACTGCATGCTCATTGTGAGATGCAGTAGCAGAAGAGGATGATTGAGATGGAAAAGAAGAGAATGTCCCAACTGAGTTATTTCCCGAAGAGTAATTTGGTTTAGAGGAAGATGTAGACGGCCCAGATAGAAGTGTTGTACTTCCATATCCAAAATTGCTATTATCAGGAAGCAAAGAGCTAGATCTTGTGCTTTTCTTCTGAATGTCCAAGGCACATGTTTCAAGCTTCCCAATAAGTTGATCCAGAGACATAGCTAGTATGTCTGGATCATTCTCCATCATCAGCACTCTAGTTTCCCAGTGAGGAGGCAGAGCATTCAGTAGCTTCTTGTTGACTTCAATAGAGCTAAATTTGTAGCCTCCTTCAGTCAGCTCATTTACAAGACGCGAATATCTGCAGAATAAATATTTCACCGTCTCGTTCTTCTGGATGTCAAACAGATCATACTGTTTCTTCACTAACTCTAGTTTACTTTGCTTGTACTCAGTAGTACCTCCACATCGTTCAGCTATGCCATTCCACAGATCATAAGCGATGTCGTGTCGTTTAAACATTTTCATGGCATCTGCAGGTAAAGACATGGTTATAGCAGAGTGAGCTTTCCTCTCACATTCCCATGCTTTGCGTTCTTCAACAGACATGGAACGAATAGGCTTTGGTGGAGGAATACCAACATGCTCTCCACTTGAAACAGGTCTAACGTATCGTTCCAGTAAAGGTATCTCCATTTCAGGGTCGGTAAACGCGACAAACGATAAAAATCTACCTCTCCATTCAGAATACTCCATTCCCGGAGCAAAGAATGGAGGTTTGTTTGCACTACCCACTTCAGCATTGTGTTTTAACATTGCATTAACAGCTTGTAAAGTAGACATTTTAATTTATATTAATTAAAATTAACTTTTGAAAAAGGTTTAAAATCTGTCTGACACCCTATAGCGATATTGCTAATATCGCTAAAAGTCTGATGATTGAGCGATATTGGTGATATCACTATCAATATCGCTAATTAAAGCGCAAATCAAAATCAGACAAAACAGGCGATATCACAGACGATATTTCGAGTAATATCGCTAAACTTAATCAGGCGATATTGAATCAATATCGCAAAAATTAACTAGGCGATACCAGGTTATATCTCTAGTAATATCGCTAGAGATATCGCTCAAATTAATGAGCACAGAACACGTAATATCGCTGTAACCCTAAAGGCGATATTATGATAATATCGCTTTTAATATCGCTAAAACGGCTGTAAACCCTAAAATTTCAAAGACAACGAAATTTTCCAAGTTTAGAGTAGCAAACAACGAACACAATTCCAGAAAACACTAAAAATACTAATTAAATAGCCTTTTAAGAATAAAAACAATTTGTTTATACGAAAAAACTAGTTAATACGACGTTTAAACGTACGAATAATGATTCAATAACCACTAATCCAATGATTAAATGGCTCATATAACAATTGTAGGATCGCAACAAAGACTGATCTTAAACAATGAATCAATAAACAATAACTAATGCGCGGAATTCAATAGCTATCGATTGTACGTTTAACAACAAAAATCACAAACACATATATTGAATTAATCATATAAAGCAATGTGAATTACAATGACTGGACCACTGAGAATGACAGAGAAAATTCGTATATGCTAAAATGCAAAGTGTCAAAACTCATCAAACTGAAACCCTAAACGAGTATTTATATGTAACTAATCTGGACTAATGGGTGATATTAGTGATATCGCCTGTGCGATATTAGTGATATCGCCCAAGCGATATTAGTGATATCGCCTAAGACAAAATTAATCTAATTAATTACAACTCGAAACTTAGACCAAGTGACAGACACTCTAAATGTATCAACATCATTCACCATACTTTCAAGAAGAAATCAAGCCTAAAACGCAAGAAAACAAGCTCTCAACGTCCATCTCTTTGTGCTTTTGTTGGACCCTTGTTGCTGGATCTAAATGGAATCAATTTAACAATTGAAAGCGCGGAATACAATCAATTGTACAATGCACGTTAACAATCACACGAAAGTAGTCGATTAGCTTTTATATATATCTCGAATAACAAATCAACCGAATACAATAATTTCCTCACAAATGGCTTGAAAACTCTCTAGGTTCGTCAACCCTAAAACTGAACCCGTAATGATCTATTTATAGCCAAAACCTAACTGACCTGCGACACAAGCCCTGTGTCGCCAGGCCGACATATGCGACACAAGCCTTGTGTCGCTATTGCGACACAAGCTCTGTGTCGCCTAAACAGTGATTAATTTTGATTTCCAAAACAAATAACATTTATATCACAATCAAAATATTACAATCGACTTTGACCTAGACCAACTGACAGACATACAAAACATGTATCAACAAACTCCCCCGTGTCTTCAGCTTGGTCTTCAAAATTTCTTCGTTCGGCTTTGGTCGTCTAACACTTCCAGCTGGCAGGGAAGTTTCCTCCAGCATGTACTCCTTGAGCTATACAGACATTGACAACCTTTTGAAAACGCATCGCCTCAGTCTTGAACTCTTGAAAATAATCAATCTTCTTAGCATGAAGAGCTTCAAGGTCTTTCTTGGTAAGGTTAATCAAGCTCAAAGGATCGTACACTCTAATCTTCGATATTTTGGCTTTCCATAGATCTTCAGGCTCTGAATCTTGAATATAGATAATTTCAGCTTCGCCTGTATATCCATCATATGTCCACAGTTGTAACCTTCTCAAGAAATCAATTGGGAGCTTCTCCAGAGGAATAGACTTTAAGGTCTTTGGAGATTTATATACAATCTTAACCCAGGGCTTGTTGGTAAACGGATGTATCTTGTTACGATAAATATACCTCATCCCCAGATTTGGTCTCAAAAGATAGAACACTTTGGTGTTGACCTCTTTCCTTAAGATTCTCTGTAGTTGATTCGCTAACTCGTTATTGGTGGGATTTATGATATTCAATTGCGCCAAGTGCAGTATCTCACAATATGGTAAGGTACTTAATACTTTGAAGTTCATAGTGAAATACTGCATCCCATCTTTTCGCTTGATAACAATCACTTTATTTGCTTCATCATACTTCCAGGAGATGATTTGACCTTTGTAGCGCTTGCTGCTGATTTTATAGAATTTACAGGTCTTTGACGTATTGGGCTCAGCAGCAGTAGAAGTAGATGGTTCGGTTTTAGCCGGAGCAGGAGTAGAGTCTTTACACGGTTCAGGCTCTACAACCTCTTCAGTATCAGAGACCTCCATCTCCTCTCCCAAATTCATTTCATCAACATTCACAAAGTCTTCGTGAATATTTTCTTCTTCAATATCAACCCCTTCATCATTATCAAACACAAATTCTTCATTATCACTTTCTGTACTTTGCCCTTCCTCATTTATCAGACTCTGTAGATACTCTAGGTTTGCTTCGGAGTAATCTACATTTAAAGGAATTGGTTGTCCTGGAATTGGTGCAGAGTACGCAAAGTAATCCAAATTAATATTTTCATTTATAGCTTCTTCGGTTACATCATTAGTATTTACAATTTGAGTTGAACCAGGGGCCATTGATGTTGTTTCATCTAAGCCTAACTCCCCCGGAACAACAGCTAAGGCCTCTAGTTCTAACAGGCGACTCTCCAGCTGAGGAACCCTAGCCGCCGTTGCTTCTAACTCCGTGATTCTAGAAGCTTGCTCAGCCAACTGCTTGTTCATTCTGTCTAGAAGAGCCATTATCTGATTTAGCGTTTGTGGTTGTGGCTGAGACTCAGCAGAAGTAGAGACCGGATGAGGTTGAGTTCGAGGACGAGGACGTGGTGCGAAAGTATCATCATCTGAGTTTTGTGCGTCCCGGGGCCGTTTCCCCCGGTTAGACGGCACATGCACCCGTCCTGCCCTAATTCGGCGTTGAACCCGCTCATATCGATGAGTATTATGGATTCGGAGGCTTTCAACGGTTTTCGGTGAAGGAACATCACCATCCGAATCCGTTGGGGTGTCGTTTGGATCCACAGAGACAGTATCATCCGAGGCCGCATCAGCAGCATTCTCGTCAACTGCTTGAAAGGTATCAATGTCCTGCAAAATGTCATTAATATTTTCCTCCTCGGTTTGAATCGGGATATTGACAAAGGCATCCTCAGAGGGAAGAGGAGCAGCAGCATCATCTAAAAATCCTTCGTTAGCTGGAGGGACATAGCCCTCATGTACAATATGGCCGAAAAGCGGCACATCTGGCGGTGCAGCAACTCCTTTACCATAAGAGTTGCAGATGGCAAAAATCCGCAAGTTCATTGGCGTTTGGCGGAAGGTTGCATCAGGATTGACCGGAAGATCCGGTAACAGATGATTAATCAGCAACTGGATAAACCTTGGGTACATGACCCATTTGTCATTTTCAGCTTTTGCATTGTCCACCATTTCACGGAACAGATATCCGGAAAAATTATAAGGCTTATTGTAGACCAGGGCCAACATGGCAGAGACGGTACGGTGACTTGCACCATCGAAACCTGCCTTCCTGGCAGATAAACACACGATTATCACGTGCATCAAAAATCTCCAGACTCGGGTGAGGTGCCCCTTGCGATACTGATGAGAGGGTACACCTGGGTAACCCATACGTGCCATCCCACCAGCAATGAAAACATTTGAGAATTGGGTGGGCATGACTGGAGAATCATGAAACTGAAGCACTTCACGTAGCAGCTGCTCGGTTATGATAATTTCCCGATCAAAAACTGTAGATATAATCCTGGTCTCCTCCAGTTCAGTGTTTACAACCGCATTTCTCCAAAAAGGACCAACATGGTCTCTATAGATAGTGGGAGCAGCAGTGATAGCGTAAAGAATCCTGGAACGCCTCAGGAACTAGATCATGGGGCGAAAAGGAATGGCTGACTCCCTGTGGGCATCAAGAAATGCGACCGTGTTGTGACGAGGTTCAAGCAACCTCAGAAACGCATCTTGACCTGCCATTTCTAAAAGACACGAAAAAGGGAACACTACAGGAGCGTTAGTAATAATTACGGTAATTTAAACAATCTGCAGTGGCGACACAAGGGTTGTGTCGCACAGATGTGGCGACACAGACCTTTGTGTCGCAAAAGTTGAAGTTAATTAATTCAAATCATGTAAGCGACACAAGCACTTGTGTCGCAACAGAAAGATGCGACAGAAGAGGGTTGTGTCGCATTTGGCAATTGTTTTGTAATTAATTAAATCAAGCGACAGAAGGACTTGTGTCGCAAAGAAGTAGCGACACAGATGTTAGTGTCGCAACCCAACACTAGCACGAAAATTAATTTTGATAGAACAGCGACACAAGAGCTTGCGTCGCCTAGCATAGCGACACAAACCTTAGTGTCGCACCCAAAGTTTGGTATTAAATTAATTTGAAAAATCCTGCGACACAAAGGCTTGTGTCGCAGATTGTGTCGCAAAGATGAACACCAACCCGTGCCCAGATCCCGATGGTTCAAAATTTTGGGTGTTTTCAAAGCTAACGCAACCCGAAGGTGCGTATGAACATCAGGAACTCTAAAATATCCTAGATATCAAGTTAAGCACACCCAAACACCTCAATTTAATCCCAACCCGAAAACCCTTAAAACCCGTGACTTTAATTCACAATTAAACACAATATACACGGTAAAAAAGGGAAAAATTTATACCACTAGATCGAGTAAGGTAATGAGAAAGAGATTGTATGGAATAATTGCAACAGAACGCTAAGAAAATGTAGATGAAGTCGAAAAATCACTCGGTTTGCTTGTGTCGCTATATCAGATGCTTGTGTCGCAGTAATTAAATGTGATGTCGCAGGTAATTAAGAACAGTGAACGGTTTAAGGTCGCATGAGGTTGGCTTTTATACCCAAACACTAAGCAGCGACATAGCCTGCGACATAAGAAGCGACAGAGGCAGCGACACAAAGCTTGTGTCGCATAGAGGCACTTGGTGAATTTTCGAATCGCTTTCGATTTTCAAAGTTCGATACCCGATTCGATATTAACTTATAAACTTGGAGAAACTAATTAAGCTACAGATAATTAATAGATAATACAAAAATAAAATCGTTGATTCAATTTTACAATCAACGAAGACTTCATAAGATATTTTTGGTGACGGAAATGTTTAAGTCTGGGTAGGGATCATATCAGGATAACATGCAATTATTAGGAATAGTAAGTGTTATTTCGATTATCAGTATGTTTGTCCACTTTTAAATTTACTTAGCATATTTAAATCATCTGTTATAAAGATTAGTTCAAGACGATTATTGATATTTTATCCATCTAAACATTTGTTCTTAAGTATATGATTTCAACTCATAATGAGATGAACCACTTATGTTATTATTAGCATGCATATTATATTATATAACTCACATTAAAATATACATTTGAAATCAAAACATGTTAGTATTTTCTTTATAGAAGGTGAGGATATGGGTGTATCTTTAGAACTAAGTTAGCGGTGACAGGTCTGTACTTTCGTACAACAGAGTCACATAATCAATAGTTCTGGTTGAACAAACACCAGTCTGAACAATTTAAACTAGAGGGTACAGGTGTGTACTTTCGTACAACAGAGTACCATAGCTTAACACAGACCCGTACGAGGCAAACTTTTTATAACTTTTCTGTACTTTTGTACATGTTCTTTTGAGAATTATTTGAATGCCACGGGTACGTAACAGTTGTCTAACGTTTAACATAGACTACGCACCTAAGTTCTTTTCAAGAAAATATTAGATGAAACCAGGTCTGTATTTTCATACAACAGAGGAGACACCTAATATATTCCCCCAGATAACACCATACAAAGACCCTATATTTTTAGATCATAACATGTTCATCATCCAAATATTAAGACGAAGCGTCAAAATATTTCAGACATTTTTGCCCTTATTTCAACTTAAAGTCATACATATTAATATGTCTTTATATAAAATAATATGCATTTTTGAAAATTAAGCTTCTTAAGAACTTTAGAAAAAATGCCTATCAATACATCATTTGATGAATCTAATTTTTATAAAAGATATTTCAAGTATGCTAGATAAATCTACTGACACATCAAACATAAAACTTAAAATTCCATTTTATGCATGTCTCCTGATGTACTATCATTTCCCGATTGTTTACAGACACAATTCAACGTCTTTTTTTTTTTTTTTTTTTTTTTTTTTTTTTTTTTTAACAATGTTGCAACTATTGCATTTCTTTAATACTAACAAGTATAAAGAGTGGCAGTTGCCTTATTTAAATAAACACGCTCCAAGTTATAAATTAATTTTTAACAAAGAACCTCATCCCTATCATAGAGACAAGTTCATCAAATCGAGATCGTGAAAAAGCTTTTGTAAAAAGATCAGCATTTTTCTTAGATGTATCGATTTGGACAAGGTCTATCAGGTGTTTCTCATAGCAATCCCTTATCAAATGAAACCTAAGTTCAATATGTTTAGTTTTTGAGTGATGTACAGGATTGCGTATGATAGAGATAGCAGCAGTATTATCAATATGGATAGGAGTTAAAGTTAAGAGTAACCCGTAATCGCGCATTTGATGCTGAATCCAGAGAACCTGAGAACAGCAACTTGCAGCAGCAATGTATTCAGCCTCAGCAGATGAAGTAGAGACTGTGGTTTGCTTTTTACACTGCCACGAGACTAAGCGACTACCAAAGAACTGGCATCCTCCAGTCGTAGACTTTTTGTCCACATTACAACCACCGAAATCTGAATCGGAGTAGGCAGTTAAAGCGAAGTTATCCTCATTAGAATACCAGAGACCCAGATATGGTCTAAATTTGAGGTAACTAAAGATTCGCTTAACCGCCTTCATATGAGAAACCTTCGGATTTGCTTGAAATCGTGAGCAGATAGCTACAGCAAACATTATGTCGGGTCTTGAAGCTGTGAGATACATCAGGGATCCTATCATTGATCGATAGTCTCGCTGATTTACATCTTCTTCGTCTTCAGCCAAGCCAAGTTTGTGATTTATGTCAATGGGAGTCCCAAAGGTTTTACAGTCGAGCAACTGATATTTGGTTAAGATGTCATTGACATACTTAGTTTGATGAATGTAAATACCTTTATCAGATTGCTCAACCTGTACACCTAAGAAGAATGTAAGTTCTCCCATAGCACTCATCTCAAACTTGTCCTTCATGATTTTCTCGAAGTCCTTACACAGCTTCTCATTTGTAGATCCAAAGATAATGTCGTCCACATATACCTGCACAAGTAACAAATCGTTTCCAACCTTTCTAATAAAGAGTGTGCTGTCAATCTGTCCTCGTGTGAATCCGTTGGTCAGCAGATGCTTTGACAATGTCTCGTACCATGCCCTTGGAGCTTGATGAAGTCCATACAGTGCTTTGTCTAACTTGTAGACATATTCAGGATGCACTGAATCTTCAAATCCAGGAGGTTGCTTGACATACACTTCTTCACTGACCTTCCCATATAGAAACGCGCTTTTTACATCTAGCTGGTACACTCTGAATTTCTTGTATGAGGCGTAGGCAAGAAATATTCTGATCGATTCTAGCCTGGCAACCGGAGCGAACACCTCATCATAATCAAGTCCTTCAATTTGAGAGAAACCTTGTACCACTAGTCTAGCTTTGTTGCATATTACAATCCGACGATCATCTTTCTTTACACGAAACACCCAACGCGTACCAATAGGGTGTTGTCCCTTCGGGTGCGGAACCAAACTCCAAACTTGTAGCTTTTGAAATTGATGAAGTTCATCCTGCATAGCCTCGACCCAGTGAGAGTCAATTAATGCTTCCTTCACATTTTTTGGTTCAATCTGAGATAGAAAACATGATTCCATCTCAGCTACAAGGCAAGAAGATGATTCGGATGTAGCCTTAACTTGATGTCTTGTTTGTACACCTTTAGTCAACTCACCAATAATATTATCAGTCGGGTGATGTTGATACATGTTTTGTATGTCTGTCAGTTGGTCTAGGTCAAAGTCGATTGTAATATTTTGATTGTGATATAAATGTTATTTGTTTTGGAAATCAAAATTAATGTCACTGTTTAGGCGACACAGAGCTTGTGTCGCAATAGCGACACAAGGCTTGTGTCGCATATGTCGGCCTGGCGACACAGGGCTTGTGTCGCAGGTCAGTTAGGTTTTGGCTATAAATAGATCATTACGGGTTCAGTTTTAGGGTTGACGAACCTAGAGTGTTTTCAAGCGATCTGTGAGGAATCTTTGTAATTGGTTGATTTGCTATTCGTGATATATATAAAAGCTAATCGACTAGTTTTGTGTGATTGTTAATGTGTTTTGTTCAATTGATTGTATTCCGCGCTTTCAATTGTTGCATTGATTCGATTTAGATCTAGTAACAAGGGTCCAATAAGTGGTATCAGAGCCAAAATCGTTTGATTTTGTGGTATTGAATCGATTTTGTGCGTTTTTCGGGTTAAATCACATACTTTTTAGCAATTACTATTGATTAGAGGTGGTAAAAGCTTGAAATCTGGTTTTTCTGAAAGATCATTGAAGGCTCGTCCGATTTCAGGTCGTTAATTTTCGTGGGGTTTACGAAAATTTTCGAATTTTGGGTTTTAAGTGCGGTTGACTTCGCAGCATAGCGACACAACCTCTGTGTCGCCATTAGGGTTTTAGCGACATAAGCTTTTTCTGCGACACAACCACTCTGTGTCGTATTAGAGTTATTTGCGACATTACCATTGCGAGATTGGGTGCGACATTAACCTGAGACATTGGACAGCGACAGTGGATTGCGACATAACCTTTGTGTCGCATTTGGACTCATTTATTCAATATTAGCGACACAATCTTTGTGTCGCCTGTTGCTTTCTTGCGACACAACCCTTGTGTCGCCATTTGTGTCTGCTTGCGACATTACCTTTGTGTCGCCGTTTTAATTTTTGAATAACAATTTTGTTTTATAAGTGTGCAGGAAATATAATGTCTCTTCAAAGCTTTACCCAGCTATTAAAACACAGTAATGAAGTTGGAAGCACAAACAAACCTCCATTATTTACCGCAAATACTGATTATGTGGAATGGAGGCAACGTTTTGAAGCCTTCATTTCATACAATGACCCAGACATGTTGATTCCTTTACTTGAACGTTATGAACATCCACCATCTGATGGACAATTTAATTCAATCAATGCTCCACCAAAACCTATTAGATCTTTGACTCCTGATGAGAAAAAGGCTTGGGATTTGGAAAGAAAAGTACATTCAGCCATCACAATGAGCATGTCTGCTGATGTTTTGAAAATGTTTAAACATTACACCATTGCTTATGATTTATGGAAGGCTATTGAACAAAGGTGTGGGGGTAATGAGAGATACAAAAAGAGTAAACTTGCACTTATTAAGAAGCAATATGAACTGTTTGATATCTTACCAAATGAGTCCATAAATGCACTTTTATTCGCTACTCACATCTGGTTAGTGAGTTGAATGAGGGAGGGGTATCTTTAACTACTGAGGATGTCAACAAGAAACTTTTAGGCGCTTTGCCTAAGAAATGGAATCATCGTGTTATGATGATGGAGGAAGATGAACGTGTGATGAATCTTTCATTAGATGATCTTGTTGGAAGACTACAAGCTTATGCACTAGATATGCAGAGAAAGGAAACTAAGTCTAGTGCACAAGTTCAAGATCCCAGCTTGTATGGTAGTTCGTCTCCTACTACTGGCGTGGCTTTATTATCTGGCAGCTCTAGTGGATCTTCTGCTTCCTCTACTAAACCGACTATTCCTTCAGTTGGAAGAGTACCTTATTCTTCAAACACTCCAGTCTCACCTGACACTGAAGAGAATGCTGCTGTATTTCAAGCCTTTCTCAGTGCTTATGATAGTTTTCTTTCAAAGAAAACTAGCACCATTGATCTTACTGAGAGAGATTTTGAACAAATAGATCCTGATGATCTTGAAAGGATGGATCTACGTTGGAATTTTGCTATGCTAACCAAGAGAGCAAAGAAATACTTAAAGAAAACTGGGAGAAAGAATCTGGATGATGACAGCGATTCTGGTCTTGGTTTCGATAAGAGTAAGGTGAAGTGCTACAACTGCCAAAATCTTGGGCACTTCGCTAGGGAATGTGAGAAGGCAAAGCATCCTGCTTCTGGCTTCTCCAAACCATCCACCTACACAAGACCACCTCAGAGGACTCCAGAGAAAACGCCTGCCTCAAATGCTCTTCTTATTCAAAATGAAGAAGCGTATGATTGGAGTGAAGAGGCAAATGACGATCAAAATAGTGCTCTTATGGCTGAAATCTCCAGTGTGCATGAGGTACCAATCGAAGAACCACTTTCTTGTATATCATGCATTAAATTAACTGGTAAAAATAACAGATATTCTGAGGATAACCAACGCCTAAATAATGAATTAGAAAAACTTGCTAAGGCTAATAAGATCTTAAAAGATAATGAACAAGCTTTTGATAAGAAACTAGATGCTGCATTTTCTGACCGAAAGGAGCTAAAAGCTAAAATTTTTAGTCAACAAGATGCAATTGATAGTTACCTTAAATTATTAGCTGATCTTAGAAAAGAACTTGCTGACTCACAGTCAGAAATTATTAACCTTAAAAGAAAACTGTCTAATTTCTCAACATCCTCACTTGTTTTTGACGAAATTCTTCAAGGGCAAAGGTATGATACTAAAAGTAAGGCTGGGCTTGGTTATCATCAAGTACCACCTCCTATGAATTATCTACCTATGCCTTCACAGGATGAAGCCAAAGACTTTGTGCCTTCTTTTTTAAAGGAAGTCATGAAATCTGTTAATGAGCCATTTAAATATTCTAAGCAAAATGTTGAATCTGAGTCTAATCTATCTACTGCTAATGAATCTGAAAAAACTGTTGAAACTAAGCCTGTATCTGTTAAGAAAACTGAATTTGCTAAAATCAAGATTTCAACTCCAGTTAGTGCACAGGAAATAGTTGAAGTTGAGGATTTGACTGAGGAAGTTAATATGAAGATTAAGAAAGAAAATATTAAGCCTGAAAATCATATAATAACTACTGAATTGAGTAACATGGCTTTTCAAAGAAAAGGCAAAGCTACGGCTGAGCCTCAAAAGAAGATTTTAAAGTTAGATAAAAAGAACAAATCATCTGAAAAATCTTCTAAACCTGTTGATATCTCGGATAAACCATCAACATCTTCACAAGCATCTAAGTCATTGTGTACACACAAATGTACATGTTCTGTTAATGCTTCATTTAAACAACCTCCAATGATTCATCCTCAACCTCAACCATTCGTTGAAAGACGATCTTGTTTCTATTGTAGGAAACAAGGTCATCTCATTAGTGTTTGTCCGTTGCTTTCTAAACAACGATTTGGGAGATACACGCCACGAAATTCTTTATATAGAAATTCATCTCAATCGAGGCGTAGCTCTTCATCTCCCTTACCTGTCAAGAAAGTCAATAAGATTGTGCCAAGTAAACCTAGTGTCAAAAAGCACAATCCTATAAACAAGCCACCATCCAAACCTAAACAGGTTTGGCAGATTAAAAGGTCAACCAATGACCTGTCATCCTACAATAACACATCAGGAAACACCACTGATTTGTTAAAAGATAAAATTTTAACTGATGTTGTTATTGTAGATGACCTTGGAAGACCCAAGTCTGTGAAGGCTTGGGTCTCCACTTCTAACTAATTCACTCTTGCATTTTGTGTCTGCAGCAGTCCGAGGAAGTAAAAAATAGTAAATGGTACATCGATAGCGGCTGCTCACGACACATGACAGGCAACCTATCCCTACTTTCTGATTTGAAGTCGTATAATGGGGGTTATGTTGCATTTGCTGGTGATAAGGGTGAAGAAATTACTGGACAAGGAACACTCACAAATGGGCAAGTGAGCTTTGAAAAATTGAACTTTGTTGAACAGTTGAATCACAACTTGCTCAGTGTTTCTCAAATGTGTGACAAGAAATACATAACAGCATTTACTGATGTAGAATGCTTGATTCTGAAGCCGGGTTTTGTGATTCCCGAGGAATGGGTGCTAATGAGAGCACCAAGGACAAAGGACACGTATGTACTAGATATGCAAACCGTTACATCCACTGAGCATACTTGTCTATTGTCTAAAGCTGATGAAAAGGAATCACTAATGTGGCACAGACGAATGGGACATCTTCATTTCCGCAAGATGAATTATCTTGTAAAACATGATCTTGTGTTGGGCGTTCCTAAACAATCTTTTGGATTAAATGATAACTGTGTTTCCTGTCTCAAAGGGAAACAACACAAGAAATTCCATAAGTCTAAGTTAGTGAATTCTATTGAAACTCCTCTCGAGTTATTGCATATGGATCTTTTCGGACCGGTGAGCAAACGGAGTATAGGAGGAAGTTATTACTGTCTGGTAGTGACTGACGACTATTCGCGATTCTCTTGGGTGTACTTCATTTCTTCTAAAGATGAGGTGCCTGATATTCTGATTTATTTGTTTGACAAACTGGAAAACATATGCAATCTGAAGATAAAGAAACTGCGGAGTGACAACGGAACTGAATTCAAAAATAAAACTTTAGAGATTTACTGTTTGAAGAAAGGAATAAATCATCAATTCAGTGCCGCAAGAACTCCACAACAAAATGGAGTCGCTGAAAGAAAAAATAGGACTCTCATAGAGGCTGCACGCACCATGCTTTCAGACTCAAAATTGCCTATCACTTTTTGGGCAGAGGCGGTCAATACAGCTTGTTATGTTCTTAACAGGGTTTTGACGGTGAAGAAACGCAATAAAACTTGTTATGAGCTTTTTAATAACCGTAAACCCAATTTGCAGTTTCTTGAACCTTTTGGGTGTCCCTGCATCATCATGAACACACGCAAACGAGTTGCTAAGTTTGGTGAAAAGTCAAGTGATGGTTTTTTCTTGGGGTATTCTGTTAATTCTCCTAACAAGAGAGTTTATAATAAATCAACCAAGAAGATTGAGGAGCACTATGAAGTTAAATGTTTACGATATACTGAATCTCCTCAAAGCACGGGACCCGACTCACTATTCAAATACGATGAATTGTTTGACTCATTTCATCTTCCTATGGATGATAATGTTGATTAGGTGGTGACCCTACTGCATGGAATGGATATGTTCCAAGATGTATCTTCTCCTCCTAAAGCCACATCACCCTCAAACAATGATATCCCTTCTACTTCTGGAACAGCTCCTAGTGTATTTATTCCACAACCTAATCCTGAGATGCCGGGTTTTTCCAATGATGAATCTGAGGATAAATCTGATGAAGCTGTTCAACCGAATGATATTTTTGAAGTTGAGGGAGACTTAAACAACTTGGATTCTGAGATTGTGCCACCTCAAATTCCACAGCAACGCGTACACACATCTCACCCGACTGATAATATTATTGGTGAGTTGACTAAAGGTGTACAAACAAGACATCAAGTTAAGGCTACATCCGAATCATCTTCTTGCCTTGTAGCTGAGATGGAATCATGTTTTCTATCTCAGATTGAACCGAAAAATGTGAAGGAAGCATTAATTGACTCTCACTGGGTCGCGGCTATGCAGGATGAACTTCATCAATTTCAAAAGCTACAAGTTTGGAGTTTGGTTCCGTTCCCGAAGGGACAACACCCTATTGGTACGCGTTGGGTGTTTCGTGTAAAGAAAGATGATCGTGGGATTGTAATACGCAACAAAGCTAGACTAGTGGTACAAGGTTTCTCTCAAATTGAAGGACTTGATTATGATGAGGTGTTCGCTCCGGTTGCCAGGCTAGAATCGATCAGAATATTTCTTGCCTACGCCTCATACAAGAAATTCAGAGTGTACCAGCTAGATGTAAAAAGCGCGTTTCTATATGGGAAGGTCAGTGAAGAAGTGTATGTCAAGCAACCTCCTGGATTTGAAGATTCAGTGCATCCTGAATATGTCTACAAGTTAGACAAAGCACTGTATGGACTTCATCAAGCTCCAAGGGCATGGTACGAGACATTGTCAAAGCATCTGCTGACCAACGGATTCACACGAGGACAGATTGACAGCACACTCTTTATTAGAAAGGTTGGAAACGATTTGTTACTTGTGCAGGTATATGTGGACGACATTATCTTTGGATCTACAAATGAGAAGTTGTGTAAGGACTTCGAGAAAATCATGAAGGACAAGTTTGAGATGAGTGCTATGGGAGAACTTATGTCACACCCCGCTAAAGCGGAAACACGAGGTGTCACAGCTATGATTTCACAACACAAAGATATAGCAACCATACCATTTAAATTACGATAAAACAGCCTTGGAGGCATCCAAAAAAAAAATACATCAAATTGTTCAAAGTATACGGCATTATTTCAAACATATTACAAAAATTTAGTTCAAAGTTCGTCTAAATGGCTTGGTCGACATAATCCCATGCATTAGCCCACATATGATCCGTGCTTACCGACGTTCTCCTGAAAAGCATGCCAAAATAAAAGGTCAACTATGGCCATAGTTGGTGAGTTCAAAGTTTGAAATAGTTAAACCGAAAGTGTGTCCAATCGTGGACATAAGTGTGGGTATAGCCGTCCGATTCGTGGACGCTATCATCCCTGTGTTTGTCCAATCGGGACAGTTATAACAAGCATTTGGTTGATAAAGATATTGCAAGTAAACATGTGGTAGTAAAGAGAGAATGTATAAGCCTTGAGACCACAACTAATCCGGTTATCTGACCGCTGCCCCAAAGTATAAGAGCTGCATGTTCTTCAACAAACATGAGTAAAAGGCGATATTATGCACCCACGTTGAAGTGTGGGTGAGGGATGGTCCTACCCTAAATAGCATGCTACCCATAATATCTACGGCTCGTCGCTACGAGTTAATTAGTGGTGGGTTAGTTATAGGGGACTTTGAGTATAAGAAAAACCCAAGCTTAACATGTTGACATACCACAGTTCGCGTAAAATAGTTCAAAAGCAGTTGATAATACGTAAAAGTTCAACCAAAAGTTTAAAGTAATTGCATGCTTTCAGCCCCAAACATAGAAATCAGAAAGAGGAGACAATGAACTCACCTTGTGAGCTGAGTTTAACGAGTATAATTCTGTGAGCAAGTTACAAATCCAGAAATGATGCTCTAACCGTGACCTAGTCCAGTAAGAATGTGTCCATTAATGTCTAGTGACATGCTTTAATATAGTAGTTCATACGAATTGGTGTTGGGTCACAAGGTTCCCAAAACTTAGATACAGATTAAATAACAGTTATCTCAACGTGTTAGTTTATATCCAAGTTTTATATCAAACAAGTTTAAATTAATCTAGGCGGAAAACAAGATTAATTTTGACACAGAGTTTATTATGAATCAAAGTATTATTCACAATAAAGTGTTTGTCTCACAAAGATGACAAGGTATTCAAACCCACACAGATGGTTTGAATACGATCCAAGTAGTATACAAAGATACAGTTATCACTACAAACTTCACAGTAAGTGTGGTAATGCTTTAGCCTAAGCTCAAAGGTCTAGTATACTAATTCTCTTGAATTTCTTGGATAATAGCAGTGCTTTTTGGACTGCTATTTATAGAGTTGGATGTAACTCTATATTATCCATCTTACATAGTTGTCCAAGGGATAACAGATGCATCTTGGGCAACTTTGCACGCCTTCCTTTTTGCTTTTCTTGGAAATAGAAAAAGCAAAAAGGTAAAAGGTTTCTTTGCTGAGAAGAGAACCTTTATATGATGTTTGACCTTTCTCAAACATCTTATCAGTTGTATTTAGCCTAAGGAAAGAAGAATATCTCCTGTACATTTGTACTTTCATTCTTCAATCTGTGCTCTTCAGTCTGTGCTCATCAGTCTGTGATCTTCAGTCTGTGAACTTCAGTCTGTGAAGCCTTCTGTATTCAATCTTCATTCTTCAGATGATGAATTCATAAGTCTTCAGAAAGAGCATGGCTTTCAATCTGTGAGGATCTTCAGTCTGTGCAACACAGACTCAGAAACCATTCTTCAGTCTGTGAAGCACAGACTCAGAAACACAGACTCAGGAATTTCACTAAGTTTCCTGAATACAACTGAGTTAGATTTTGACTCTTCAGATTTATAACTTAGGTTTGATCATTGTTTTTCCCAACAATCTCCCCCTATCTGATGATGTCAAAATCTATTTACAAAAGATAATAGAGAAATAATAAATACTAAGGTGAATCATAACATATGGATCAAGACTTATATATATAAAGTCAGAATCACAGTTAGTTCACAAAAATATTACAATTATAACATAAGATTGTAAATCAAAAATTTAACAATCTTCAATCCTTTCTCTGAGCCCTGATCTCTTTCATCTTTTCCACTTTCCTCTTCAACAGTTCTTCCATTTCCTTATCAGATTTGTCTTCAAATTCTTGATACTCTAGGATGATCTTCTTGCAGATATCTTCAAGTCCAGTCATCATCCTAAGTTGGGAAAGGTTGTTGAATAACCAGCTGAAACTTGTACTCTTCTTCTGAGATGAGCCCCAGACTGAGAACTAGCTCAATCAGGTAAGATAGCTCATCCAGAACTTCTTTCTTCAGATCCTTGTCAGCTGCACTCTTCAAAAGATTGGCAATGGATTGCCATTCCTTAAGCCCTAGAGTGTACAGTTCATCCACCCATACCATCTTCTTGCTCTTGGTTAAAGTCAGCTCCAGCTTTAATTTCTGTCCAATCTTGTTCAGATGACATTCTCTGATCTTCTGCTTGAGCTTTGACTTTTGGAAAGTGGCTTGTAGCTTTGGTTTCAGGCTCTCTATCTTCTGTAATCTTATTGACAGCTCTTCATCTTCTTTGATCTGTTGCTCAACTTGACTCATTCTGATCTGAGTCTGTGAACAACTTTCATCTTCTAACTCTTTGGAGAGCATGTCAACAAATCTTGCTTCCTTCAGCTTCTGCTCTTCAATTGATAATACATTTAAGTATTCGGTTAAGGTCATACCTTGAGCAGTAGCTTCTTGTTGCAAGAGCTCATCCTGTAGATTTGACAGTTCAGGATTTCTAGTTCCAGCAGCATGATCATCCACCATCTTCTTGATCTTGCTTAATCTTTCCTGCTTGGATAAGGCAATCTCCTTGCCCTTACCCTTATCCATTACTTCTTCCATGGTAGAGTTTGACCCAGGATAAGTGCTTATCAGATGAGCACTTCTCCATTGCATTCTGTCTTCAATCTCACTTCTACCTGGAGGCAGTGTTCTGGTTGATGTGGTTGGTCTAGCAGGATAGGCTTCAGCTTGAATGGCTTCAGCACTGATAATTAGAACATCAGTGCTTGCTGCTGGTTGCTCTGAGCTCTGAGTCTGTGATTGATGCTGTGTCTCAGTTTGTGCAGGTTCAGAAGGCACAGACTGAGACTCTCTAGTCTTGACTTTTGAGGCTCCGTCACCTACACCTCCAAAAGTAGCATCATCTTCATCATCATCTGATCTTCTGAAAACTTCAGGCTCAGAACTGCAGTCAGGATTGATGGCATCATCATCATCACCATCATTGTCCTGTTCTTCTGCCAGCTTTAAGAACTGGTCCCAGGTTTTGATCCCCTTCATTTTTGGTTGGGAATCAAAGATATCCCTTTCAGGAATCCTCCTGGCCATTCTTTTCATTTTCCTGGCTTTCTTGATTAACAGAGGTTGAACATCTTCTTCTTCTTCTTCTCTTGGTCTTTTCAACTCCAGCTGACCTTGGGTTGAGATAGTTGCAATTGGGTCTATGTGTAAGACAATGGATGACTCCCCCTGAGTCTGTACAACCATCTCAGCATGTTCACCTAACTGCAATCTCTCTTTGCTCCCCCTCAGTATGTGCACTCATATCTTCAGTCTGTGGCACAGACTGAGCTTCTGTCTGAGACTTCACCCTAGCACCTTCGGGTCCATCATCTCCATCATCTCCCTCACTGCTATCTCCCCCTAAATCTAAGGATTTATTATTTAAATCTTTATCTTTTGAGGTTTTAGCTTCTGCAAACCCATGCTTCATCTTCTCCCCCTTTTTGACATCATCTACCAAGTTTAAGAGGGTGGTCTGCATTTCATCTAACCTATTGGATACCTTTTCCTCCAGCATATCCACTTTATCCACCATAGTAGAGACTAGAGGCTTCATCTTCTCTAGCTCTTTCTTATTATTATTGAACTCAGTCTGTACCCATTCAGACAACCTGTTGATGGCAGAAAGCACATCATTAAGTGTACTAGAAGGCACAGACTGGGTCTGGTTGGAGGGGTTAGAATTGGGTGATGGTATGTGTTCCTCACTTGACTCATGTTGAAACTGAGCAAGATCACTGGAATCTTTTGGTGTTGCACTCTTTGCCTCACTCTGTGTCCTGTGCATGGAAAAGCGATCATAGGCATTGAGTGGTGTAGTTGTTCCCTCAGATCTAATCCGGTGATAGGATAAGATATCACGGGGAAAGGATTGTGTTGCACCTGTTGCCTCAAACAGTTCCTGGTGTAATGGAGCAGTATCACTGGCAACTGATGTTGAAGTTTGTATGCCCTCACTAACCATCTGGTGATAAGATGGTAGATCATGGAGCAAAGAAGGTGAGATCTGTACCTCAGTCTGTGACATGACTGGGGCATTGTCGATCTGTGAAGAGGGGTGTAAGAAAAGACTCACTGGAGTGTGAACTAGTGCAGGACTAGTGGTCAATATGGGTCCAGCCATTGTGAGTGGGGTAAAGAGGGAGTTGGTAGTGCTCAGGATTGGAGCATCTTCTTCAATGCTTACTACAGGGGTCAGTGTAGCAGCAGCAATGTGGGTATCCAAGCTGACTAAACTAGGTGTAGGTTGGGTCAGTTGGGTAGCCATTGGCACCACAGACTCTAGCAGAGCTGTAATGGAATGGTCTACAGCACTGGAAGGTGTTCTGTTGACATCCAGTTCCATGGATGATGATTCCATTTGTGCTATACTTTTGGGGGTTGAGTCTGGTGATTCCTCCAGAGTGAGTGGTGACTCATCTGGGTTGGTTTGTTTGTGACTCTCTTTTGTGGGTGAGGATGGGCTAGGATAAGAAGGTTGATCTGTATCCATGTCCTCAGAAGAAGAAGAAGTACTACCTGCATCTTCTGTTGAAGATGGAACAGACCCAGGAATGTTTGAGTCTGACTCCAAGTGCACAGACTGAGTTGAGTCTGTATTCCTGGAGTCTGTGTGCTCTGCTTCAGCCACACGTTCTTCAACAGTTTGGGTCTTATTACCCATACTATCACTTGAGTCATCACCCTCCATGAATGCAGAAGCAACATATGGGTGATCAATCCAGTGCTGCATAGCAGCAGTGATAGGTGCTCCAGAAAGTGGAACCGGATGGTTAAACACTTTATATGTGAGCATGGGAACAGGTATATCTGCCACTTTATTATTAAAGGACATATATACAGACCCAGTTAACCTGGATTGGATGCACAGGGAGAGTAGCCTTATAAAAGGTACATTAAAAATTCTGTTTGACTCATTCACCAGTTTTAAAATTTCTTGAAAATACAACTCTGCAAACTCATTTAGCTCCCCTGTGCTACCAGATTTACCTCCTAGACTTCTAATGATGCCAGAAATTAAAAATTTCCATTTGGGGGTGAATCTTGACATCAAAATTGTGCCTTTTTCTTTGGTATATCCAACCAAAGTAAGAGAAGCCCTTGCTGCTTCTTTGGTTGGAATAGGTTCAAAATTATTTCCCAAAGGCAGGTCTAAGACATTCCTAATTAACTCCTGATCAATGGTAACTGCCCGTTTACCATGATCAATAGTACCAGTAATTGCAGTATTGGTACTATTTGAGGAGCAAGTATACCACCATTCCATTAAAAAATGTGGGTATATTTGAGGAACTGTGTTAAAGAATGCTCCCCTTAATGGATGAGCAGACATAAAAGCAGTTAGTTCCTCAAACCCTTTATTCTTTTTCGAATCAGGGATGGAAATGGTAGCTACTTGATTGTTGATACAAAGTTTTACCTGTTTCCCTTGTTTGAAGGGTTTAACCGCAGCGATGTTGGCAGGTGCCGTGTAAACCCATTGATCAGCCATTGAAGAAATTTTAGAAATTGATTTTGAAAATGGTTGAGCGATTTAGGGTTTAGAAACTCTGTTTGTTTTTGGTGTGCAAGTACGAATGAAGAAGAAAGGGAGAAAACATAAATGGGTATTTGTAGAAATTAAATTTCCGTTAAATGGGACCCACTTGGACGGTTTATCCCTGTTTCTGCAACAGTAGCGCTGAGGCACGTGCACTTTTTGTATTGAGCAGATAAATAGACAACAAGCGCCAAAACTTTTAATGATTATTACCATAAAGATGGTTAAAGCATTAAATGCAAGGATATTGTTGTTTATTTATGTTAAATAAAATAGAATAAATAAATAAATATATTAAAATTAAAAAGCATTTAGTCTGAGTGTATATAATCGGTCTGTGCAATGAGTCTGGGTGACGTCACACAGACTGAGCCATATAACAGACAGACTAAGAGAAAATAACAGAATTTTAAAAAAAACTTTTGTGCCAGCAGTGGTAACAGATTGATATTGCTAACAGTACTAACTTGTGAAAGCAGTACTAAAATTAACTAACAGTGGTAACTTGCCAAAGCAGTACTAAAATCAACTAACAGTGGTAACTGCGAAAGCAGTACTAAAGTTAACTAACAGTGGTAACTGGTGTGAGCAGTACTAAAGTTAACTAACAGTGGTAACTGAGAAAGCAGTACTAAAGTTAACTAACAGTGGTAACTAGTGTGAGCAGTACTAAAGTTAACTAACAGTGGTAACTGGTGTGAGCAGTACTAAAGTTAACTAACAGTGGTAACTGGTGTGAGCAGTACTAAAGTTAACTAACAGTGGTAACTGGTGTGAGCAGTACTAATGTTAACTAACAGTAGTAACTAGCTACATTAACAGTGTTAATTGTACCAATCTTTACCAGCAGTGCTAAAATACGAATTCATGGGGGCAGTGTTAAAAAGTCTTATCAGTATTAACCAGCAGTACTAAAAGTAACTAGCAGTATTAATACTAATAGTACTAAAATACTAACCTTATGAATTAATAAAGCACAAAAATAGAGGGTCTAGTCTGAATGAATATGGTCAGTCTGTGTAGTTAATCTGGAAGAAGTCACACAGACTGAAACATGTAATCAGTCAGACTGAGAAAAAATAACATAAGGTATAAAATCTTTTTGGTATTTTCTTAGAAAGTATGTACAAAAACATCTCTTTGTCTGTGCTTTTTGATTGTATGTAGCTGAGAATACAGTTATACAGATTGAAAAGCAGACACAGACTGAGAATTGAATCATATAGATTCAAGGTTTTACTAGGGGTTGAGCATTCCTAGTTGACCAAGCAGATACAAAAATCTATCTTCATTTAAAGGTTTAGTAAAGATATCTGCTAATTGGTCATTTGTGGGCACATATTTCAGAATCACTTTACCTTTCTCAGCACAATCTCTGATAAAGTGATGTCTGATCTCAATATGCTTTGTCCTGGAGTGAAATACAGGATTCTCAGTGATGGCAATGGCACTTTGGTTATCACACATGATTGGAGTTTTTGTAAACACCAAATCATAGTCTGCTAGTTGATGTTGCATCCATAGCAATTGAGCACAACAACTACCAACAGCCACATATTCTTCTTCTGCAGTGGATGTAGCAACAGAATTCTGTTTCTTGCTTGACCAACTGACTAGTTTGCCACCTAGCAGTTGACATCCACCAGAAGTGCTTTTCCTGTCTAATTTACAACCTGCATAATCTGCATCTGTATATCCAATTAGATCAAAACCAGAGTCTTTGGGATACCAAAGACCCAGGTTAGGAGTACCTTTTAGGTACCTAAAAATCCTTTTTACAGTTTTTAGATGCGATTCTTTAGGTTCAGATTGATATCTAGCACACAAACATGTTGAGAACATGATATCTGGTCTACTTGCAGTGAGGTATAGTAGAGATCCTATCATACCTCTATAAGTGGTTTGACAGACTGACTTACCAGACTGATCCTTATCCAACTTGTCTGCAGTGCTCATTGGTGTTTTCATAATTGAACAGTCCTTTAAAGAATATTTAGTAAGTACGTCATTGACATATTTACCTTGGTTGATGAAGATACCATCAGGTTTCTGATGTACTTGTAGACCAAGAAAGTATGTTAATTCACCCATCATACTCATTTGATACTGTTTTGACATTAAGTTTGAAAACCATTTACACAATTTTTCATCAGTAGACCCAAATATAATATCATCAACATAGATTTGGACTAGTATGACATCTGCCTTGTTTCTTATTATCACTCCATCCTTGTCCATTTTGTTTCTGTAAACCCATTTTGTTCCAATAATGGTTTTCCCTTTTGGAGCAGGAACTAGGGTCCAAACATTGTTTCTGTCAAATTCTGTTAACTCTTCCTGCATTGCTTCAACCCAATCATCATCTTTCAGTGCTTCTTCAGCTTTCTTTGGTTCAGTGATTGACAGGAAGTTTGTGTAGAAACAGAAGTTTGCAGTAGATAAGTTTGACACTTTAGCTCGTGTTTGTACACCAGTAACATAATCTCCAATTATTTCTGTAATTGGATGATACTTGTGTTCTTTGACTCCTAGAAGTGATTCATCATTGCATGATAAATCATTCTCATTTGGTGGAAGAATAGCAGGACTGAGTTCTGCATCATCTTCTACACAGGGCAAGTCTGAGTCTGTAGAGTTCACAGACTGAAAACTATCAGACTGAACACATGTATCAGAAGAGTTTGAATCTCTGGACATAGATTCATCTTCTGTTGATGAAGGTATTGTCATAGAATGAGCAGGTTGATCATCTTCATTATCACTTTCAGAGTCCTGTTGTTGGTTAACAACAACTGGGATTTGAGATTCAGATCCCACAACAGATAAATCTTCTAACAAATGAACATCAGACTGAGAAACATGTTCATCATTAGCAGAGGAAGCATCAAAGGTGACATTTATGGTTTCGTCAATTTTATTCCTTCTGTTGTTGTAGACTCTGTAGGCCTTTGAGATAGATGAATAGCCAACAAAAATTCCTTCATCAGATTTAGGTTCCATCTTAGCTAATTGATCTCTTTGATTGAGAATATAGCATTTACTACCAAAGGTCTGGAAGTAATGGATGGTTGGAACCTTCTTATGATACAACTCATATGCAGTTTTGCCATGCCTTTTGACCAAAATAGATCTATTTTGGGTATAACAGGCAGTGTTAACTGCTTCTGCCCAAAAATAAACCTTCATTTGACCATGGCATAACATGGTTCTTGCAGCTTCTATGAGTGTACGATTTCTTCTCTCAGCAACACCATTTTGTTGAGGAGTTCTGACAGAGGCAAAGTTTTGAATAATGCCTTTGTCAGTACAGAATTCAATGAGAGTCGAATTCTTAAATTCTGTACCATGGTCACTCCTGAGTTGCTTGACAGGTGCATCTTTCTGCAATTCTTCTCTCTTGATTAGATTAATAATCACTTCAGGAGCATCACTTTTAGCTTTAAGAAAGATGACCCAAGTATACCTTGTGTATTCATCCACAACCACAAGTGTATACTTCTTTCCACCCAAACTGCTAATGCTCATGGGTCCAAACAGATCCATATGGAGCATATGCAGTGGTTGTTCAATTGTAGCTAACAATTTGGATGGAAAATGGTTCTTGGTCTGTTTCCCTAGTGTACATGCAGGACAAAGTTTGTCTTTTGCAAATGTAACATCAGGCAGACCTCTAACCAGTTTCTTCTTTGACAGGAGGTTAATATTTTTGAAGTTCAGGTGGGATAACCTCCTATGCCATAGCCAGCTTAGTTCTGGCACAGACTGAGTATAGAGACAGGTCTCTACATTGTTGTCTGCAGAAGAAAGATCCAAGAGATAGATATCTCTTTCTCTTTTGGCAACTAATATAGGTTTGCTTTTGGAATTATAGATAACAACAGCCTTCTTTCTGATTCTGATTTCACCATCATCATCACAAATCTGGCTAGCACTAAGCAGGTTATGCTTTAATCCCTCAACATAGGCCACCTTTGTTATTCTGATGTTGCCAGCCTTCACCACACCATAACCTTTTATCTTGGCAACAGAGTTGTCACCATATTTGACAGAAGGTCCTTCTTCTTCTACAAACTCTGACAGATTCTTCAAGGAACCTGTCATGTGTCTTGAGCATCCACTGTCTAGGTACCATTTGTTGTTACCATTGTAAGCAGATCCTCTGTCCCAGTCTGGATGAACACATGCCTTTTCTGCAAATTTGACATCTTTGTCAAACTGGCTCTCTGTGATAGCCATTAAGCACATATCTTCATCATCCTCAGATGATGAAGATTCTTCATCTATCCATTGCTCAACAACCAAAGCTTTCTCTAGTTTCTTTGGTTGTTGTTTCTCTCCAATTTTCTTGGAGTTGAAGTACTTTTTCTTGTACTTCTTGGCCTTTTCTTCCCACTTATCAGAACTTGAAGATTCTGCAATCTTCACTCTGCAGTCAGAAGAAATATGACCAACTTGCCCACATTTATAGCAAGTAGCTTTCTTAGGATCAAAAGTTGGCCTTCCTTTTGAACCTTTGAATCTTGCTTTTTCTAACCTATGGGCTAGCAATGCCATTTCAGCTTCTAGAGACTCAGTTTCATCATCTGATTCTGAGTTTGTAAGAGTAAGATGGTAATCTGCTCTAGAGAAAAGTTCTCTATTTTTCCTTGTTGTTGCAACAAGGGCAGCAGATGGATCTTTTGCAATCCTTTTGGCATTTAGATCCTTTCTGGCTTTGGTTTCTTCAAAATTTAGTAGAAGTCCAAACAAGCCAGAGAGATCATATGTCTCCAATTTTTCACTTACAATTAATGAAGTGATAACTTCAGAAAAAGTGTTTGGAACGACATCAACAAATTTTGCACAGATTTCAAACTGTCCTTTGATGATATTATACCTTTCAAGATCATTGATTAAGATCTGAAATCTGGTATGAATATCAGTTAATGACTCTCCTTGACCAGCAGAGAAGTTCTCATAATTTCTTATGAGATTCTTTTTCTTTTGGGATTGTACTAAACTTACACCATCATATTGGTCAGTTAGCATATCCCATATGGCTTTAGCAGTTTTGCAGCCAGATATCTTAGCAAAGATAGGCTCAGTAACTGCATTGCCCAGTATGGACTTGGCCTTAAAATCTAATGCATATAGTTGCCTGTCTAGATCAGTCCAGGTACTTTTGGCAGCCTCAACAAATTTTTCAGGTGTCAAAATAGTACCATTTGCATCTAAAGTAGCAGGAACTATTCTGCCAGGAATAATGGGTCCTTCCTGAATGACTCTAAGCATTTCATCATGAATGCTAGCAAGAAACCATTCAGCTTTCAATTTCCAGTGGGTAAAATTTACACCATTGAAGATTGGAATTCCCTTCCCAGCCATAGCAATAGAGGAAGTCATTTTTCAAAGTAGAAAATGTAGAGAAAAATGGATTTAGATGATTGTTTGATAAACTGGGTTCCTTTGATCGTTAAAGATTAAATCTTTATTTGCTCTGATACCAGTTGTTGGGTCACAAGGTTCCCAAAACTTAGATACAGATTAAATAACAGTTATCTCAACGTGTTAGTTTATATCCAAGTTTTATATCAAACAAGTTTAAATTAGTCTAGGCGGAAAACAAGATTAATTTTGACACAGAGTTTATTATGAATCAAAGTATTATTCACAATAAAGTGTTTGTCTCACAAAGATGACAAGGTATTCAAACCCACACAGATGGTTTGAATACGATCCAAGTAGTATACAAAGATACAGTTATCACTACAAACTTCACAGTAAGTGTAGTAATGCTTTAGCCTAAGCTCAAAGGTCTAGTATACTAATTCTCTTGAATTTCTTGGATAATAGCAGTGCTTTTTGGACTGCTATTTATAGAGTTGGATGTAACTCTATATTATCCATCTTACATAGTTGTCCAAGGGATAACAGATGCATCTTGGGCAACTTTGCACGCCTTCCTTTTTGCTTTTCTTGGAAATAGAAAAAGCAAAAAGGTAAAAGGTTTCTTTGCTGAGAAGAGAACCTTTATATGATGTTTAACCTTTCTCAAACATCTTATCAGTTGTATTTAGCCTAAGGAAAGAAGAATATCTCCTGTACATTTGTACTTTCATTCTTCAATATATGCTCTTCAGTCTGTGCTCATCAGTCTGTGATCTTCAGTCTGTGAACTTCAGTCTGTGAAGCCTTCTGTATTCAATCTTCATTCTTCAGATGATGAATTCATAAGTCTTCAGAAAGAGCATGGCTTTCAGTCTGTGAGGATCTTCAGTCTGTGCAGCACAGACTCAGAAACCATTCTTCAGTCTGTGAAGCACAGACTCAGAAACACAGACTCAGGAATTTCACTAAGTTTCCTGAATACAACTGAGTTAGATTTTGACTCTTCAGATTTATAACTTAGGTTTGATCATTGTTTTTCCCAACAATTGGTTACCCACTATTTTTAAATGATGAATCTGCCCAGGGTTGTGTGGTTTGTTTCGTGACTCTCTTTAGCAAAACTAAACAGTTTCTGGGCGTCTTCTTGATACACCTCAAAATATTGGGTCTTTGATGTATGATTTAGGTTTTGTGTGAAAGATTAGAAAGCAAGTTATTCCCAGTTTAGAGTCACCATTTTTATGAAGAATAGAGGGGGATACGGTTGTCCAAAGTTAACTTGAAAATCTGGACAGAAAGTTGTCCAATTTTATTATTTTACCAAGAACACATAACTTTTTATAAAATCCGTATGTAAATGACTCGAACAAACTTTAAATGTGTGTTTTATTTGCAAAACATTATCATATTTCAGGTACAAAAACCCTAATGCACACATATTTTAAGAAATGTAACAGTAATTAGAATAAAAATAAGTGGGTTGTGCAGAATAGAATGTAAACATTCTTGCACTTTATGATTACCTCTTCGACCAGGAGTGTAGGGTTTTGGGTGATGAAGTTCTTTCCACAGATTGAGCAGGGTTCCCGGAGTGTTTGGTACTGGATGAAGGTGATGAAGAAACTGGGGTGTTCTTGCTAAAATCGTGCAAGTGTTGAGAGAGTTTGAGAGAAATTAGATGAAGTGTTTTGAGTGTGAATGTATAATTCCTGCTGAGGTTAACAAAAAGAATAAGGGGTGGAGTGTTTAAGTTTACTATCCGGGATTTTGATTGGGTGAAGGTGGAGGTGATTTTTATGGGAAGTGTAAGTCAATTGATTTGGTTTATGGGAAATAGGTTTGCTGGCCGTTTTTGAGAGAAAAGAGGTAATCATAACCCTTTTTGCGTGCACGGTTTAACACTATTTCAAATCTTAAAGTTCCTTTTTACAGATTACGAATGGTTACTTATCTTTTATTATTACTTAAAAAGCTTTTATATCGGGTAGGAGGGTTTGCTGTGTGTGTGTGGGTAACACTTGATTGGTCTTAAAATCGTTTAAGCATCTCACTGGTAATAGATTGACACTTAGTAATTCATGATTTGTTCGGGACATTAATGTGTTAACAGTGGAAACCTTGAACTAACAGTGGAAATGGTGATTTGTGCTAGCAGTGTTAACTACTTAGCAGTGGTAACTGAATGTCAAGCAGTATTAATTAATGCGGGCAGTAGAAACTGGACTAACAGTAGTAACTGAACTAGCAGTGGAAACTGACTAGCAGTTGTAACACAAGCAGTAGTAATTCGACTACCAGTAGAAACTCACTAGCAGTAGAAACTGACCAACAGTTGAAACTGAGGTAATTTGTACTAGCAGTATTAACTTGATGTTGTATTGGCAGTATTAACTAGGATTTGTACTGGCAGTATTAACTGAAGAATTTGCTCTAACAGTATTAACTTAGAATTTGTACTGGCAGTATTAACTGAAGAATTGCTCTAACAGTATTAACTTAGGATTTGTACTGGCAATATTAACTGAAGAATTGCTCTAACAGTATTAACTTAGGATTTGTACTGACAGTATTAAGTGAAGAATTGCTCTAACAGTATTAACTTAGGATTTGTACCGGCAGTATTAACTGAAGAATTGCTCTAACAGTATTAACTTAGGATTTGTACTGGCAGTATTAACTGAAGAATTGCTCTAACAGTATTAACTTAGGATTTGTACTGGTAGTATTAACTGAAGTATTTCTCGAACAGTATTAACTTAGAATTGCACTGGCAGTATTAACCCGGTAAGAGGTATAAACTTTTAACCAACAGTATTAACTGCGACTCCCAGTATTAACTTTTGATTAGCAGTATTAACTATAATTCTTAAGAAGGTCGGGTCCAGATTTAGGTGGAGATTAAGTTAAGTATTAACATGGTATTTTTGGTGGTTGTTATAACTTACATTCTTCTTAGGTGTACAGGTTGAGCAATCTGATAAAGGTATTTACATTCATCAAACTAAGTATGTCAATGATATCTTAACCAAATATCAGTTGCTCGACTGTAAAACCTTTGGGACTCCCATTGACATAAATCACAAACTTGGCTTGGCTGAAGACGAAGAAGATGTAAATCAGCGAGACTATCGATCAATGATCGGATCCCTGATGTATCTCACAGCTTCAAGACCCGACATAATGTTTGCTGTAGCTATCTGCTCACGATTTCAAGCAAATCCGAAGGTTTCTCATATGAAGGCGGTTAAGCGAATCTTTAGTTACCTCAAATTTAGACCATATCTGGGTCTCTGGTATTCTAATGAGGATAACTTCGCTTTAACTGCCTACTCCGATTCAGATTTCGGTGGTTGTAATGTGGACAAAAAGTCTACGACTGGAGGATGCCAGTTCTTTGGTAGTCGCTTAGTCTCGTGGCAGTGTAAAAAGCAAACCACAGTCTCTACTTCATCTGCTGAGGCTGAATACATTGCTGCTGCAAGTTGCTGTTCTCAGGTTCTCTGGATTCAGCATCAAATGCGCGATTACGGGTTACTCTTAACTTTAACTCCTATCCATATTGATAATACTGCTGCTATCACTATCATACGCAATCCTGTACAGCACTCAAAAACTAAACATATTGAACTTAGGTTTCATTTCATAAGGGATTGCTATGAGAAACACCTGATAGACCTTGTCCAAATCGATACATCTAAGCAAAATGCTGATCTTTTTACAAAAGCTTTTTCACGATCTCGATTTGATGAACTTGTCTCTATGATAGGGATGAGGTTCTTTGTTAAAAATTAATTTATAACTTGGAGCGTGTTTATTTAAACTAAGGCAACTGCCACTCTTTACACTTGTTAGTATTAAAGAAATGCAATAGTTGCAACATTGTTAAAAAAAAAAAAAAAAAAAAAAAAAAAAAAAAAAAAAAAAAGACGTTGAATTGTGTCTGTAAACAATCGGGAAATGATAGTACATCAGGAGACATGCATAAAATGGAAGTTTAAGTTTTATGTTTGATGTGTCAGTAGATTTATCTAGCATACTTGAAATATCTTTTATAAATATTAGATTCATCAAATGATGTATTGATAGGCATTTGTTCTAAGTTTATAAGAAGCTTAACTCTCAAATATGCATATTATTTTATATAAAGACATATTAATATGTATGACTTTAAGTTAAAATAAGGGCAAAAATGTCCGAAATATTTTGACGCTTCGTCTTAATGTTTGGATGATGAACATGTTATGATCTAAAAATATAGGGTCTTTGTATGGTGTTATCTGGGGGAATATATTAGGTGTCTCCTCTGTTGTATGAAAATACAGACCTGGTTTCATCTAATATATTCTTCAAAAGAACTTAGGTGCGTAGTCTATGTTAAACGTTAGACAACTGTTACGTACCCGTGGCATTCAAATAATTCTCAAAATAACATGTACAAAAGTACAGAAAAGTTATAAAAAGTTTGCCTCGTACGGGTCTGTGTTAAGCTATGGTACTCTGTTGTACGAAAGTACAGACCTGTACCCTCTAGTTTAAATTGTTCAGACTGGTGTTTGTTCAACCAGAACTATTGATTATGTGACTCTGTTGTACGAAAGTACAGACCTGTCACCGCTAACTTAGTTCTAAAGATACACCCATATCCTCACCTTCTATAAAGAAAATACTAACATGTTTTGATTTCAAATGTATATTTTAATGTGAGTTATATAATATAATATGCATGCTAATAATAACATAAGTGGTTCATCTCATTATGAGTTGAAATCATATACTTAAGAACAAATGTTTAGATGGATAAAATATCAATAATCGTCTTGAACTAATCTTTATAACAGATGATTTAAATATGCTAAGTAAATTTAAAAGTGGACAAACATACTGATAATCGAAATAACACTTACTATTCCTAATAATTGCATGTTATCCTGATATGATCCTTACCCAGACTTAAACATTTCCGTCACCAAAAATATGTTATGAAGTCTCCGTTGATTGTAAAATTGAATCAACAATTTTATTTTTGTATTATCTATTAGTTATCTGTCGCTTAATTAGTTTCTCCAAGTTTATAAGTTAATATCGAATCAGGTATCGAACTTTGAAAATCGAAAGCGATTCGAAAATTCACCAAGTGCCTCTATGCGACACAAGCTTTGTGTCGCTGCCTCTGTCGCTTCTTATGTCGCAGGCTATGTCGCTGCTTAGTGTTTGGGTATAAAAGCCAACCTCATGCGACATTAAACCGTTCACTGTTCTTAATTACCTGCGACATCACATTTAATTACTGCGACACAAGCATCTGATATAGCGACACAAGCAAACCGAGTGATTTTCCAACTTCATCTACATTTTCTTAGCGATCTGTTGCAATTAATCCATACAATCTCTTTCTCCTAACCTTACTCGATCTTGTGGTATAAAATTTTCCCTCTTTTACCGTGTATACTGTGTTTAATTGTGAATTAAAGTCACGGGTTTTAAGGGTTTTCGGTTTGGGATTAAATTGAGGTGTTTGGGTCTGCTTAACTTGATATCTAGGATATTTTAGAGTTCCTGATGTTCATACGCACCTTCGGGTTGCGTTCGCTTTGAAAACACCCAAAATTTTGAACCATCGGGATCTGGGCACGGGTTGGTGTTCATCTTTGCGACACAATCTGCGACACAAGCCTTTGTGTCGCAGGATTTTTCAAATTAATTTTATACCAAACTTTGTGTGCGACACTAAGGTGTGTGTCGCTATGCTAGGCGACGCAAGCTCTTGTGTCGCTGTTATATCAAAATTAATGTTCGTGCTAGTGTTGGGTTGCGACACTACCATCTGTGTCGCTACTTCTTTGAGACACAAGTCCTTCTGTCGCTTGATTTAATTAATTACAAAACAATTGCCAAATGCGACACAACCCTCTTCTGTCGCATCTTTCTGTTGCGACACAAGTGCTTGTGTCGCTTATATGATTCGAAATAATTAACTTCAACTTTTGCGACACAAAGGTCTGTGTCGCCACATCTGTGCGACACAACCCTTGTGTCGCCACTGCAAATTGTTTAAATTAACGTAATTATTACTAACGCTTCTGTAGTGTTCCCTTTTTCGTGTCTTTTAGAAATGGCAGGACAAGATGCGTTTCTGAGGTTGCTTGAACCTCGTCACAACATGGTGGCTTTTCTGGAAGATGACAGGGATTCTGCTATTCCTTTTCGTCCCATGATCCAGTTCCTTAGGCGTTCCAGGATTCTTTACGCTATCACTGCTGCTCCCACTATCTATAGAGACCATGTTGGTCCTTTTTGGAGAAATGCGGTTGTAAACACCGAACTGGAGGAGACCAGGATTATATCTACAGTTTTTGATCGGGAAATTATCATAAGCGAGCAGCTGCTACGTGAAGTGCTTCAGTTTCATGATTCTCCAGTCATGCCCACCCAATTCTCAAATGTTTTCATTGCTGGTGGGATGGCACGTATGGGTTACCCAGGTGTACCCTCTCATCAGTATCGCAAGGGGCACCTCACCCGCGTCTGGAGATTTTTGATGCACGTGATAATCGTGTGTTTATCTGCCAGGAAGGCTGGTTTCGATGGGGCCAGTCACCGTACCATCTCTGCCATGTTGGCCCTGGTCTACAACAAGCCGTATAATTTTTCCGGATATCTGTTCCGTGAAATGGTGGACAATGCAAAAGCTGAAAATGACAAATGGGTCATGTACCCAAGGTTTATCCAGTTGCTGATTAATCATCTGTTACCGGATCTTCCGGTCAATCCTGATGCAACCTTCCGCCAAACGCCAATGAACTTGCGGATTTTTGCCATCTGCAACTCTTATGGTAAAGGAGTTGCTGCACCGCCAGATGTGCCGCTTTTCGGCCATATTGTACATGAGTGCTATGTCCCTCAGGCTAGCGAAGGATTTTTGGATGATGCTGCTACTCCTCTTCCCTCTGAGGATGCCTTTGTCAATATCCCGATTCAAACCGAGGAGGAAAATATTAATGACATTTTGCAGGACATTGATACCTTTCAAGCAGTTGACGAGAATGCTGCTGATGCGGCCTCGGATGATACTGTCTTTGTGGATCCAAACGACACCCCAACGGATTCGGATGGTGATGTTCCTTCACCGAAAACCATTGAAAGCCTCCGAATCCATAATACTCATCGATATGAGCGGGTTCAACGCCGAATTAGGGCAGGACGGGTGCATGTGCCGTCTAACCGGGGGAAACGGCCCCGGGACGCACAGGACTCAGATGATGATACTTTCGCACCCCGTCCTCGTCCTCGAACTCAACCTCATCCGGTCTCTACTTCTGCTGAGTCTCAGCCACAACCACAAACGCTAAATCAGCTAATGGCTCTTCTAGATAGAATGAACAAGTAGTTGGCTGAGCAAGCTTCTAGAATCACGGAGTTAGAAGCAACGGCGGCTAGGGTTCCTCAGCTGGAGAGTCGCCTGCTAGAACTAGAGGCCTTAGCTGTTGTTCCGGGTGAGTTAGGCTTAGATGAAACAACATCAATGGCCCCTGGTTCAACTCAAATTGTAATTACTAATGATGTAACCGAAGAAGCTATAAATGAAAATATTAATTTGGATTACTTTGCGTACTCTGCACCAATTCCAGGACAACCAATTCCTTTAAATGTAGATTACTCCGAAGCAAACCTAGAGTATCTACAGAGTCTGATAAATGAGGAAGGGCAAAGTACAGAAAATGATAATGAAGAATTTGTGTTTGATAATGATGAAGGGGTTGATATTGAAGAAGAAAACATTCACGAAGACTTTGTGAATGTTGATGAAATGAATTTGGGAGAGGAGATGGAGGTCTCTGATACTGAAGAGGTTGTAGAGCCTGAACCGTGTAAAGACTCTACTCCTGCTCCGGCTAAAACCGAACCATCTACTTCTACTGCTGCTGAGCCCAATACGTCAAAGACCTGTAAATTCTATAAAATCAGCAGCAAGCGCTACAAAGGTCAAATCATCTCCTGGAAGTATGATGAAGCAAATAAAGTGATTGTTATCAAGCGAAAAGATGGGATGCAGTATTTCACTATGAACTTCAAAGTATTAAGTACCTTACCATATTGTGAGATACTGCACTTGGCGCAATTGAATATCATAAATCCCACCAATAACGAGTTAGCGAATCAATTACAGAGAATCTTAAGGAAAGAGGTCAACACCAAAGTGTTCTATCTTTTGAGACCAAATCTGGGGATGCGGTATATTTATCGTAACAAGATACATCCGTTTACCAACAAGCCCTGGGTTAAGATTGTATATAAATCTCCAAAGACCTTAAAGTCTATTCCTCTGGAGAAGCTCCCAGTTGATTTCTTGAGAAGGTTACAACTGTGGACATATGATGGATATACAGGCGAAGCTGAAATTATCTATATTGAAGATTCAGAGCCTGAAGATCTATGGAAAGCCAAAATATCGAAGATTAGAGTGTACGATCCTTTGAGCTTGATTAACCTTACCAAGAAAGACGTTGAAGCTCTTCATGCTAAGAAGATTGATTATTTTCAAGAGTTCAAGACTGAGGCGATGCGTTTTCAAAAGGTTGTCAATGTCTGTATAGCTCAAGGAGTACATGCTGGAGGAAACTTCCCTGCCAGCTGGAAGTGTTAGACGACCAAAGCCGAACGAAGAAATCTTGAAGACCAAGCTGAAGACACGGGGGAGTTTGTTGATACATGTTTTGTATGTCTGTCAGTTGGTCTAGGTCAAAGTCGATTGTAATATTTTGATTGTGATATAAATGTTATTTGTTTTGGAAATCAAAATTAATGTCACTGTTTAGGCGACACAGAGCTTGTGTCGCAATAGCGACACAAGGCTTGTGTCGCATATGTCGGCCTGGCGACACAGGGCTTGGGTCGCAGGTCAGTTAGGTTTTGGCTATAAATAGATCATTACGGGTTCAGTTTTAGGGTTGACGAACCTAGAGTGTTTTCAAGCGATCTGTGAGGAATCTTTTGTAATTGGTTGATTTGCTATTCGTGATATATATAAAAGCTAATCGACTAGTTTTGTGTGATTGTTAATGTGTTTTGTTCAATTGATTGTATTCCGCGCTTTCAATTGTTGAATTGATTCGATTTAGATCCAGTAACAAGGGTCCAACAGGTGAGATGTGTGTACGCGTTGCTGTGGAATTTGAGGTGGCACAATCTCAGAATCCAAGTTGTTTAAGTCTCCCTCAACTTCAAAAATATCATTCGGTTGAACAGCTTCATCAGATTTATCCTCAGATTCATCATTGGAAAAACCCGGCATCTCAGGATTAGGTTGTGGAATAAATACACTAGGAGCTGTTCCAGAAGTAGAAGGGATATCATTGTTTGAGGGTGATGTGGCTTTAGGAGGAGAAGATACATCTTGGAACATATCCATTCCATGCAGTAGGGTCACCACCTAATCAACATTATCATCCATAGGAAGATGAAATGAGTCAAACAATTCATCGTATTTGAATAGTGAGTCGGGTCCCGTGCTTTGAGGAGATTCAGTATATCGTAAACATTTAACTTCATAGTGCTCCTCAATCTTCTTGGTTGATTTATTATAAACTCCCTTGTTAGGAGAATTAACAGAATACCCCAAGAAAAAACCATCACTTGACTTTTCACCAAACTTAGCAACTCGTTTGCGTGTGTTCATGATGATGCAGGGACACCCAAAAGGTTCAAGAAACTGCAAATTGGGTTTACGGTTATTAAAAAGCTCATAACAAGTTTTATTGCGTTTCTTCACCGTCAAAACCCTGTTAAGAACATAACAAGCTGTATTGACCGCCTCTGCCCAAAAAGTGATAGGCAATTTTGAGTCTGAAAGCATGGTGCGTGCAGCCTCTATGAGAGTCCTATTTTTTCTTTCAGCGACTCCATTTTGTTGTGGAGTTCTTGCGGCACTGAATTGATGATTTATTCCTTTCTTCAAACAGTAAATCTCTAAAGTTTTATTTTTGAATTCAGTTCCGTTGTCACTCCGCAGTTTCTTTATCTTCAGATTGCATATGTTTTCCAGTTTGTCAAACAAATAAATCAGAATATCAGGCACCTCATCTTTAGAAGAAATGAAGTACACCCAAGAGAATCGCGAATAGTCGTCAGTCACTACCAGACAGTAATAACTTCCTCCTATACTCCGTTTGCTCACCGGTCCGAAAAGATCCATATGCAATAACTCGAGAGGAGTTTCAATAGAATTCACTAACTTAGACTTATGGAATTTCTTGTGTTGTTTCCCTTTGAGACAGGAAACACAGTTATCATTTAATCCAAAAGATTGTTTAGGAACGCCCAACACAAGATCATGTTTTACAAGATAATTCATCTTGCGGAAATGAAGATGTCCCATTCGTCTGTGCCACATTAGTGATTCCTTTTCATCAGCTTTAGACAATAGACAAGTATGCTCAGTGGATGTAACGGTTTGCATATCTAGTACATACGTGTCCTTTGTCCTTGGTGCTCTCATTAGCACCCATTCCTCGGGAATCACAAAACCCGGCTTCAGAATCAAGCATTCTACATCAGTAAATGCTGTTATGTATTTCTTGTCACACATTTGAGAAACACTGAGCAAGTTGTGATTCAACTGTTCAACAAAGTTCAATTTTTCAAAGCTCACTTGCCCATTTGTGAGTGTTCCTTGTCCAGTAATTTCTCCACCCTTATCACCAGCAAATGCAACATAACCCCCATTATACGACTTCAAATCAGAAAGTAGGGATAGGTTGCCTGTCATGTGTCGTGAGCAGCCGCTATCGATGTACCATTTACTATTTTTTACTTCCTCGGACTGCTGCAGACACAAAATGCAAGAGTGAATTAGTTAGAAGTGGAGACCCAAGCCTTCACAGACTTGGGTCTTCCAAGGTCATCTACAATAACAACATCAGTTAAAATTTTATCTTTTAACAAATCAGTGGTGTTTCCTGATGTGTTATTGTAGGATGACAGGTCATTGGTTAACCTTTTAATCTGCCAAACCTGTTTAGGTTTGGATGGTGGCTTGTTTATAGGATTGTGCTTTTTGACACTAGGTTTACTTGGCACAATCTTATTGACTTTCTTGACAGGTAAGGGAGATGAAGAGCTACGCCTCGATTGAGATGAATTTCTATATAAAGAATTTCGTGGCGTGTATCTCCCAAATCGTTGTTTAGAAAGCAACGGACAAACACTAATGAGATGACCTTGTTTCCTACAATAGAAACAAGATCGTCTTTCAACGAATGGTTGAGGTTGAGGATGAATCATTGGAGGTTGTTTAAATGAAGCATTAACAGAACATGTACATTTGTGTGTACACAATGACTTAGATGCTTGTGAAGATGTTGATGGTTTATCCGAGATATCAACAGGTTTAGAAGATTTTTCAGATGATTTGTTCTTTTTATCTAACTTTAAAATCTTCTTTTGAGGCTCAGCCGTAGCTTTGCCTTTTCTTTGAAAAGCCATGTTACTCAATTCAGTAGTTATTATATGATTTTCAGGCTTAATATTTTCTTTCTTAATCTTCATATTAACTTCCTCAGTCAAATCCTCAACTTCAACTATTTCCTGTGCACTAACTGGAGTTGAAATCTTGATTTTAGCAAATTCAGTTTTCTTAACAGATACAGGCTTAGTTTCAACAGTTTTTTCAGATTCATTAGCAGTAGATAGATTAGACTCAGATTCAACATTTTGCTTAGAATCTTTAAATGGCTCATTAACAGATTTCATGACTTCCTTTAAAAAAGAAGGCACAAAGTCTTTGGCTTCATCCTGTGAAGGCATAGGTAGATAATTCATAGGAGGTGGTACTTGATGATAACCAAGCCCAGCCTTACTTTTAGTATCATACCTTTGCCCTTGAAGAATTTCGTCAAAAACAAGTGAGGATGTTGAGAAATTAGACAGTTTTCTTTTAAGGTTAATAATTTCTAACTGTGAGTCAGCAAGTTCTTTTCTAAGATCAGCTAATAATTTAAGGTAACTATCAATTGCATCTTGTTGACTAAAAATTTTAGCTTTTAGCTCCTTTCGGTTAGAAAATGCAGCATCTAGTTTCTTATCAAAAGCTTGTTCATTATCTTTTAAGATCTTATTAGCCTTAGCAAGTTTTTCTAATTCATTATTTAGGCGTTGGTTATCCTCAGAATATCTATTAATTTTACCAGTTAATTTAATGCATGATATACAAGAAAGTGGTTCTTCGATTGGTACCTCATGCACACTGGAGATTTCAGCCATAAGAGCACTATTTTGATCGTCATTTGCCTCTTCACTCCAATCATACGCTTCTTCATTTTGAATAAGAAGAGCATTTGAGGCAGGCGTTTTCTCTGGAGTCCTCTGAGGTGGTCTTGTGTAGGTGGATGGTTTGGAGAAGCCAGAAGCAGGATGCTTTGCCTTCTCACATTCCCTAGCGAAGTGCCCAAGATTTTGGCAGTTGTAGCACTTCACCTTACTCTTATCGAAACCAAGACCAGAATCGCTGTCATCATCCAGATTCTTTCTCCCAGTTTTCTTTAAGTATTTCTTTGCTCTCCTGGTTAGCATAGCAAAATTCCAACGTAGATCCATCCTTTCAAGATCATCAGGATCTATTTGTTCAAAATCTCTCTCAGTAAGATCAATGGTGCTAGTTTTCTTTGAAAGAAAACTATCATAAGCACTGAGAAAGGCTTGAAATACAGCAGCATTCTCTTCAGTGTCAGGTGAGACTGGAGTGTTTGAAGAATAAGGTACTCTTCCAACTAAAGGAATAGTCGGTTTAGTAGAGGATGCAGAAGATCCACTAGAGCTGCCAGATAATAAAGCCACGCCAGTAGTAGGAGACGAACTACCATACAAGCTGGGATCTTGAACTTGTGCACTAGACTTAGTTTCCTTTCTCTGCATATCTAGTGCATAAGCTTGTAGTCTTCCAACAAGATCATCTAATGAAAGATTCATCACACGTTCATCTTCCTCCATCATCATAACACGATGATTCCATTTCTTAGGTAAAGCGCCTAAGAGTTTCTTGTTGACATCCTCAGTAGTTAAAGATACCCCTCCCTCATTCAGCTCACTAACCAGATGTGAGTAGCGAATAAACAGTGCATTTATGGACTCATTTGGTAAGATATCAAACAGTTCATATTGCTTCTTAATAAGTGCAAGTTTACTCTTTTTATATCTTTCATTACCCCCACACCTTTGTTCAATAGCCTTCCATAAATCATAAGCAATTGTGTAATGTTTAAACATTTTTAAAACATCAGCAGACATGCTCATTGTGATGGCTGAATGTACTTTTCTTTCCAAATCCCAAGCCTTTTTCTCATCAGGAGACAGAGATCTAATAGGTTTTGGCGGAGGATTAATAGAATTGAATTGTCCATCAGATGGTGGATGTTCATAACGTTCAAGTAAAGGAATCAACATGTCTGGGTCATTGTATGAAATGAAGGCTTCAAAACGTTGCCTCCATTCCACATAATCAGTATTTGCGGTAAATAATGGAGGTTTGTTTGTGCTTCCAACTTCATTACTGTGTTTTAATAGCTGGGTAAAGCTTTGAAGAGACATTATATTTCCTGCACACTTATAAAACAAAAATTGTTATTCAAAAATTAAAACAGCGACACAAAGGTAATGTCGCAAGCAGACACAAATGGCGACACAAGGGTTGTGTCGCAATAAAGCAACAGGCGACACAAAGGTTGTGTCGCTAATGGTGAATAAATGAGTCCAAATGCGACACAAAGGTTATGTCGCAATCCAATGTCGCTGTCCAATGTCTCAGGTTAATGTCGCACCAAATGTCGCAATGGTAATGTCGCAAATAACTCTAATACGACACAGAGTGTTTGTGTCGCAGAAAAAGCTTATGTCGCTAAAACCCTAATGGCGACACAGAGGTTGTGTCGCTATGCTGCGAAGTCAGCCGCACTTAAACCCCAAAATTCGAAAATTTTCGTAAACCCCACGAAAATTAACGACCTGCAATCGGACGAGCCTTCAATGATCTTTCAGAAAAAACAGATTTCAAGCTTTTACCACCTCTAATCAATAGTAATTGCTAAAAAGTATGTGATTTAACACAAAAAACGCACAAAATTGATTCAATACCACAAAATCAAACGATTTTGGCTCTGATACCACTTGTTGGACCCTTGTTGCTGGATCTAAATGGAATCAATTTAACAATTGAAAGCGCGGAATACAATCAAATGTACAATGCACGTTAACAATCACACGAAAGTAGTCGATTAGCTTTTATATATATCTCGAATAACAAATCAACCGAATACAATAATTTCCTCACAAATGGCTTGAAAACTCTCTAGGTTCGTCAACCCTAAAACTGAACCCGTAATGATCTATTTATAGCCAAAACCTAACTGACCTACGACACAAGCCCTGTGTCGCCAGGCCGACATATGCGACACAAGCCTTGTGTCGCTATTGCGACACAAGCTCTGTGTCGCCTAAACAGTGATTAATTTTGATTTCCAATGTTGAGACATGTTTTGTGACAACAGATCTAGCTTGTAATAGTGAGTTTTAGTACTTTTAGTAATTGTAATCAAGTATGTACATTGGTTTTGAGTTGTAAATGAAATATATTGCTTGGTAAACATTTTAGAGTTAAATATCAAAAGGCTGAAAAATGTTGACCAAGGTTGACCGCGAACCGAGTCAGTTCGCAGGACAAAGGTGGACTGCGAACCGAGTCAGTTCGCAGGACAAGTTTGTACTGCGAACTGAGTGAGTTCGCTGGGCCGTCATGGGCTGCGAACCGAGTCAGTTCGCAGAGCCCACGAGCCTGCGAACCGAGACGAGTATATATGAAAAACTAGGTTTTCATGTTCAGGACTTTTGCCATTTTCTGAAAAACGAAGTTGCTGCGATTCCAGAGAGTTTTTTAGTGTCTAAAGGCTAGGTATTGATAGATTAACAAGGGTTATAATCGATACAAAGCAATTAGATAATTGATTCGCTAATGTATTGCGAAAGAATTCGTTATAGATCCTATAACTAGTATTGAGGGATTCCGCACCTTAATACCGTAGATAACCTCGTTATCGATCCTATACATACGGACTTACATCCAAAACAAATAACATTTATATCACAATCAAAATATTACAATCGACTTTGACCTAGACCAACTGACAGACATACCAAACATGTATCAACAGCTTTCATCCTCCTCTTTGTAAGAACTTCAAAACTTTTCCAAAATACTTCTATAAACATGTTAAAAGGTTCATATAACAAAGAAATGTCCAAAATATAACATAAAAACGTTTTTCAAGGCTTAAAATGTTGAAGAACAAAACATGCATTTTCGGGCAGGAAAATAGCCCGACTTTGAGAGGCTGTTTCTCCCTCAAAACTTGACCAAAATGGACGATTCAAAAGGCAAAAATTAAGTTTAAGAAGTTAGATTTCATTTCCAAGTGGTTACAAGATTTTTGGAGTTCGTTTGATACCCGAAATGATTTTTACAAAAACATGTGTCTGGGCTGTCAAAAAGGACAGAAATTTCACCTTCCTTGTTTTAATCATAACTCGAGATATACCCATCCAAATGACCTGAAACAACGCCAAAAGTTCACAAATTTTGTTAGGTACAAATGTCGTTTAGATAACTTTTTCTGAAAATGTGTAGATTTTGCCCAGAAATCCGATCTTGTTGTATGTATCCGGATTGGTCACTTTCTGACCTTAGGGAACAAACGAAATTTTTAAAAATACTTAGAAGTACCTAAAAATCCTGGAAAAATTAATTTAGAGAGCTAACATACTAGGGAACAACAGGGATTTTTCTTGAATTTTCATTTGAACATTTGAAACACGAAATAAATTGTACAAAACCGATCTGTTTTAGGCCTCTGTGTCGCAGAAGCCCAGTAGTCTGCGACACAAGCCTTTGTGTCGCTATAGCACCCGAATCGTCACATTAGCGACACAAACCTTTGTGTCGCTATAGCACCCGAATCGTCACATTAGCGACACAAGCCTTTGTGTCGCTATAGCACCCGAATCGTCACATTAGCGACACAAGCCTTTGTGTCGCTATACACCCGAATCCTCGCATTAGCGACACAAGCCTTAGTGTCGCAGGATACCTTAGTGTCGCAGGATACCTTAGTGTCGCATAATACCTTAGTGTCGCATGTAGCGACACTAACCCAGTGTCGCTAAAAAAAACACAAAAATCCATACACTTTTGGTTAAAGCAATATAAGCATAAATAAAAAAAATTTCCGCGCTGACCTGGCAGCTCGACCCTAGCCAGAGGCTCTGCCCCTTGGACCCCGCCAGGGGTTGCCACCCCTTGGACCCCGCCAGGGGTTGCCACCCCTTGGACCCCACTACCAGGGGCGCTGCCCCCGGACCCCCGTCATTAATGGGCTTCGCCCATGCCACACTGATTAATTACCCATAACTGGAAAGTAAAAATAAATGTAACATAATTAATCAAAAGCTGTGTTTTCACAAAATATCACCAACGGCCCGTACATGTTTTATAAGCACAAACGATAACTGAACAATTGGACATTTCTAATTGTGTGAACTTATTTTAGGTGGACATTAACCCTCCACCTACATGATTAACTTACGTGGACATTAACCCTCCACCTACATGATTGGCTTAAGTGGACATTAACCCCCACTTATACAATCACTATAGATGGTCTTTTGAGACATCTACTTACACAGCCTTATACGTTTAGGACGTTAGAAGGTTGCATTCAGAAAACACGCTTTGCTTACTATTTGCTACTTGCTTGCTAATATCAGGTGAGTTTCATAGCCCCTTTTTACTTTTTCTAACAGGGGTGAGAATACATACAACTGCTTTTACACTGCTATTTTCATGTGAACACAAGTACAAAACTCGATATATTGGTTGCATGAGTTATTTTACTAATCCTGAAGTCCCCCACATCATAGTTTGTTAGTATCGTTATAGCATGAATGTTAATGAATAGTACTATTTGGGATTGACTCCCCCCGTCCGGGTTAGTAGCGCTAACTTGTCAAACGGACGCATTATCATTTGTTCTTACGAGTGTTGGATTAGGCACTCGCAGGGAGGCACCCCGATCGTGGCACTTGATTGTGACCCGGCACCACAGTTAAGCTCGAACTATGAGCTCATGGCAACAATATACACTATCTGTACATTTTTGTAATACATTACCTATCATTGCTGAATGATACAAACAGAAATCTTGTGTTCCATACAATGTTATATCAACTATTTACAAACCTATGAACTCACCAACTTTATGTTGACCTTTTAGTATGTATTTCTCAGGTAATCCGCAGCAGTAGGACGCCTTTGGATAGCGTAGCTCGAGTCGCATATATTTTCGAACAACAAGAGATTACATTGCATTTAATATATTTTGTATTATCAATTACATATGTATCTCTACTTATCGGATGCGAACTCCATGGAAATTGTAAAACTATTTCAAACAATTATGTTTAGTGAATATAATTATTTTTCAAACGTCTCATTTAGAGGTCGTTTGCCGAAATCTTGTGTTGTGATATTTGATTTGGTCGGCGCCCTCAACGCAACACCCTACCTTCCGCTGCCACGTGTCTTGGGGGTGCGACAACTTTTCTTTCAAAATTACCAACATTTACTTCTAAATCCACAATTGTTTCACTCTTCTCATTCACATTGTTTGAATACACAATCTTATTATTTACTAGACCATTATCCCCATCTTTATCCAGAGATTTAACCAATAATGCATCACTATCATTCTTAAACATACTAGTAACATAATCAGCTGTTGTTTTAAAATTAATAACATGTTCAAGAGATGGTAGTGGATCTAATTCAATTGCAGTATCAAGACTATCCACCCTTTTACTCTTGAGACATGAAACATGAGTTTTCTTCTTAATACCTGAACCAATAGTTTCCTCTGTTGCTTCTTCACTTTTAAACTCAAAAATGAAAATTCATAGGGTTTAGGGTGTAGGGTGTAGGGTGTAGGGTGGGGTTTGGGGGTTGGGGTTTGGGTTGGGGTTTGGGGTTAGGGTTAGGGATAGGGTTAGGGTTAGGGTTTAGGGTTTATTTTTTTTGGGTAAAGGCACGATACCTGACAAAATTTTATAAGAAAATAAAAAAGTTATTTATAATAATTCATTAGGCATACCTAACGTGGACATTTAGTGGACGTTCCAATCCCATACAAAACCTATCAATAATACTATTACTTTACCTTCCATTCGAATATAAATGCATAACCAACTATTGCTATAGTTAAAATTAAAATACATTCCCAAAAACTGAGTGTTGACCATTAATCTTCACTTCTCTAAGATATGCCTCTATCAAAATCTTTAGATTTTTAATTCCTCTATTATCCACATGTATCACTGTAGTATCTATACTTTGATTGTTAATATCTTCATAGTAGACCTTTTTGCCCTCATAATGATCTCCAAGCTTCCTAGTATCCTCTAACTTCAGTCTTATTCTATTACCATCTTCAAACTGCTTTCGCTTTTTAACCAATACATCTACTTGAGTATAATCTTGATTCTCTAGATTACCAATTATACATAATTGATCATTTTGACACAAAAGAGTCAAACATAACCAATTTTGCGTCCCATTATCTTTCAAAACAATCAATCTGCTAGTACCTATTTGAATTGATTTGCATGCATTTCTATGATCACCACTCTCTGAATTCAGTTTAACTAATTTGCTCAAATCCTGTACATGATTACCATGTTGACTTTCACACTTTTGACCCGATAGAATCAAATCTGTAGCAGTTTCTTCCACCGTTAAATTCCAGCAACAATTTCTTTGCAATTCATCTTCTTTTCCAACTGCAAATTCCAAATTTCAGAGGCTTCAACAGTTTGTTTTGAAAGCCTGATTTTCAGACCCATCAATCTTAGTCTTACCACATTTTGGATCTGCTCGAACAGTGTATCAATTGACCTTTCTTTTCTTTGGAAAATTCTCAAATTCCTTTCTTGCCACACGAAGTATACAGCTGCTCCCAATACCAATCTTTGAATTACACTCCATATAGACTTATTTATTGGCCTATTATGAAGGTAAGTGATAATATCCACCCATGTATCAGGAGCAAAGTCAATCCTAGCCATTGCCTTCAACTTGCACCATATCTCATTTGGATAGATGGTTATGACTATCTTTTTGATTTTTACAAAAAGGACAAGACAAGGTTTCCTGGACTTCACCCACCATATATTTATCATATGTTCGCAACTTAGAGTGCATTGCAGCCCAAAGTATAAATGAATGTCTAGGAATACTTTGACTGTACCACACTAATCTTGCCCATGTCGCCTCTTCATAATCTTCTGAAATATCATTCCATGCATTTTTAACTGAGAAAGGAGCAGTTTTCCCTTTTGTAGTTCTCCACAGAATTCTGTCTTCTCTATTAGCAATAAGAACGGGTGGAGGTAATTCAAAAAACATGTCAAATTTATCCCTCCACTCCTCTGGTATTACCCATTCTCCATTTTGCACAATATTAGAGACCTTTGCATTTCTTTCCAAATTGGCTTCATATAAGTCTCTATATGTTATAATTTTCCCTAATAGTCCTTGTGGATGCCAATTATCATACCAAGCTGATGTGTTATTTCTATTTTTAAGCCTACAAACCACAAATCCCCTAACTTTATCCCTAGATTTCATGATTTTCCTCCAACTCCAATAAGAATCATTAGGTGACTCGTAATCCCAAAAATTCCTCTCTTTAATTTTGACTTCTTTAATCCATCTGACCCAAATAGATTTTTTATTTGTTGCAATATTCCACACATGTTTAGACATTAAAGCTACATTCCAAGTATGTAACCTTATAATACCCAGACCCCCTTTCTGCTTTGGTCTACAAACTTCCTCCCAATTAACCTTTGCCTTACCTTTCTTGAACTCTCCTTGGCACCACAAAAATCCCCTTATTAACCTTTCAATCTCACCAGACACTTTCTTTGGTAAAATAAACATGGATGCCCAATACACTTGCAGTGAACTTAAGACAGAGTTAATTAATTGCAATCTTCCAGCTAAAGAGAGTGATTTATTTTTCCAGTCTAAAATCTTTTTCTTAACTCTATCAATTAAGCAACTACAATCTTTTAATTTCAGCCCTGTGAATAGTAATGGTACCCCTAAATATCTAACAGGTAATTCACCAACTTTAAATGGCATTACCTGAGATATTTGTCTTCTAACTCTCTTCGTCACATTACTGAAAAAGGAAGTGCTTTTCTCCATGCTTGGCTCCAATTCAGACACATTTGTGAATTTATCCAATGCTCTCCTTAAAACCTGAGCCGATTTCCTATCACCATTGCAAAATAGTAATAGGTCATCTGGTCAGTTCAAGCTCATTAAATCTCCAATGATACTGGAAATCCTCATCATTATCAATCTGTCTTTTTATAATTAGAGTGAGAACTTCCATTACTAGTGTAAACAAGTATGGTGACATTGGATCACCCTGTCTGAGATCCCTTGCTCCTTGAAAGAAACCTTTGTGTTCACCATTTAAATTAATGGTGAAAGATGTTGTTGTGACACAGTTCATAATCCATTTGATCATTTGTAGATGAAACCCAAATTGGATCAAGCAGTTTCTCAAGAAATCCCACTCTACAGTATCATATGCTTTCTGTATGTCTATCTTAAATGCACACCTTGAAGCATCCCTATTCCTATGATAGTTTCTCATCAACTCTTGAGTTAGCAATATATTATCACTAAGCTGCCTTCCTGGGATAAAGGCACTCTGGTTTTCATCTACTATCATATCAAGTACACTCTTAAGTCTATTAGTAATGACTTTACTAATACACTTATAAATGACATTACAGGAAGCAATTGGCCTAAATTCAGACACTATTTGAGGTGCTTGAATTTTAGGAACAAGTGCGTAGAATTGATTTCCTTCAATAGCTTCCCATTTTGAAAATATCCATTAACTACTTTGCATACCTCTGACCCAACAACTCCCCATGCAGTTTTAAAAAACTTTGATGAATACCCATCTGGGCCTAGAGCCTTATCATCATCAATGTCAAATAGAGCATTTTTTATTTCCTCATTTGTTACAGGCTTTACCATATCTTCTGCACTTTCAAGTGGAATTTTTCTTGAAAACAGTTGCATTGGATCATCAAATGAAGCCACATCCCTTTTAATTCCCAACACACTTTTGAAATGACCAACAAACTGATCAGCAACCTGCTGGCCAAAGAATCTTTCACCTTGCATGTCCTCTATTGGCTCGATTCTACCTTTGTTAATCCTCCCTTTTACAGCTTTATGAAAGTATTTTGTATTTTGATCCCCTTCATGCAACCATTTAATAACTGCATCATTATAAGCCTTGAGGTAAGCAACTTCTTCAAACCTTAATTCTTTATTTGTAGGGTCTTTTTCTACAACAGACTGAATATTTGCAATTTCAACCTTCAATTTTTTGACTTTTTCAAATAAATTCCCCTGACTAAAATTCAATTTCCTCATGGGCTTCTTTAACCTTTTTAGCTTTGACACAAGGCTAAACATTGCATAAACTGCAACATTTTCTTTCCAACTCTCCTTTACCAAAGGTAAAAATTCCTCCTTATTGACAAGGTAATTGGGGAATTTAAACGGCTTTGGTTTAGCCCTCTCTATTTCAGGAAAAGTCAACACCATAGGGGAATGATCAGATTTGAGAAATGGGTAGAAATGTGCATGAGCATTTGGGAATGCACTCATAAAACTCACATTACCTATTATCTTATCTAATTTTTTCAACACACCATCAGTCTTACCTGGAGTTTGATTCCAGGTAAATTTCAAACCAGTCATTCCAATATCATCTATCTCTACTTCATTAGTACATTCCAAAAACTCAACCATACTTTTTGTAACACTTGAAGGTCCAGCAGAATGTTCTCTAATGTAGCATTAAAATCTCCAAGCAATAACCAAGGAGAGTCTTTAACAACCTTTTTATGCATTTTCAAGCTTTTCCACAACTGCCTTCTTGGGACCATTATGTGAAACCCATATATAAATGAACAATAAAAACCTTGTTGACCATTCACAGGTTACACAAAACAATGCATTGCTTGGAAATGTTGGTCAACAAGCATGAGTCTAACAGAATTTGGGTCCCATCCGATCATAATTCTAGTTGTCGCACCCCCAAGCCACGTGGCAGCGGAAGGTAGGGTGTTGCATTGGGGGCGCCGACCAAATCAAATATCACAACACAAGAATTACAACAAACGACCTCTATATGAGACGTTTCAAAAATCATTACATTACATAGTTAAAATGTTTACATAAGTTTTGCCAAAAGTAGAGTACGCATCTAGTACAAGATTTCAACCTAATACAATGCAAGCTAATCTCTTTTGTTTGTGTAAAGTATGCGACTCGAGCTATCTCCCTCCAAGAGCAAGCCTACTATGGTTGGTTCCCTGAGAAATACATACTAAAAGGTCAACATAAAGTTGGTGAGTTCATAGGTTTGTAAGCAGTTGATATAACATCGTATGGAACACAAGATTTCTGTTTGTATCATTCAACAATGATAGGTAATGTATTACAAAAATGTAAAGATAGTGTATATTGTTGCCATGAGCTCATAGTTCGAGCTTAACTGTGGTGTCGGGTCACAATCAAGTGCCACGATCAGGGTGCCTCCCAGCGAGTGCCTAATCCAACACTCGTAAGAACAAATGATAATGCGTCCGTTTGACAAGTTAGCGCTACTAACCCGGACGGGGGGAGTCAATCCCAAATAGTACTATTCATTAACATTCACGCTATAACGATACTAACAAACTATGATGTGGGGGACTTCAGGATTAGTAAAATAACTCATGCAACCAATATATCGAGTTTTTTACTTGTGTTCACATAAAAATAGCAGTGTAAAAGCAGTTGTATGTATTCTCACCCCAGTTAGAAACAGTAAAAAGGGGCTATGAAACTCACCTGATATTAGCAAGCAAGCAATAATCAATTAGCAAGCAAAGCGTGTTTTCCGGATGCAACCTTCTAACGTCCTAAACGTATAAGGTTGTGTAAGTAGATGTCTCAAAAGACCATCTATAGTGATTGTATAAGTGGGGGGTTAATGTCCACTTAAGCCAATCATGTAGGTGGAGGGTTAATGTCCACCTAAGTTAATCATGTAGGTGGAGGGTTAATGTCCACCTAAAATAAGTTCACACAATTAGAAATGTCCAATTGTTCAGTTATCGTTTGTGTTTAGAAAAACATGTACAGGCCGTTGGTGATATTTTGTGAAAATACAGCTCTTGATTAATTATGTTATGCGTATTTCTACTTTCCAGTTATGGGTAATTAATCGGTGTGGCAAGGGCGAAGCCCATTAATTTCGGGGGTCCGGGGGCAGCGCCCCTGGTAGCGGGGTCCAAGGGGTGGCAACCCCTGGCGGGGTCCAAGGGGCAGAGCCCCTGGCTGGGGTCGAGCTGCCAGGTCAGCTTGGAAAATTTTTATTTATGCTTATATTGCTTTAACCAAAAATGCATGGATTTTATGTTTTTAGCGACACAGGGTTAGTGTCGCTATATGCGACACTAAGGGTTTCTGCGACACCAAAGCTTGTGTCGCTAATGTGACGGTTCGGTTTATAGCGACACAAAAGGCTTGTGTCGCTAATGTGACGATTCGGTTTATAGCGACACAAAGGCTTGTGTCGCAGACTACTAGGCTTCTGCGACACAGGACCTGAAACAGGTCGGTTTTACGCATTTTATTTCGGTTTCCAAATGTTCGAGTTAGAATTTAAGAAAAATATATGTTGTTCCTTTATTTCTTAACTAACTAATATAATTTTTACAGCAATTTTGAGTAGGTGTATATATTTTTAAAAATTACATTTGTCACCTGTGGTCAAAAAGTGACCATTCAGGACACATGCAAATTTTCTCGTTTTCTGGGCAGAATGCGTACACTTTTAGACAAAATCATCAAAACGACTTTTGCTCCTAACAAAATTTGTGAACTTTTGGCGGTGGTTTCATGTCATTTGGAGGTGTACATCTCGAGTTATGATCAAAACAAGAAAGGTGAAATTTCTGTCCTCTTTCACAGCCTGAACACATATTTTTGTAAAAATCGTTTCGGGTATCAAATGAACTCCAAAAGTTATGAAACCACTTGCAAATGAAAGCTAACTTCTTAAAATTAATTTTTGCCTTTTGAATCGTCCATTTTGGTCAAGTTTTGAGGGAGAAACAGCCTCTCAAAGTTGAGCTACTTTTCTGCCCGAAAATGCATGTTTTGTTCTTGAACATTTTAGGTCATGAAAAACGTTTTTATGTTATATTTTGGACATTTCTTAGTTATACGAACCTTTTAACATGTTTTTAAAGATATTTGGATAGAGAATAATTTTTCTTACAAATTTGTTGGTGATTTTTGAAGAGAAGTTGTTGAAAGAGCTTGAATCTTGAGTTTTTGACTTGATTTTCTTCTTGGGGATGTGATGAATGATGATGGTGGTAGATGGCGGCAGGTGGTGGTTGATGGTGGTGGTGTAATGGCAGATTTTTGGGAGGGAGGAGAGTAGAGAGAAGATGAGAGTGTTTGTGTGTGAAGTTTAAGTGTGTAAAATGAGAGTTTGTAAGTGTAGGATGGTTTAAAAAGGGAGAGGAGGAGAGGGTCCATTGGGCCGGTTCTTGAGCTGGGTTGGGCCGAAGGTTGGGCCTGGCCCAATGGGGTTTTTGGGCTCGTGACTTGCTCCTCGATTTCGTGTTATTTTACTTGTTCGGTTAAACGTTAATCGCGTATGTAAAAATTTAATCGTTAACGTTTAATGTTTGTATTTTATTTTTGATACGAAGTCACTATTTTAATTTGACCAATATACTTAAAAATACTTTATTGATCCTTCTTAAATTATTTGTCTGTTTCGTTCGGGTGTCGGGCGCGATTCGCGTATTTTCGTTGCGTTTGTTACGTTTTAAGCAAAACGTCTAGGTTTTTCGTATATTATTATTTAATAATAATAATATAGGGTAAATAATTACTATTTAATTTATAAAGTAGGTTTACATTATTTATGAAAAGTTATCACCAACGTCGTATAGATTGTCGGACCTCGTCCGGTTGTTTCGCGTAATTACAGATAAACACCTAATCACGTTAGTGTATATTCAAATATACAGGTAATTACAGATATTTAGCCTAATACCAACTAAATACAAGTAATTAGGGTTTCCAGCTAGGTTTAACAATTAACTTAAAGTGTCGGGTGTCACACTAGTACCCCCATATCCATTCCCAATGCCCAAACAATTTATTTCCAATTGTTACTAATTTATTTTTATATAAGTGAGTCTCAATCAATCCACATACACTAAAATTACTATTTCTCATAAATTGAATTACCTCTTTTTGATTAGAAGAGTTACTCAACCCTCTAACATTCCATGCCATGATCTTATCATCCATTAGAAACATGAAGAATTTGGCTGCTCTCAATACCCTGCTCCTGAGCAATAACATCATCATTCTCCAAACTCGTACACTTTGCAGTTCCATCTGTTTCAGACCCCCACATCCTCCTGATCAGGAATTGGAGCAAGATCATACTCTTTGCATTTTTCATTGTAATAATCAATTTGACCCTCACTCCAACCCATAATAGTGTCTTTTGCATTGCTTAAATGAATGACCAAACAATTTACAGTGGACACACAATGGTGGTTTCCATTGATAACTCACCTCAAGCTGGCCAACTTTAGGTGGAAATGACCCAAGCTGGCCAACTTTAGGTGGAAATGACCCAATTGCAGGATACTCAAATTCAATAAAACCTAGTAATACTTCTTCAGCTGTCACTTCTACTAGCACTCTTGCATATCCAAGTCTACCACTCTTGTTTATACATCTGTCCATTGTTATTTTGTCCATTAAAATGGGCTTTCCAACTCCACTTACCAATTTCCCTATACTTTTACCGTTCCACAGCTCTAGGGATGTTATGAATGCATACCCATAGAGGAACCTTTTGAGGTTCAACTCTTTCCAACCATACTCCTGGCTCCCATTGATTGATAAAAAATGGTACATTATTAACTAACCAAGGGCCAGTCTCAAGAACTGCTCTCATCCTTTCTTCACTTTTAAATTTGCAAAGATAAAACCCTACTGCAGTTTTTGTTATGTCTTTCAAATCATGGTTTTTCTCCACATTCTTCTCAGATTTGTATTTACCACCTAATAATCCATGGAGGTTCCGATGAAGTACCCATATAATTATAAAGTGAAATGACTACCTCCCCTTTTAACCTCTTCAACAGAGAACATAACTCTTTTTTTACCATTGGGTAGCTTTACAGGAGGAATATACTCCATCTTCACTTCCTCATCTTCATTATTCTTTTGATTAGATCAGCAAAAGTCACCTTTCGCATTACCCAAACATTTGATTTTTGCCTAATTCCAGAAACATTAAATTTTGGTAAAACAGGCTTCAAATTTTCATTCACAGCTTGGGTATTACTATGAGCTTGATTTCCTTTACTGTAACCAAATATTATGTGTACTGCGTCTTTTCTATTAATATCATCATACTTCTTAGTAACTGGATCTTTGTTCTCCATAATACTATCATTTTCACCGACTTTTATTCCACAATTAGGACCAGCATCAAGACTAACCATATCCTCATATTGATTAGTTTCTAAGTCTATATTGGCCACTTTGCTTTCAAAATTACCAACATTTACTTCTAAATCCACAATTGTTTCACTCTTCTCATTCACATAGTCTGAATACACAATCTTATTATTTACTAGACCATTATTCCCATCTTTATCCACAGATTTAACCAATAATGCATCACTATCATTCTTAAACATACTAGTAACATAATCAGCTGTTGTTTTAATATTAATTGCATGTTCAAGAGATGGTAGTGGATCTAATTCAATTGCAGTATCAGGACTATCCACCCTTTTACTCTTGAGACATGAAACATGGGTTTTCTTCTTAATACCTGAACCAGTAGTTTCCTCAGTTGTTTCTTCACTTTTAAACTCAAAGTAGCCAATAGCTTCTTTCACGGAATTAATAACCACATCTGGTTGATTTTGAGTCTCTGGTACTTTCGTTCATGACATATGAACTTCTTGCATCTGTGATTTTGTGATTTGAGAAATTCCAGGATGAAATTGATTGTTTGGAACAGAAAGATTCATAGGATATGTTGGTGGTTTTGTTTTTTTAGCTGTTTGAGCCGGGTTTGAATAGCCTTGAACTGAAACACCTTTTTTCAACTTTTGTTTTCGTTTTTTGGTTTTAGCTTTTTTCTCAGTGGTAATTGCTGAACTCAAAGCTTGATTACTCTGAAAAACATAGTTGTGTTCTTCATCAACTTCAATTAATTCACGAATTGATGCTCTATGCCGAGTTCGAGTTGGGCTTAATCGTAATACAGGAGGTGGCTCTGAGAGACGATTCACAGGGGTGTGAAATTGCTCAGATTCGCACAAATCTGTTGGATCTGGAAGCCGATTAACAGATTCAGGAGGGTTTGTTGATGGATTCATTGGCACTAATCAAAGGAATCCAAGAAGAAATAAAAGGAAATAGGTTCAATACGAATGATCTGTGATGTCCGTACAAGATCGCAATTGAGAGAAATTTTAGAGAGAGAAAAAAAAACACAAAAATGAAAATCCATAGGGTTTAGGGTTTTGGGCATGGGGTTTCGGGCTTGGGGCTTTGGGCTTGGGACTTGGGGCCTCGGGTTCGGGGTTTGGGGTTTGATGCTTCGGGTTTGGGGTTTGGGGTTTGGGGCTTCGGGTTTGGGGTTAGGAGCTTGGCGTTTGGCATTTGGGGCTTGGTGTCGCACCCCCAAATTTGATGTGCAGCGGAAGTCGGGTCGGGGCGCGACTAACCATGGATCATTACACAAAGTTATGGTAAACGACTCTATATGAGACGTTTTGAAATTTATTCCAAAGCGATTACATTAACAATCCGAATGTTTACATCAAATTCTGAGTTCGCGAATAGTTCAAGAGATTCTAATACATAACTAGTATTACAAAATAGTAATGCAAGAAAAATCTCCGATGTTTGTAAATCATGCGACTCGAGCTAGGGTTTCCCTGTAGGCCATCCTACTGTGTCCGTGTACCTGAGATTACATACTAAAACGGTCAACATAACGTTGGTGAGTTCATAGGTTTGAAACAGTTATCAAAAGTTGGTAATAATCACAAGATTTAAGTCAGTGTTGCACGAATGCATAATAAGTGTATACTATTGCCATGAGTCTCACAGTTCGACGCTTAACCTAGTTTGTGCCCCGGGCAGATGCATAATCCAATACACCTGTAACAGTCAAATATTAATGCGTCCGTGGGTCGGCTAGAGCGACTAGCCCGGACGGGGATGTCAATCCCCGATAGATCTATCCAATAATACTCGCGCTCATGCGATTAACGAACTATGATAAGGTGAGGACTTTCAGTGGATTAAAGGTCTCATGCAATCCGTATAAGAGTTGTTTCAGTTACTTGTGATTATAATAAACAGTGTATGTAATCTCACCCCATAGTATAAAACAGTAAAAGTGGGGCTATGAGACTCACCTGAGTCTTGAAAGAGTGCGTTTAAATTAATAAACGTATGTCCAAAGATGTAACCTTCTGGCGCCCTAAACGCACAAGGTTATATATGAGTGAATGCCTCAAAAGATCATTCATGCTAGTTGTCCACTCAACTAGTTATGTTCGATGTTGTTTGTTCCATAATTACGTTTAGAAAAACAAGTATGGCCCGTTGGTGAAGAGTTTGAAAATGATATTAATTCTCAAATTAATATTATCATGGTTGTTTTGTGTTTTAAGTTGATAAGGTTAATGTACCTTAGGTGTTTTCAAGTTGTCCCTGTAAGTATTTACTTTGATTGTTACGGATAATAAAATAAAGTAGTAAGTTGGTTGATTATTCGGGTTCCAGGTTAATACTGTTTGGTTTGGTGTTCTATGGTTAATACTGTTGACTAATGTGTCGCTAGTTAATACTGTTGGTCTTTGTGTCGCTAGTTAATACTGTTGGTCTTTGTGTCGCTAGTTAATACTGTTGGCATTTGTGTCGCTAGTTAATACTGTTGGTTATAATTGTTGCGACACAAGTTAGTACTGCTGGTTATAATTGTTGCGACACAAAGGTTATGTCGCAGGTTAATACTGTTGGGTTAATACTGCTGGTTTCAAAGGTAGCGACATAAGGATTGTGTCGCTAATTCCACAGACTGAAGGTTTCACCTAGTTTCTACTGCTCGTTTTGTTTCTACTGTTCTCTTAGTTTCTACTGCTCTCTTAGTTTCTACTGCTTGCTTAGTTTCTACTGTTCTCTTAGTTTCTACTGCTTGCTTAGTTTCTACTGTTCTCTCAGTTTCTACTGCTCGCGTGGTTTCTACTGCTCGCGTGGTTTCTACTGTTGGTTCTTCTTTTATTACTACTGCTAGTTCATTGCCATTATTAGTACTGCTAGTTCATTTACATTATTAG